>LUCM01004463.1:131002-316324 GCA_008360955.1 Fasciolopsis buskii | reverse complement strand
CCATTGTCCCATATCTAGCACTCACTTTGACAAACCCTCACCGTATTTAAGCCGAATTCCTGAGCAACCTATTATAATGTGCTCTGATCAATCCCCGATGAGTTGTTTTTTCTTTTCACATCTAAAAATGTGATTAGTGTAACTTTCCCCAATTTTTTGTTCTTATATTTATTTGACATATTTTGTAGATAAAATTCTATACTATGCCTCAGTAAGCTGAAAGGTCTATTGACATTCATTTAATACAGACCGAAGAAAACAAAAATCGAAATGGTAGAATATGACTAGCCATAATCTTGTTTCTATTCGAACAGGATCTGAAACGTGTACTAGTTATATAGGTAGCGCCTAATCCGACAAATCTGCGCACCACCAAAGGACTTGATTTTCCAACTCGGTGTATGGAAGTATCCGATCTAAATGTCTTCCACCACATCTGTCAATTCAACTACAACTGTACGGGCATTTGCATAGGTAGGATGGATCGATACTTTAGTCAGCGATCAGGGGGCGTCTAGTGAAGTAAATGGCTCATCTCCCAAATGGACGAAGCACAATCATAGGAGAATTGTGTTTCACGCCAAACTAATCAGCGAATATCATCTGGTCACCAGGTTGTCGAGGGCCAGGTTTTTCATGCATTTTTTCGATGCGTAACCTTAGATCACTAGTTCTTTTCGAAGCATCATTGCTGAGCAAAAGAATGCGTGAACGTACGAAGTTGTAACTCGGCGCTAGTCAGTCAGCGCGCGTTGAATCATTTCTCAGTTCATCGACAGTTTGTTCCCCGTATGCTGTTCCATGTCTGCCTTCAGTAAGATGTTTTCCGTGTGCTCTGGAGGAATAATGCCTCCACCTCGGAATTTCTGTTTTGCTTGCTCTCTGCTCAAGGTAATGGAGGGAATCAATTTTCCAAACTGGGCTAAAGCTTGTGTGGCAGTAATAAACACTAATTAATCATTACGAGGGTATTATATATTTAAAAAAAGGTATTCACCTGCTCCGAGGTGGGAGTAAATGTCTTGTGGTTATAAAATACAAAAATGAAGCAAATTCTGATGATGGACCAGGTATTCGTTGAAAATTCACAGATTTTCTTAAAAGCAGATTGTTTTGCGATATTGACCAGAACATGGTGTGGTTTTTGGTAAGTGCACGAGAAACAGCTATAGAAGGCGAAATCGTAAAAGTCAGTTTGAGAGACTAAAGAAAATTACACATTAGTGATGTCAGGGCCTGAACACCATGCATTCGCTATACTTCCTATCTGAACGGCTGGCAGCTTAATCCGCGCAGCTTAAAGGCGGATGAATTCAGTAGTATGCTGGTTGAGTGTGGAGTTACTGATTCGGAACGACATCTTAAACACCATAAACTCCACGTGACTTGACTAGTAAACCGGAAGTTCACATGGTCTGTTGAATTATCTGATGACCTAAGTTCTTAAAATTGACTGCTAGTGGCCAGGTGACCAATACCGCTGTTTTGATGTTGGTCAAATTTCTATTTCTTAGTCTCCATCTAGCTGCGGACCCCTCCATAGTAATTTTTCTGTGTTTGAATGAAATATCACGAGAACCAAAATGCACTTTTGTGATAGCAGTCTACTCTGGGCCTTTATTCGGAATTACGCGTGACTTTTCAATTGACTTTTCAACGTAATCAGATAAGTTTCACACATGATTTCGTATTTGCAGTGCGTGGTTGCCGGATGAATTAGACGAAGTGACGCACAGAATGAATCAACGTATTCACGCTTTGACCGGATTGAATATGGAAACTGCAGAAGACTTACAAGTTGGCAATTACGGGATCGGCGGATATTATGCTCCGCATTTTGATTTTGGCCGAGTAAGTTGGGTTGTCGTGATTACGACAGAACGCGTTCGTTTATTCAATCTGGTACTAAAGACCTCCGTAGTTGCACATATCGTTTAAAATGACGAAGTTTTTACGGAGATGTTTTTATAATTGTTTAGCAAGCGCAGTAAAGTTAGAAGTAGGTTGCTAGCCTTAGTGACGGGACGACGATGACGACGGTTACGACGTGCTTACTTTATGACCAATGTTAGTCAACTGACAATTAGCCTCGTAAGACAAAAAATCCAGCAAATCTGTCGAGTTCGACATGCTTACCAAAGAATCCATCCAGCCCTATTGGTAATCTTTTCGCGGATGATACATTATTCTTGTATCTTTTCGTTTTTTACAATGACAGGAAGAAGTACCTTATTTTCACGGATGTGGCTGCCGGGCGGGTACTTCCGTCGATGATGGGAGGGTTCAGAATCTCGAGCTTCACCATGTAATACCGCGTTTGTTGCGGCTTGTCATCGCCACTTAGCCTTTCTATAGTCGCCAGATCGATCGGCTTATGTGTGAAATAGAACAGAACAAACTTAACATGAAAATGACCCTCGAATGGAGGTGTTGGAGGTCGAAGACGAATGATTGTGGATTTTGTGTGATAGTTTCATTTTATTTGTGGCGATCAGCTTCTTGTTGCATGAATCGAAGTGAGGAAAGATCCAACTGCCTAAGTTTCCGGAATGATATGTGCACGCATTTGAGTGGTTTACGGGACAGAACAACTACTAGTTCAATCATGGTCATTGTCTGGGTGAACAATCCACTTCAATGAATGAGTTAACTCCAGGTGGGGGGTTTGCCTTTTACGCTGACCCCAGCAACAGCTTTGCAACTTGGGTATTTTTTATTCCTATCACGTATGCAAAGGAAAAATTTTTCTAGCAGTCAGCAACCTAACTTCAAATAAGACGCCTCAATGATTTCGTATGAGGCATTCTTCATCGTTAATTTGGGCCTAAAGCATTAACCCTTTGTTGTATATCGTGATCTGATTATTTTCTTTGGCGAAAGAATCGTGGCTCATTCCAGTCACAGAGCTTCCGAAATAAAAGTTAGTTAAGCTTTGCTGAAGGTGAAGCAAGAAAAAAATGTCCCTGTATGTGTGTCTGGCCTACCTCGGATGGAATTTGTAGTATTTTTTTGTCCGAGAAAATCGTATGAATTTTTTGAGTTTCCAACCTAAAGAGACAGTCCAAGTTGGAACAAATTCGTCTTCGTTTGTGCGTAGGCTTCTTGTTGTTGTTGAAAGAACAACATATCGAGAAGCCCCATTTACCGCTGTTAAAGCCGTTTGATGTCAGTTTATTCTTGTGTCCAAGCAAAATTACCAGCATCGTTATCCGTTTTGCACGGATATCGGTGTGCTTCAGACTGCTGTCAGTTTGGAAATACCTGTTTGGATGGTCGCAGTTGCGCCAGAGGTGGGTGTGTTTGATTTTGCCCTAAGATCGAAATGTTAACTATTTGAAAAGGGCCAAACTGTCGACACCGTAGCATGAATTGTCCTGAAATAAACTTTGGGCAATGGATTTCTTTTACTTTTATTATTTGCCACGGTGAAACAGATCAGTTTATTTACAGTGCACTGCAGACATTATCAATGAAAAATTGTACGTGACTCACGCATGACCGATGATGTTGGAACTCTCTGCTTATTAATGCACATGAGAACTTGCCATTTCTATCAACTGTGACTGAGCCTGAACACTGTTTTCCGGATTGGTCGTGACTTCCTCGGTAAGTGTCCAGCGAATCCGTTTTGAAGTTGGATGAGGTCGCCTCGGTGGCCTGTTCAACGGACAGATTTCAAATTAGCGGATAAATAGGTTTTGTGACATAAGCCAAGAGACCACTTTGGGAAGTACTCTGATGCTAATGGAGCGCGATTCTATTCTGTCCATACTCTTGTCAGAGTAAATGTAGATGAGGCAATAACAAATACATTAAAACAAGCGAGTTATTATGCAGGACACCTAAGAGCCATAAAGCTGTCTTCCTTATATCAGTGATTTGGTCGTGAAAAGCGAGTCGTAAAATGTGGTTCAATTGAGGGTATACTGAAAGAGACAATACTACCACTTAGGAAGGAATCACTTCTGGGAAAAGCTACATCTTCGTAAATCTTCCATTGTTTTGCATTCCTTACTTGTTAAGTGAACTTGGGTCTTTACAAATTTCCTACAACTTTTTCCCACAGAAACGCGAAAAGGATGCCTTCGAGGTGAAAAATGGAAATCGTATTGCCACCATTATATTCTACGTAAGTTTGCCTATCTAACCAATTCTTATCTGTCAGGCGCTTAGATTGATTATCACTTCTCAAATGTGCATAACGAATTAGCTGGCTTGACAAGGTGCCCAGATAGTGAAATAATGTGCAAATAATCACTAAATATCACAGGATATTTCCATAGGATCATAAAAATAAATTACACAGTTTGTTACCAGTTGTTTTCAGTGCTCGTCTTTATGTTTTATAACTTTTGTAGAAGCATGCCTGCGCCTAAGTTAAAAAGATTTATGCGAAAGTGTTCCATCGGAATCCCATGTGGAATACAGCACGAAAAAAGACGGCGTGGCAAAAAATGCGATCGTGATCACTCCTCGTAAGAGCTGCTAGGAACGGAATCTTAAATATCGAAATGAAAATGTAACCCGGTTAACCGACGGTTTCGAATGTTTGTGTCATAACTAAATGTGCTATGGATTAACCTCTAAAATGATAGCGGACAAAAGTATTGTACTGCATAGAATTTGTGTAAAAAGAATGCCCCATTTCAGTTAAGTAAATGCAGGGATAAAAATAGTAAAATGGTTAAGCTCATCGCTTTTTAAAAATGTGAAAAGAAAAAACAACTCATCGGGGATTGATCAGAGCACATTATAATAGGTTGCTCAGGAATTCGGCTTAAATACGGTGAGGGTTTGTCAAAGTGAGTGCTAGATATGGGACAATGGAGATCATGTAGATATTGATTTTGGAGGTTATAGAACGAAAGGCGGATCGTATTGAAATATGAAAGCCGTACTTTGAAAGATCGTTGTACAGAGGATACGTGAGGTCTGAAAGAATATTGTGAGCAAATTTCCCACATGCTGGTAAGTGCTGATCACATTGGTTTAGGGACAATTCAGTTAGCGATATGAAAGACACACGGCTAATAATTGATTTTAAAGTCTTTTTTAAGTAAACCTGGAAAAGTAACAGGTAAACTGTGAAGAAGGGATGAAAAAACACGTGGGTACAGAAATCGGGAGATGGTGCTTTGTTCCACCTTGTGGTGCCGAAGCTTTCTGATCTGGAATAACAACCGTCGGAGATTGTTTGCTCAGGTAGAAATGTGAGTAGTCCACTTGAGATTTTTATCAATAGTAACATCTAGGTATTTCAAAGAACCAACCCTGGTAAGAGCCTTGAGTTGATGAAAGACGTCTCCGATGGGTAGGCTGATCGAAGGAGAGAGAGAGAGAGAGAAAGAGAACAGAAATTGGAAACATTTCGATGTGTTGAGATTTAAACAAACTTGTGCTGAGAAGTCGTAGATAGAAGATAGGATTTTGGAAAAACTTTGAAAATCATCGTCATTCGAAACGGTTTGAGAGAGAGCAGCATCATCAGTGTACTTGAACAGATGACAGGGTGAACCAGTTGATAAGTGGTTGATGTAGGTAGAGAAGAGAACCGGTGAAAGAACAGTAGACTGAAACACTCCTGAATTGTTAATCAACGGCTTTGAAGTTTTACCATCCATTCGTGCGCACTGGGTTCGTTTGGTGAAGTAATCAGGCAGCCATGTTTATAAAGGCGTGGGGCAGCCAAATGTTTCCAGTTTGTGAAGTAGAAGAGACCATGGGACCGAATCAAATGCCGACAAATAGTCTGGAAAGGTTTAACGAACAGATTTCATCGATGAGGGAGGTGACAGCGTCTAAATTGGTCCTGTTAGATTTAGAAGCAGACTCAAATGGGTCGTCAGAAGGATACATAGAAGAATGCAGGCGTTTGCGTTTAGCACGCTCACTCAGTTTAAGAGCAGAACACGTTAAGGGATGGGGTGAAAGCGTTTTGCTAAAACAGTAGGACTGGTAGATTTTGGGAAGCGAATAGTAGTGACGGATCTTCAGCAGTCAAGGTTAGAAGACAAGCTTAATGATGAGTTAATTAGATAAGTGAATGCATCGGTCAGAACCACAGCACCATGCCTTAAAAGAGTTGAGGACGGACTGTCAGAATCAAGTCCTATGGTAATTTTAATGCTGCGGAGAAGGTCGAGCACCTCTTCCCTAGAAAGACGTGTAACTGCCATATCATCACACTGTCCAAATATGACAGGTATAAGTGTAAGGATGGATGAAAGCATGATTGATGCTGTTGACATCCGCAGAACATTTCACGCTTTTCTTTTACTTCCCACACAACAGTAGAATGCTTTGTCATAAGAATGGGTTATTGTTACCACTCAAGGGTTAGCTGGTGAATGTAGTGTCGGTGCGTTTAATTTCAACTGTTATTGGTGTGGAAAAGTGCTGTAAGCTTGAATCACTGCGGGATTCGTAGAAATGCTCCTTGCGTCTTCCTAGAGATTTCAGTTTCTGAGAGGAGATGCGGCTATTTGAGACGAATAGTATTTTTGAAGGGCAGCAGATATCAAAGATTGGGTTGGTTGTCTCTGTGAGAAGTTTGACATTGTCATTGGGCATGTGTTCAAAAGAAAAACAAGCGGATGCGAGTGAAAGGGATTTCAGAAGAAGAATTAGATTGTTGTGTTAAAAGTTTCGGGGGCGAATTCGGATTTGCTTTGTTTGCCTGAATGAATGGAGGGCTGACCTAGAATATATCTTGAGCCTTAACAGAAGCAGACAATGACCACTACTCGAAATTGGAGCACGCAATTTCCGAAAATAAATCACGATTGTTGGTAATAACTTCATCTAAAATGGAGTCGCCTCCGGTTGGATTAACGCAGAGGTCAGTCAAATCAAACACAGTCAGTGGTAGGGCAGATGGATGATTGAACTAACCTACAATATAATGTAGAATATCCTCAAGAAGAGGAACAGTAAATACTAGAGAGGGGTCGAAAAAAGATATGGTATTGTGTTACGAGCTGAAAGAAGCAATATATAGGTTCGTTATGATTGCATCAGTATGGCGAGAAAACCTAGGATGTCACTGTGTTACGAGACAGTCAGTTCCGTTTAGCGAGTTCGTATAAACAACTTCGGACATGCCAGACGAGAGGGAGTTTATGTATGTTGCCACACCGCCTCCCGTCTTCTTCTTGTCTGAAATTCTGTCCTGCCGATGGAGTCTGAAGTTGTCTATCGACAGGAGTGAATCAGCAATATCTGGGTTCACTGAAGTTTCTTGTATGCAGATGACAGAAGTGTGAACATGGATAAGTGATTGAAGTGCGAGGGACAGATTCGACATTATTTTAAACTGAGAGCTGATGTTGGTAGTCGACAATGCCAGACTGGACATCTTGGCTGGAATGGTGCATTTAGGAGCTGCTTGCCAGCCGGCACGAGTGCCTCTTTTAGTTGGATAACATATTTGAGGTGCAAGAATGCGTGATCCCAGTCCATGTTAAGAACCGATATAGATTCTGCACTACAATAATTCCGACGGATTGTATTGGCGGACGGAGACCACAATGGAGCCTAAACTCTGACAAGAAAACCATGAAATATCGATGAGAAAATTGTGGCGCAGCCATTCTAATGGCGTGCCTTTCTTGTCGAATTGTTTGTGGATATAATATGGCGGGAATCTCTGGTGTTTTTGGTTTAGTGGTTCACGATTACCTCGCGTGCACACGTATTGCGTCATCTTGAATCCGTCGATGATAATCGAAGTTAATTTTCATTGGTTATGACTAAAGCACGTTGACTAACCATTAGCACTAATAAATTGAATGTGGAAATTCTTTTTTTTACAGTGAATTTTTGTTAATCACTAAGATGCTGTAAACTAGGCCTGAGAGGCTGGTAGTTCATACTGGGCTAAAAACGGGGAAATGTGGGACAGGAATGCAGTGGCATTTTCCATTTCCTTTAGGACAGCATTCACAAAAGAATGCCTGCTTATTTCGCTACGCGTTTTCAGGTTGGGGAAAAATGAGAGCCAACAGGTTAGTAACTAATTAGTGGAGTGGAACAATAATTAGCAAACACAATCTTTATAAAATGTAATTAGTATTTGATGACACATATTTGCATGATGTTCTTGAATCGGGACTAAACTATCGGTATCGTCCCTTCTTTTCTCCGTTTGTGTCCCTTGGAACTCGTGACCATGGGGTAATTAGTCACCTGCTCTAAGGAAATCCCTGAGTATGTCCTCTACTGCGCTTTGATAAAAACGACGCAGAACTTTCCCACTGGTCGATAGCTTTAAACATAGTATAGGCTATCTTGATGCTCATAACTTTAGATCAAAAGTTCTTGGTGGGGCTTCTGAGAGGATATTTTAATTTGATGTTGGTAGTTGTCTATTACCTCGTCCAGTGATGTGTAGTGGGCTGTAATAGACGACAGATGTCATGCAACAGGACTTTAAATGTGATACAGCATAAAACATATTTCTATGTGTTTATTTTAGGACCGAATGTATTTCGAATTACATGGAAAAACAATGCGTCGTGTGACATTATTTGAAATATTTGATTATGGAAACCATGCAGTCGGGGGCATTCCTGTTATTGTGTGACGTTTTCATGCCAGGCTTACAGTCGATTGTATTCCTCAGGTGAATCGGATGTTAACCAAACAAGTCATACATCTGAAGGTGATGAATGCTTTTTGAAAGTTATTTTGTGATCACCAAAGCAGAACGAAGGCGGGGTAACGTTGACGTCTCCTATTCTTCTTGACGATCACATACATGAGCAATTTCGCGTTCACGAGCCTTCTCTAAACAAAATTGGTATAGTGGCCGGCCAGTTTTCCGATAACGAACTCAGCCGGCGTCTCGACCCATTCAGGAGGGCAGTTACGAAGTCCACCCAATAGTGGTTTTCTTGGCTCAATCACGTGATCGAAGCTTGAAGCAATAAGCACTCACTGGAGCTTTGCCCATGTAATCCACTTTCCTGCGCGCAAATGTTACTAATGCAGCTTATTCATCTTCAGTTGATTTGGCCTCCTATTTTGTGACTTTGGAATTTTGCAAAATTGATCATCCCCTAGATTACTCTTACTATGTGAAAGTCCTATAGATGTTGCATTGCTTTGCTTTTGCGACTGACAAGTAATGTGAAGTGTTAACAGTTTTGCAGTTCTCGTCTTCCATCTGTCCTAATGAATTGCATTAATGGGGCGTAGTAGTTCAGTATGAGATACTTATTCCGGAAATCCAATGCTTGTTAAGCGAATGGGAATTTTCGTTGAGCATTTACCCCACTAAAGTGAATGTTTGGACTCGTATCCGCCGATGGTAGAATTACCATTGCTCGCAGACTATAAAATGAAGTGTCAACAAAGATTACGGCACCGAAATGTGAAGTTCAGGAAAGGTAAGGATTAGATAAAAACTAATCTGAACAAAGAGGTCTTTTTCTTTCTGAATTTCATTTTCATTAGTGTTATCTGAACTTATGAGCAATCAGCCATTGGCGGGATTCAGTTCATTCATAATTTCACATGTGTATGCTAGGACAGAATATGGTTCGGCTTCTCTCCCTACTTGTATATCGGTGGTTAGTTTGGTCGATAATTTTGCGTAACGGCGGAGTCTCTTTCGTACCTTTATGGATTAGATGTATACGTTACTAAAATTCTACTCCACATTTCCTGGCCGTAAATGTGGAAACGTGTAGTATGTAGTGACAAGTCAATGAACAGTGGTCTGACTCGTATTCCGCGTTTAGGCAATGGCCTGAACACGACCCACTTACTTTCGTGCTAAAAATCTATTTCCTTTTATTCTACTTGTAGTAGTGTAAATAAGCATGTCGAAGTGCGGGATCAAAATGCAATACAGCGACGAAGGTTAGACCGGCGGCACCGATCCACATGAAATTCAAACTTCTGTTTGGCAGGCGTCCCTAATTTATAGTTTCTATTTTCCGTATTGGTGTGAGGGTTTCGACTGTCTGTACTCTCCTGTTGGAGCACATATTCATGTGCCTTATGTCACACATGGAGTGAGAAGTTCCATAGAATGGAAAATTCGGACTAATAATAATAAAACACGCACTATGCATCCAAGGGTTCATATCAGGAATCTGGGTAGATCTTCGCATGAGTACTTCTTTTGATTATAGACGCTCTGTGATTCCATCATGGACTTGCTTCTCCGTGTTTATTCAGTGAAGCCACAGTTACTTCATTCAGCCAAAAATATTGGATTTACACACTATGGTATACGTTGATTGAGAACACATGACCAGCAATTTACCCTGTCCTTTTGCTCGAAGTCAAGTGAATCATGGCAAGGTAGTAAACGCAGTCTCCGAGTGTCGTGGAATCTCCGGATTTTTGAAAAAGACGGGTTTATTGCGCCAGATTAGCATAGCAGTTTCAATGCTTCTGTGAGCATTGGATTCATTTTGCAAGTCCAATCGTTTTATGCCGAGAAGTGAACTGAGTACGAAATGAAGTCATAAGCTGACAGTCACGTCGCTGGTTGGTAGATCAACTCGTGTTTTACTCTACGAAATCAATACAATAGTTTGTGGCTAGCTGATTTCCATGCAGACGCAAACTCATTTTTTAACTTGCTGACAACGCTCAACCACTCACTCACTCACCACCTAACTAACTAACCGGCTAGCTGACTAACTTAATAATCAACCAGTTAACAATGTAGCTAACTAACCAACTAACTGGCTGGCTAAGTACATGCCTGCCTAACTAATTTATCCGTTAGCTGAGATGGCTCTTTAACTAGCCAAACACGTAACTGACTGCTTGCTGACTAGTTGACTTTTTGGTGAATAACACTATCGAAGCCAAATAGTTGATTTATTGATTACCTAGCTGTGTATAAATTTAATAATCTTATTGCATGTAGACCGGCGGTGGCCAAGCGCAAAAGGTCTTGGCGTTTGGACGTGAAGGTTGTGGGATAGAATCCTCCCACCGTCGGTCAATTTCCCCCACTTGGCAGCCCTCTGCTGGTCGTAGCTCTCTTCCTGAAAAATGACGCACATTGTTATTTCATTGATGAAAATGAGGTAAAAGATAAAAGGTCTCAAATAGCCGGTTGATTGAGTTGCCAATGCTATTTACTGCTTAGTTCAATCGAATACTGCCTCATATAGCTAGTTCTGTAAAGGACAAGACACAAAGATGGATTAGTTAGTCTTTTTTTATCAATTATAGAGTGCTACCAGACCGTCTTGATTTTTATTGTATTGCGTGTTGGGGCCTTATTTGTGGTCGAGACTCGAGCATCGAGATCGAATCATCAACTCCCCGAGAGGCCTTAACGGTAACAAGAATGCTGATGATGATGATGTTCATTACGATGAAGTGCATCAGTGGAGTCCTCTTAACTTCATTTGCTTCTCACTGGTTTGGTAACTTGCGCCGGTTCGTTTTCCAATGAAATAAACCACTTCTTATTTTTATTGTAGAATGGTTGTTAAATAGCAATATTTTATGCTCCGTTCATGTGTTTCTAACTCCACAGATGAGCGAGGTGACTGCTGGTGGCGGAACTGCTTTCAATCGCGTCGGGGCCTTAGTGAATCCAATCAGAAAAGCTGCAGCATTCTGGTGGAATCTATTGCCCAGCGGTGAAGGTGATCTGCGGACCAGACACGCAGCTTGCCCCGTTCTAGTCGGTTCCAAGTGGGTCATGAATGTCTGGTTCCACGAACGCGGTCAGGAATTCATTCGACCTTGCGAACTGGAGCAGGGGAAAATTGAAGAAGATGACGGTTTTTAGTTATTAAACTATATAGGACATATGCTTATTGGCCTATATCGAGTCAGTGCAACAACGTCTATTCTGTTTACCGCCGAGTTGAACTTTTGTAATACTGTCCCTGTGAGTTGTTTGAATTTGACTTGTCTTCCGTTCCAAAGCCAAAAACATTCATCGGAATTTGTGTGCCTTCCTAATCGAGTTTTTATAATCGTGAAATCTATCTTTTGTTCCCTCTGAGTGCCATGTATTTCCCGCTTTAAAAGCCTTTCTCCCGATAAACTTCTTGTGTGCTCATTCTAATTACTGAATTTCTCTTCTGCAACGGTGCAACGCATGGGATTCAAGCATAAAAAGTGCTCCTTTTCAAATTGCGTTTTGCCCCCTTTTTATTTGTCGGAGAACAGGAGGGAAGTATCGGAGTAAAATTAACATCAACCCCGTCGATAACCAACAAACCATATCTCGAACAATTTTTAACTTGATCTAACGCAATTACTCCGGATTGTTGTTTAATCGGTCGTGAAATGGCGTCTCTGTCGGTCCAATTTATCGAGCGGAACACCTTAAAGATAGCAGTTTAATAAATGCTATGCTTTATTAATTGCGCAGCCGATGAACCCTAAAAAAAAGCAAAACAACAAAGGCTCATATTTGTAGGTTCATTAGGGAGGGTATTCGAAATCACCCAGATTTGTGGTTTGGCTTAATTTTGAGTGAAACGTATCCAGCTGAGAAAGGTGTGAGTTCGGTCAATCTTATATTGTTGCTCAAGGCAGGCCTGTTGCCCAGGTAACATACAACTGTGCTTGCAAGTGATACTGGATAATGTCTGCACAGGAAAGTCTCAAGTATTACAGTATTGGAATGGAATGGGGGTCGTATATTATCACAATTTAACCGTTTAGGCCAATGTATAATCATTCATGCAACAGAGCGAAAAATCACTTTGAAATGCACGCCAGCATGGTATTATGTTTCGCTAAGTAAATAAAACAGTAAAACTACACTTTAATTAACAATGAACAATATCCATGCATTTGTTCATTAAACTGTGTCTAATCATTAACAAAAAGTGACGAATTGATAACTATGCAGTTCCCACATGCATTCCATAGATTTAAGTGGAAATGACATCCTTGTCCGATTGATGTGCAACATGTCTGTACAAATCAAGTGGTCGCGAGGAAAAAATAGGCAGCAACTTAGACAAAATTTAATGACTGGAATCTCAAAATGATTAACTGTCACATGCTCACGGTAAAATCCGTCAAAGAAGTGATCAGTGAAAACTCACTTTTGTCATGGTCGCTTATCTTCAAGTCCCACTCAGTTGGACTCGACATTCGCGGCCGCTATCGGTAATTGAATCGGATAACTAAAATGTCGTGGTAGAAATAATATTTTAATAGAAAGAAATTACATTGGGTAGCTGTCAATCTTTCACATGTTTTTGGATGCGATCCTTGAAGACAATGAGGGACAGAGAATCTTGGAAATTCGTACTCATGCCACTACATCACTCTATATATATCTTGACAAAATATTTTCACTATAGGAAGGATTGGATTAGTCATTTACAAATATGGGTGGGGAAGGGATTTGTGGTGTTAATTGTTTTGTTGTCTAGGGTTTGTATTGGGACGGGGGGGGGTGGGCCAAGGGAGTTGAAGTGCAACCACAAATTGTTTTTGAGAACAAAGTGGAGGATTGTGAAGACGGATTGCGACTGCGGATGCAATGAATGCATCTATTGTTACCTGTTTTTGATCTAACCAGGAGAGACAATTGGCGTGAAATAATAATACCGAGTTACGGACTGTTTAATGGCATTCAAGTTTATCCACGGAGAAAGCATCATCATTCGTAATCTATTGTGCTGCCCGCCTAAGCACAGTATTCTAGATCGTCAGCTCACTTAGTAAAACAGTATGATGAATTATGCACAGATATATCGTTCGCTTGCAGACGGATGAAAAGAATTAATTTTGATGGTACAAAATTCAAGAATAGTGAGTAATTTCCTCGGTATAAAACACGAAGAGTAAACAGCAGCGGCGATTTTCGCAGGCAGACAACAATGGCCTATAAAGTATAACCAAACGCTTCATTGTCAACCCTATCGTCATCATTGTCATCATCGTCATCGTAATCATTATCATAAATCGAGTTGCCGTCGTCAATGCTGTCAGTTTTAGTATGCTTTCGGTGTTTCCTCAAGCGGTGAGAAATTAAGGAGGATTAAGTAAAGATTATGGTGGCTGCATCGTTTGACCTTACACTCAGTTGTCATTTCAATGGGAACGTAAATCCCTTAGATGTGCTCTGTTCATATGTTCTTTATTTACGCGAACCACTGAGGTGCCAAAGCGAGTGGTGTGTTTTGAATTCTAGCTGAATAGGACAAAACTACGGAAGTAAGGTATGCTTCTATTATCAAAATAATGTGAAAATGACTGAATAAAACGTTTTCCATGCGTCGCTGAATAGCTTCAGCAATGCAGCACAAACCGTCAGTTACTTTGTTTCCTATTCAGTGGCAGTTACCAAATGTCAAATTAGTTTATTGGGGTCAACTTTAAGGATTGCCAAATGTGGCAGCGTTGGAACCGTCAGATCGACAACAGTTATGGCTTATTACCGTGTGTGCTTCGCCCGACGACCTGCAGGCCTACTTATAGGGGTTTCAGAGGTTTTCCTCTTTCGTACTCATTAACCATTCAAACAATGCGGTTGATTATTATCTGCTTTTCTTCGGTCATTTTCTGGTGATATCTGCATTATCGTCAAAACCCTGCTTCACCAACCTATTCTCTTCTGGGCCCAAGATATATAACTTAAGAGCAGTAAAACTGTTTTTCGAGCTCTTATCTGTGGTTGATAGAACAACAATGTTGAAGCACTCCGGGGATTTTGTGATAACTACCGAAATCTAACAATTTCTTAAAACGGGATAAGAAGAACTCGCGCAAAACTACTGGCAAATCCAAAGAAGCACCGCATAAAGTGAAAAATTTGCTACTTCGGTGAGAACTATTACGTTTGTTTACTGTTCTCCCTGAATTCCAGTGTTACTCAAATCATCTAAAACCTCATCTATGTTAAGTGTCTCGCCACTCTTTGTGAGGTCAATCATTCCAGGATCACATTGCCGCATGACTCTTAGTTAAACGACGAAACTGGAAATGATTTTATTTACTCCGATGGTTTTTTCTTGCTTCTGTGCTCATAAACCCTTGTCTCAAAGGAAACAAGGAGCAGGGATATTTAATTACATCGGGAAAGATGGGTGTAAGTCCGTTAACATTGCCAGTACATATTGATATTTTTAATATTGCACCGATGAACATGCGCAAGTCCAAATGTGTAAACAGTTAGTACAGTTACCAGTATTCATCCTTCAAGCTCAGCCACAGCATTGGGAAATCTCTGTTTAACCCTTTCTGCAGTTTTCTCTCGATTTTTCCGGTCCGTTGTGATTTGCACGTAATGATTGCTGGCCATTTAGATAATGAATTTCTGACGTTATTGGGCCTCAAGACTATCATTATATTTCCGGTTAGATTTAATGTCAACCTAAGTCTTTGTTTCACAAGCAACCCGGACTTAGTTCAGACCATACTAAAAGGTCCAACTCTGATGTTCGATCATCGTGGTATTCCAACAAATGTGAAGTACATTTTCTTCACTCCGCACTGAAAACGAAGTTGTAGAATGCTGCATTGCAGTTCTGAGAACTCACAAGAATCAGCATATGTTAGAACAAACCGACTTTAATCTTTTAACCACCATGAGCCTGGTGTTGAATGAGTATCTAAAATGTTACTGAATATTTTTTGGTGAATCCTACCTGCGGGAAACCTCATATCTGCCTAAGGTTTTTCTTCTTTCCTGTAAGTAAGGAATTGAGCCGCTTACAAAAGCTCGGGCTACCGACTGTCGGAATCTATTTATGCATTTTTCAGGTTAAACAGTGCAGGCCTTATGTGATATACAGCCACTGGCTGCTGACCAAAACCAAACGCTCTGATATTCGGAAATCCCTGAGGCAACTAATTAGCACTTCCATCTCGGGTGCAAACGCTGAGAAAGTTACTCAAGTTTTCATCAAAAAAACTCTATCGATGTAATCTTCTGTAGTCTAGACACATTACTTCATCCGTTCGTATTTGTTCCCCCTTAAGGGAACTATCTGCGGACATTGTTTTCACAATCTTAATGTCCGTGATAACGTTTCTTGGCAGTTTTTAAGCACCACTTTTTAAAGGTTACATCAAAATTGATAAAATGCATGCTTAGAACATCGGGCATTCATGCGATTCACAGCTGTTTGGTAGTCGCTTCATTTACACTAGTGTCTAAGATGAAAACGGCAAAATTCCGTCCGGCTGTACGCATCTCCCTCTGTTTTAAGGTGCTGGAAGAAGTGTTACTCCAAGAATCCCTCAATGAGTTAGAATTGCAAGATTGGCCTCAATTCGCTAACTGTCATTCATTTTTTCTCCCAGATGGTCTTTTCGTAATTGCGTCATTAGAATGCCTCCGATTTTCCCTCTTGGACTGTAATATCGTCGTGAACGCTATGAATATATGTAAAATTCTTTGAGCTATTTTGTACTACGGTTTCCATTCTTGGCTAATAGGGGTTTATTGGAATGTTTTTAAACTGTTCATAAAACAGAGGTAAAAGTGATTCTTTTCCGGTTTTAAAATGAAATGTATGCATGGTGCAGTCCTCTCACCTTTTTTTATTCCCGGCTTGAAGTTTCCCTAATGTAGTTGATGAGGATTCTGGTAATTGTGCAGTCTGCCGGCTATGTTCTAATGCTGGGCCCTTCAATTAAGCCATCTTCATGTTGATTGTCAGTTAAAGTCCTGGTGTCTACTCCTCGGTTTCTGTAGATTTTAGAATGTTTTTCTATGATGTTGAATCATTTGCTGATGTCTCATAAGAACACAACCTTGTGCTGATTAGATTAGAATTGCGATAAGTGGCAATCTTAAATCGTTTCATCACTTTATTTCCTTTCAATGAAAATTGAGAGGAATGTCTAACCATGTAGTGTAAGTTGAGGAGGGCTGTTTGCCTGTGTATCTTGTTAAATGCCTTTTTCTTTCTTAATGCACTGTCTGTGTTTTTTTTATGGTTTGCTACATAGAAACTTCAACAAAATTGGTTCTCCCGGTCAGTTACTCAGGGCAGTTGCATAACTGAAAGCAGCCTTGACGGGCTTAACGACACAATCATAAAATGCATGCAACACTTACCGAAGTGTAGTTCTTCTGAGTCACAACATCACTAGCAGATCTTAGTAGTTGCAAGCCCTCCCCATCCATGTCTAACAGATACAAATTGATTCTGATACCTAATTTGGTCGGTCGATGCTCGACTTCCCGGTAAGTCGTCCGTTTCCTGCGCAACATCACTTGCACTTTTAGTAAACGAAAGCTGCGTTTATCCTATTGGATGCTTTCCGAAATTCAAAATATTTCCGTTTTTGCATGTTATCCCTTTTTTACATTGTTTCATTGCGGTTGTGTTTGGCTGAGCAAGTATCGCTGTGTACATACACACCGGTAAATGCATAAAACAATTATTTGATATGAATTGATTTGAAGCTGAAGGATTAACATTAGTACGAACTAGATAGTTATTTTTGTTCCTCTTGTTTGTGCGTAGTAAGTAAATGGTGTTTGTTGCACATTTGGTTATCAACTTCCTAATATTTATCCAACCAATCGTCGAGAGACTTTGGATAGTAAACCTAAGACGTACGAACGGCAAAAGTTCAATGGATTGCTCAAATGAGGCCTGATCTGTTGGATCCCATTGATATGTGAACATCTTTTACCCAGACGATTCAGGCGAAGTATTGCACCAGAATTGACTATTTGAGAAATTCAATTAGGTAAAGCAAAAATGTGCAAAGGATTTATTGCAACCTCTATAAAATCCAGGATTGCAGCATTAAGGTGTTAAATGTTTCCAGCCTGATTGACACCTATAGTTAGACACCGACTAAAGTCGGGTGAATTTTTACTCGCAGTTAGTGTGGGAGAATTGATGTAGATTTTAGATGACATGCATTTGGGGACTTCTCGTTACCCTTCGCTTTTTTCTATCCATTTGTATAAAATGGTTACCATGCTAAACGTTGCGGACTGTTGTCTTGAGTTAGTGTGGCTCATGCTTGGAGCAAAAATAGAGGCCGGTACTGCAAAGTATAGATGCGTGTCCTCCAACTCCTTTTCGGAAAATGTTGGTTGATGCACGGCGCAGGCCAAAGCATTTCTAAATATTTTGTTTATGGCCGTTCTGAAGTTTGTAAGATTTGCTGTTCATGAAAAAACAGGGGTCCAATCCAAGAATTACAATTGGTTGACTTAGACTTTCATACTTCCATTGTCTGTAAGTCATTCAGCTGCAGCTATACGTGTACGCACCGGCAGCTTCGCCTATTTCAGATTTTACAACAAATTACTTCCCACCAAAATTCCGCCGTTTGGCTGCTACTTTATAGGATCATTTTCTAAAAAGCAAAATGAATGATAATTAATGAGAAACTAACTTCAGAGCACTAAGTAAACACGATATATTAAACACGGGAGATTTCGAATTCAAGAAATTCACTGGATGGTGTATTAAGCTATATGACCTCTCATCTTGCACCGCCCTTTTGGGGAATCTTTCAGGACAAAAATGTACAGTTTAGCTGGGAAGGCACGGGCGATTTTGGCGCATGCTTGACTAAATATCCAAGCCATCATCCAAATCATATTTTCCTACAAGACCTATTAGCATAAATGAAGGTTTTCTAAAGGTGTGCAGCGCATGCCTCAGACACTTTGATCTATTTAGATTCATTGTGTTTTAATGAACTCTGAGACCTAGCACCTTAAGTCTAACCTTTGGATTGCTAACCAGATTCTCCCGTTTTAGGGCGTCACTCCTATGAAAACAGTGTTGTTTAAATTTGGTAGTCTTGATGCGTCTGATCCCAAGCGTCGGCACCTGATTTACATGGCAAGACCATCCTTACTGCTGCAGTGTAACCTCGACCTCTGTCAGAAAGCTGGATGAAAAGCCGATACCACAGACATCTCATATTTGTAAATGCCAAACGAGCAAACGATGTACCTGATGCTCATTCACCTAATTTACTATCGCTCGATCAGGTGCAAAGACCTAAGTAGTTACACCTGGAAATTTATTCAAATCTTCCCTTATAGGTACTGGGTTTCTCTTTGAGCCATCCCAACCATGCCGCGGCATTATGGGCGCAGGACATATGTTACGCATACCTAGGTGTTCGTTCAGATGGTCGAGAAATATTCCAACTGGTACGGATCTTTATTTAGGAGAAACATGTTCGTCATACTGTATGCGAACAAATAATGGTTTCATATTTCTCACTTAAGGACAGGGCTAATTCCGTTATCACTTCCCCTAAAGTATTCTTAATGAGCGCTACGTCTAGTGATGAACTCTGTCGAAACAGGACCGCAAGAATGAGCTGGGTTTCGGCTGTATACAGACAACGACTAAACATGTGAAATGAATTTTTCGGCAAACTGTTTGGTAACTGACCGCGCCACAGATCTCATGATCAACTGAGTCCTTTTCTACTTTCCGATTGAAGGACAGAAAAGTCGTCAGCCTACGAATGGTGTGTCTGCATCACACAGCTCACCAAACAGAACCGCGACTGGTTAGAACACTAGCTTGGTTCTCAAACACAAACCTTAAATGATTGGTAGACAATCGGCGGACGATGACATCCATGTGGAATTTTGATGCGATACTTACTAAACGTTGAACGAGAAACTATTATCTTCCTTATAAATCGGTGCAATACTGACGCTTTCTTGCTTTATTATTCTATTGCCTTGCTGAGGTTGAGCATAAGTGTTTTGTTAGCTCACTTTAAAATTTAACCATCGTCCTTGGAGAAAGACGCAAGCAGTCCACCTTGGTTGGCAAATTTTCAACTTTTAAGAAAACTCGTATTTTCGATAACTTCCGTTTCCGATGGAGCATTGGTATTTTTTGTTTTGTTTCATTTGCAGGTAAAACTAGGGGATAGTACCGTAAATTCGACTAAGAATGTATCAGTCAGCCGGCACTTTCCTCGTTCCTCTTAGTTACATTTGGTTTTCATGAACCAGTACCAGTAGTTATGCGAGAGTGATTGCAGTTATTCCCGGTAGCCACAGTCCATACTATATCCATGAATCTCTAATCCATCATTAATCAGGCACCAGCTCATCTGAAGTCTCAGGG
Organism: Fasciolopsis buskii; assembly: GCA_008360955.1. NCBI lineage: Eukaryota > Metazoa > Platyhelminthes > Trematoda > Plagiorchiida > Fasciolidae > Fasciolopsis > Fasciolopsis buskii. Next base: position 296,300 of record LUCM01004463.1, on the reverse strand, counting down.
TTTTGGGAGTCTTCCTGAATATAATACTGAGAGGGATGAATAACTGAGGATTTAGTGGAGTATAGAGAGTCAGAGGTAACCATCTTAGGTAATGATCGATTTAAGCTTTATATTTCAAATTTGTGGGGATAATGTTCGTTGTTTAATTGGCGTATTTTCTTTGCCCTCTTGTGATTACACACTGATAATAAATCCATATTCTGCTACTGACTAGTACCATTCATTTCTCCTGTTAGAACTGGTCACGGTATCGGTTGAAACTGTTCATGTGGGTTAAAATATTTTGTAGCAGTACGTATTAGCAAGGATTGTTTCAGCTCCGTGTGCAAATGATTCTAATCAAAGAAGTGTATTGGTCTCTTATTAGTAAGAACAAATAATACAAGAAAATTATCCATAAGCTGCGTGGAGTTCATGAATTTTTGGATCCTTTAGTCTTGGTGAATCATTTAAATTAACAGAACATTGCACCCGAACTCAAATCTTTCTAACCAAGTGCCCTAGGGCACATCACAAACGGACCAAGAGGATGACCGAACATCTTCAACAAGGAGCATGCAAATTGCATGAAAAAATGCATATATATCCATTAGATAGGAAACCCAGTGCAGTGCTGTTGTTCGTCCCGTAGGTAACAAATGATTGCTGTGCTTTGAGGATTTCTAAATGACGCTATCGTTTCGTGAGTTAGATTATTCTTGGCATGCTCACATATCGATTCATCCCAAAACCCGTACACACCCAGACTACACGCTAATCTTTTGCTCGACAGTATGTCCAGGTAAGGTGGCTGAGATGAAGTGGGCTATTATAAGCAGTCAACCGAGATGTGAATCCAACTGTTTATTTCGGAGACACGCTAAGTGGCAATGAAAAGCCGTTGACTAGGGTGACGTGCCGACATGGGAAACAAACGTTCTCAAAATATTCATTTGTTGCATTTCGGGCGGTTAACAGAACACGAGTGATTATACCTGATGCTAGTCAGGTGGCCTATTTAGCTCGCAAATAGTTAAATTTTAAATGGTTTACATTACTGTTCACTGTTCCCGATATCACTTTGTCCACTGCAGAGTCGTAGAGAATAAAGTCACATTTAAGCTAATGCTTTAGAATCCATATTTACCTTTTAAAATTTATTGGGAACCCCAATTTTCGGACACTTCAGTCATAAGTACCGGTAATATGGAAGTAGAATTCAATGCGCTATTATTATGTAAAAATGAAGTTGAAATTAACGACTAATAAACGGATTTATATTTTATGGTTGTGCGAATTCATCTCTATTTGTCAAATAGAATCGTTCAGAGCGGAAATAAAAATGTAAATTTAGAAACGTTTTCGTCTAGGAGTTTATCTTTCATGTTCAGTTTGCGAAAATCTTTGACAAACCTATTTTATTGTTCGCTATATAAGGCCGATTCAGAATGTGAGATTCAAAAGAAAACTGAGAAAAACCAGTGTTGTTAGGATGTCCTCGGGGACTGTTCTAAAATTGATCCACCCCACAATGACTATAAGAAACCCATCGCTAGCTTTCCAGTGCTGGTAAACAATTACGGGAGACTGAAACGGGTGTATTGATTAGCCAGTAAATAATTGTATTGTCCGTACGGTTATGGGGGCTTAACTGGATCTGGGTACTTCATGAACAAAACCCATAAGCAATAGCTTTGCTTGTCCAAATTCGAGGTCGCCAACCAATTCAGCTGGCCGTCATGTTCCTTTGTGGTTGTTTTATTGAAACACCTAGATTAAAGAAAGCAATTAGCTTTGCTAAATTTTTGCTCTGCAAGAATAAGCAAATGTAAGTGTGTCGGTTTTATCTCCTCATTCCATGTGAACATGGGGAGCAAGTTTAATTTATTGTTTCCGTTCTCTTTTTTCCCCATCAGTGAAGTGACAGAGCGAGAGGATAGATTTCTGTCATCTTTACTTCGAGGTAGAAGTAGGATGAATGCAGCACATCTTCAATTTATTAAAAATAGACGTTATCGAAGCTTGTGGAATTCTTCTTGGACTTACACGGTTTGGTCTGCAACATTAGAAAAAATATTTAGAAGCCCCGAAATTTGTTTGTTTGTTAATCGGGAAACAGAAGACAAATTTAAAACAGTGAATATCCTCGTAGGAACTCAGTTAGCTCTAATACATAATCAGCTTACAATCGACATCCAGCTTTACTGCTAATGGTCTGTCTGATCCATGAAGAAATAAAAACTGATAGAAAATGAGGAAACATTATTTTTAAAGGAAGTAACGCAGTCACTTTATAATTGACACGAGTAACGTGAATAAATATAAGTTTTTTGAGTATTTCTTGGATGAATATTCCGAATGCGCTACACCAATTTCGTCTCGCTATCACTATTGAATTTATGCTCATTGTATGTTACACGGATTCCGAAGTTCAGTGTTTTTTGAATCCTCCAGCTAATGCGATGCAGCATTTTGATGCTGCCTACAGAGACTTATGTTTGTGTTTCAAAGGATCCCTCCATATCCGGTCGTTTCGGTGAGGTAATCTCGGAAGATTTAGTTATTTTGCATTTGACACACTAAGGCATTTGGGGAAGTATTTTTTATTAAAGCAATTTAATCTTGATCTTGCTGATACTATTTGATCCACTATTGTAAAAATCAATGAAAACGGTGTACTGGCTGTAACTATACTATTTTCACTTTAGTTAATGCTATGCTGCAAAGTGAAAGATCTGTACTCAACATCATATTTTATGTTAATTTTCCTGGTTAAAATATGTTTTGATTAAAAAAACTATTTTTGTCCCGCATTCGAGTTTACTATAACGGCTTTTAATAAAATTTAAGTAATACGACAACTCTGTATATTTCTGTCAACAGTAGAATCTTGATGCTAAGCAAAATGAAAATTTCACTTGAGTATGGAGCATCCGTACCTCAAAATCAAAAGCTGAATTTAGACAAGTGGTCTTTCACTTACCCAGGGGATGCTCTATTACTGAAGTAACTTGGGCGCGGTCCTCGGATGCGCACCGCATAAGTAGACAGTAATGATAAATGTCTTATTCCTGTAACACGGAATTTGAAGATTTCCTCGACAGATGATGGGCAGCATTTCTGGTTCCGGATCAGACCACCTACATTATTGACATCGGTTTGTAGTTGTAATTTACTTTTTCTAGACCATTAACGTATTTATTAAAACAAATGTGTTACGCGCCACTATTTAAACTTATTCCACAATTTGTCCCCAGCATACTATAAAACTGAGCGCGGTTGTAAATGATTATGCAATCATTTGCCAATTTTTGAGTTTATAACAGACCCAATCTTGCACTGACCATTTCAAGATTAAGTAATTAAGCCAGCCTCATCCTTCACTTATTTACACATTTCCTCCCAGCTGACGTGATCCGAGTGCTTCCAGGTGTACGTCAATGTTTTGAACATATTGTGTGGATCGATAGGAAGAGGTAACAAACAACGGAATTTGTTCAGTAACTGTACACAATCGTTCATATAGTACCCATTAACTTTTTCTATTTGGCTTGATGAAAGAAAAAGTGCGACTTATTGGGAAAAAGGCTGTGAACCACTCATCGGCTTGTAAAATAGATGACAGGCTAGGTCACATCTAAATAACTAATTCAGAATAATCACCCTAACGAGCCCCTAGTAGAGTGATCTCAATCAGAATTTCCGCGGAATTTACTCGGCAGACTACTTGATCTCTCTTTGGTGCTCACCCGGATGAAAACAAAACATATTAGGACTTGGGTGCAACGGGATCGAGAGCTTTACAACTAATCACATTTACTGTGAATTACTGCCACTTCAAAAACAAATTTAGCTATCAAAGCCTAATTGTTAAAAAACTTCAAAAACGTCCCGTAGTTTTTGAATGTTTGCAGATTCAGTGCACGTTCCTTTAACTGAAAACCTCCTCACCGGATCATCAGCAGTGCCTGATTCTTAGAAGATAGAAGTGCCTTTATTTTATTGTCGGAAAGAAGAAAAAAATATTTGCTGTCCAAAAAAATGGATCAGCTTTGTAATTCTTAAAAGAATCCGTCTCAATCCATTAAATTGAAATGAATGGTGAACAAAGAAATGCCTCTACAACAAAAGACCTAATCTTAGTTCTCTGTACCTAGGAATGTAAACGGTCAAAAGAAACGCGATGGAAAAATCATGACGCATTGAGAAAGCTTTTCATTATTGCTTTTTCATATACACTTTACCCATGAATTCAGACCATTTTTAGCAATTTCGATCAATATTTCATTGGGTTTTCGAGCAAACCAGAATGTTTGCGTCAACACTGCCAATAATTCTTATGCAACAAGAGCAACGTAAGTCTGGCAGGTGTTAAGCAAAGCGTTAATTTGACATGGATGAAATTGTTGGTTGAGCAAAATGATACCAACGAAACGTTAGGTAAAAAGACGCAGAGCATATGTGCCCCCAACAGAAACTGGATTGACCGCACGGTGTGGGGAGAGAACTGTCAGTATGAAGAACAATTTTGAGTCGCCAGCATACACTCGTTTAGGCACGGACTAACTGAACATGGATCAACAATTTATGGACGAAAATAGCATCCTGGATTGTTGAATATAAAGCAACTTCCGCTGCGTGAAGGAATCCGAAAATTTGTCATGTTTGGAAGAGTTGAAAATAGAAGTTGGAAATGGTAAAATGAAAATGGGTTGGCGTTTTGATCTTTCGTTCTTTTCAGAACTATTCTTACGTCGGTCATATCTATGTGGCTCGCACTTTTGCGTTGCTGAGGTTGATCCCCTTGAGAAATGTCATCTAATTCTACTGACAGCGAATTGTGAAAAAGTTGTCAGTTGCAGGTTGGCCTGGATTAGCACACGGTACTGTTATCATAATTACTAAGAAGCATAATGTTTTCTGTAATTTTGACAAACATTGTGACGACAAATCCGTGGAATAAGTTGTCGTAATCTTCGCAGGAAACGCTATTCAACCAAAACCTTTGTCGAAAATATTTCAGCAGTAGATTAGTTAGTTAGATCAAATTTTTGCTGAGTTTAGAGCACCTTTTGATCTAGTGAGTTTAAGACGTTGTTGCAATCTTTCGCGCATTATTGAGGCAATTCTGGTACAACCGACAGAAATCATCGCCAATATAACAGACGCAAATCAATGTATTTTTAACGATACATTTGTTCATAACTTCCTAAGGTGCTATAATTTGCAGAGGTTTTGTACAATGCTCGTTGTATTTTCTATTTTTATTGGCATCGCCATCAAGGAGATGTTTGTTAGAGAGGTGAATTCAGTGGATTTAATGGAAATTCTTAAGCATATTTACTCCCTAAAATTCTTAATCCAAGGGAAATGGGGTATCCAGAAGCAAATAATCATTGTTATGGAGTGAAAAGAAAAATGTGTGAGCACAAAATATTCACAAAATTGGATGAATTTCATTACATATTATTAATTTGACAATTCTTTGAGGCTGATATTATCAGAATTGAATCCTAAAACTCTGTGATTAGACGGTAACTGCTAGCTGCTGTCAGTTTTGCATCGTAGCTCTTGGAGCTCAGTATATTGCACTTGATTCTGCGAGGTAATATTCGAAATCAGGACAATTTAATGAAACTTTAGCTGATTCCTGTTTTCGCGTTTCCGCACGTTTATTTCGTGTTAGCTAACATCGTGGAAGATCGCCTCCTCATGCGCGGTGAGCAAGCTTGGAAACTGCTTTCCAGATAGTTGCCAAATTGTCCGTTGTCACCTGTAACAGTATGTTCATGATCACTGTCCGATGACGCGATGTGTCTAACGAACAGAAAGATGCATTCAGAAAAACTCTCTTCTCTTGCATTTTTACTGCCATCGTAGTCTTTTCCCTGACATACTTCCATAAATAATTTGATTGATGTAAAAGTGGGACCTATACAGTGCACTTGTTATGAAATCTCAGTTTGGATAGCTTTTCCTCCTGTGGTGACATTTTTCTGTCACTCAGTTAATGCACGTTATTTGTCTGTGCGAATGGTTTTGTTGGTGGGAAAATGCCTCCTGAACTGTGTAAGAGAATCGACTATTTGCTTAAAAGTATTTTTACGTTGCTAAAGAAAAAAACCTGCTAGAAAATCTATTGTTTTTTAGCGTGAGGTAAACATATGGCCTATATCTACAATAAAATAATAAAACAAAATTGGATGAATCTTTCATTTATTATTACAATTATTATCACAATGAATACACCAAATCCGACCAGTGATCGAATTGTTGCGCAATAAACTACTCGAAGCGATGTCGAACTCTTTGTGTTCCTTAGCGGCTGAAATTTGTTTTGTCTAGTCTGGCCTGTGCATCATCCCAGGTGACATGTTCTGATAGCAGGTAACCGTTAGCGTTATGCCGATATTTTGCAAATTAACACTTAAAAGTATTTACTTACTTGCTGGTGACAGATGCGTGGACATATAGAGTTCGGCTGTTTTATTCCCCTCCGTGCAGGATTTGGAACTAATTTAATCGCTGTTCCTGTTCGAACAGACCGTTTATAAATGGAACATCTAGCGCAACTGGGACAGTGTTTCCTAGTTCAAAGCAGTGCTGATCAGAAAAGGCAGTTAGTTCACACAGCTGTTTTTCAATTGAAGCATGTTTAACAGGCAGTTGAGAGTTGATGCACGAGGATTACAGTTCCGATTTCATAATTTTTGGTGATTAGCTGTAACAAGGCATGTGAGCGAGAGTGCAAAATTCCAGCAGAAGCATAAAGCAATTCCGCGGTGTTTGCAGCCTGTCAAACGTAAGTACGCGGTACATTTCGGTCGCTCATCCGTTAGCTTGTACAATGAGATTTCGGTGATTGGTTTTCACTAAGGGATATCAAAATTATTTCAGATAACCAGCCATTTCTCTTGGGGTTCACTGAACTCCGAATGCATTCACAGTTTCTGATCCTTTATTGTATATTCTGTATGTGAGTTACTCATCTCTTTTATACAAATTTGATAATACTAAGATATACGCCTATATATATCTTGACAAAATATTTTCACTATAGGAAGGATTGGATTAGTCATTTACAAATATGGGTGGGGAAGGGATTTGTGGTGTTAATTGTTTTGTTGTCTAGGGTTTGTATTGGGACGGGGGGTGGGCCAAGGGAGTTGAAGCGCAACCACAAATTGTTTTTGAGAACAAAGTGGAGGACTGTGAAGACGGATTGCGACAGCTTCCGCAGTGCTCAAGAGGCGACACTTTGCCAACCTGGATTGTTGACCTCTGACCTTATACAGAGTCCGGAAAGCTCGCGTCACATTCACGGTGTGGTTAGTCTGTGCTAGATGTGAAACCACTGCGCTATTAAGTGACTTAATTGTTCCAGTGCCTAACCATGCCGGGTGGTGCTCACGGATGCGTTCAGACAAGCGCCTGGTCGTGCGGCCGATGTACATTGTCCCACAGGAACATGTGAAGGAATAGATACAAAACGAGGCTGCAGAATCAGTGACTTTGTCTTTCAACCATAATGACACTACGGGGCGGGATTTGAACAGGATACGAAGCTTGGCTGCGTAGAATGTCTTATTGATAGCACTAGTCAGTCTTCGTCGTGCTATTTCTGCAAGCGTGTCACCTTTGAATGGCAGAGATATGTATACCGGCTTTCTCTCCACCGTCGCCCTCCTAGGAACTTCCTGTTCTGTCTCCAACATCTTGTCGATTAATCTAATTGGGAAACCATTTTCAGTGAATACTCTTCTGAGCGTCTGCAGTTCAGCTTCAAGAGTATCTTCTGTGCATATTCTTTTTGTATCTATTCCTTCACATGTTCCTGTGGGACAATGTACATCGGCCGCACGACCAGGCGCTTGTCTGAACGCATCCGTGAGCACTACCCGGCATGGTTAGGCACTGGAACAATTAAGTAAGTAATCGCTATCCCCAGTCACAAATCCCTTTCTCGGATACGAGTGTCATGGGTACTGTTAGGGAGAGCATTGCCCAATTTTTATTCTTACAAATGGAACTCTAGGAAGTACTGAGCTACCATCCAGGATAACTGAACTTTTGCGCAAACTGTTTGCCAGAGTGTTGAAAAATGAATTATTTTTTGAAATCCGACGAATTTAGCACTCAATAAGTTCGCGTTAAAACAAACTGCTAACTTTGGTTCGTTTCTTGATACCAAATGTTATTCCATTGGATGACCTAAATAGGCGAAAAATTCGAACGTTCTTGACCTGTGCAAGTTTCAGAATTAACTTAGTATTTTGTTGCTTCATCACTCGGTCGACTGTGTTAGACGACCACCCAAATCAGAAACTATTCTTCATTGCGAGCTTAAGTCTCCTGGGGGATCGAAGTCCACTGATGAACTGTATATCACAATGCTTGGTACACCATCTGCAAATTATTACCGGAGGCAAAAGGTCAAAGAGAGCCATCGGACGTGAACATTTTTTGGGTTGATTATCTGCCTGAGTTGCACAACTGAACAAAGATACAAGTGCCCTTTGGGGCACGACAAAACAATTCATGTGCGCGCATCTGATCCTTGGTCAACATTACCGAGTTGTCCACACTACTGACTAACCAGAGATTCCTCATTTGTTAATCGGGTGATGAAGACGAGTAAGAATGTGGCTTCGTGGTTTTGGCGTACCTGGGCTTGTTTGTTACTCCGCTGGTGATGTCAGTGTTGTTACTGTTGTCATGGTGACGACTTTAGAAAGTGAAAAAAAACAAATCGATGCCGTAAAACGCTTTAACAGAAACCAGTGAGCAAATTTAAGGACGTAAGTGAACATAAATCAAATGCGAATGAACCAAGAAATCTATATTTCGTTTGCATTACTAGAAAAGTGACTTTTTAACCATTTCTAATATTAAATTGTAATAGTAAAATTATCTGTACTCCATTAGCCAAAATCATCTATCTTTCTGTGATTCTCAGAAGTAAAATCGCATAGTTGAAAAAAATGTTCTATATGAAATGATACATCTAAATTGCTTATTTATTTTTAGATGGTCCAGCTGCTGCATTTACCAGTAGAGATGACTACAGGGACATTTTTCTACCATGGCAATTATGGAATTTTCATTTTGAGAAAAAAGCAATATACAGGTTTTTTGGATCAGGCTGGAATTTCAACGCAAACAAACTCACAGAAGAAACCTTTCGGAAGTGGAGCAAAACGTCAGCGATACCATATTATGGCCCTGTCCCTATGTTCCTAATGCACACTGATGTTTTGTTTTAATTAGTTTTTTTCGTCGTAATTGCTTCGATTCTTAATCAATCTTCACAAGTCACTCGTGCCCAATAGGACACTGATTCATTAATCTTCCTTGTGCCCACTAGAAAGAATATCCAATTATTAGTTGAACTGGATTGTACAACCATGGTCAAAAACTAGGTCCAATTGATTGACTAATAAATGCCGAAGAAGGCTGTGAATTAGGTCTGGTTCACGGAAGCACCTGCCGAACTGGCTGGAATGAATTCGAGGATTCTGCGCAAGTAAATAATGTATTTTGCTTTGCAGATGTCACTGGTATTAGTCTGGCCTTTAAAAGATTTCTCCTGAGGTTGGTGCACAATACAGAGTGGCAGATCACTTAAAATAAATTTGGACTAGATTAAGCTGGCATATGACAAACTGACTATATGGAGCCTTCTGCTAATTGCGTATTCGAAGGTGGTTGGGGTGTTGATAGTTTGAGCGAACTACGCACTAAAATTAATGTAAAACAAAACTCGATGGTCAGTTGCTGGCAATCCAAAATAATGTGGTGCGTTTCATGGGGCTGTCTTTCGTCAAATTTGATAGCTGCGATACTGCCACCCATAATTTCCAGTAGTTACAAGTGCCCGTGGTGCAATCAGCATTTCAAAAGTCAAACACCAACGTCGAGAATGCTATTCCTACCTGCACCGGCTATTCCCAGATTTGGTTGCCCATTAATCGTCAGGAGTGAACATTTTTCCAGTGGCTGGTGAAAGTCAGCAAAGTTTGTACATCAAACAGCATAATATATACCTATGTAGCGCATTTATATTTAGCTTCGTTACTAACCAACTTCTTTGCATTCAATTACAACAATAAATAATCGTACTCGTATTGTTACCAAATAAGCATATCTGTAAGCCTGCATTCTGACTATCTACATAAAATTTGTTGTGATAATCTAATGGCCGATCAACAATGCGTTTAATAATTCGACTGTTTTTGATACATGCATTGCAATATCCAATAACTGGCCGTGGTAATTGTCGGCAAAATTTTGGCACCGGATTCGGTCTCTGGCACAGTATCTAGGCCAAGCATGAAATTGTAAAACCTGGTCAATGAGTAAACGAAAGGATGTCGGATAGACCCGTAACAACGGTTTCAGATTAGGTTTTTAAATTGATGCCAGAGGAGTTCGGAAAAATTGGAAAAGAAGCTAAATTAGCCTTGCAACAATTAATCCGCCGGGTTCTATTGGAATCCATTCCCGCACACATAATCAATTGACATACTTTATCCCGCATGGTAGGGCAGATTGGAATCATTCTGTTTCATTCTTTTGGAGAAAGAGAAGCTCATTGCATCGGTGAGCTAACAGACCTAATCAGGTTCTGACACTTTATCTCCAAATTCTTTTGTTAGAAAAGTCATCCGAGGCGACCTTTTAAAAGGCTGTTAATTGTGGAATTTAAAATCTCCCAGATTGATTAGAGATGCAAATCCTATTACTGTATAATAACTTATACTAGCCTGGTTTTTCAACCTTGGCAATTCAATTTCTTTTTGAAAGACTGCAGCCGCTTTTCCGTTTTACACTTTATGGATCGCACGTGCAAATTTTGAGCATCGATCGAAATAGTCATTTACTGTTATTTATCTAAAAAATGCGGCATTACCTCTCTGAAGTCACAGTGAATTTATCTGTCATTACTTCCATCTGGTCGACATTCTTCCGGATTAGTCAACCGTTAAGCGATTGAAGTGTCATGACAACACCCGGTGACTTTATGGGTTGTCTTAATCCATTTAAATTTCCAAACTCATAAATGCGTGGAGGACCAGAAGTTGTTGTTTTCTCAAGCAGGAAGTTTTAGCGAATGATATAGACCACACACACACACACACACGCGCGTGAATGGTGATTTTTTGTTGTTGTCCGGTTATCGTTGTAAGGTATAACTGCCCAGAGTTTTGCAAACGAGCCATTCATGCATTTCAAGAATCTTCGAATCACTTTGATGAGAGGATCATGTCGTTGCGAAGCTAGTTCATCACATCGATCAGCGTTTATAATCAGACGGTGTAAGCACATCCACTAACTCATCTTTCCTATGCTCAACTGGAGTCAAAGTGGTCAGATTAACTACAGTTTTGTCTTACTCTATGTGGACCTAATTAACTTAAGTAGAAGAAGGTAAAACCTGCCTATCCATAACACTCCCAAAACAAAGTGATTTTTCGTTAACCTTATCTGGTTTCCTGGTGTCAGTTATAAGCAAGTTTGTTCGATTGGCAATGGAACAAGAGATGCCGCTTTTGATAAAATGCGTAACGTTGGTTCTTTTCGGGCTAAGGCTTGCAGTCGGACCAACGCCGAAAATACGATGATAAAGAAGGAATAATAATAGTTACAAGTTGGGATCAATGGGACTACTCAAAGTAAGTAAAAAACGTGTGACTCTTCATACATGGACATATACACACATATGTATGCATAAAATATTTATCAGACCGTTTGTCTGAAAAAGCAGTGTGATCAATTGAAATGAAATACACATCTCCATCTTCGTAACTACTTATATGTTGCGAACACTTTCCCTTTCTCACTCAAATGAAAAAAATCAACGTAATAAACATTCTGTTACACAGCTGCTTTTCATTTCTTTTTGCGTGAAGCAGCTGCACTGTGCTATCTACCTGAATTAGTGTGTTTACCTATTGATACTGTTAGCATTACTCTCAAAATATTTCGGGGACTTGTCCACTCTCCATTCAACTGTACTTCAAAAAATGACACATTTTGGGAAAGGATATTCTGACTCACCCTCGTAGACACAACAAAATTCAGCTTGTGGACTAGCATTCTGCTGAAGACTTGTGTTGCAAACAGAACTTACGAAGAGAGGCAATTAATTTACAGTACTCGCTGGTGCATTATTATGTTTGAGTGATCACGTGATCTCAATAATTGCGCCTTCAGGTTACCCATTTCTATTTTACTTGAAACTATCAAGTTAAACCATTTCTGTGGTCATTCAAAACCATGATTATTCACGCAATTTGATGTGATCACTCCTTTTTGCTCACAGTGCTGTGTCCATAATGGACCACCGGATACTTTATTCATCAAGAGATTCGTTCTGTCCCGATTTTCAGAATTACCATAAACGTAAAAGTCCATGCAAATTGGAATAATTTGACTAGTCAAAATTACATTCATTGGGTCAAAAAGGTCTTGATGTCTCTTGGCACATAACCAGAAAGTTTTTATACGGCCCTCGTTCGTCATCCAATTCAGATGATGACTATCTGTTTTTAAGTGAAACGAAAAACAACTAAGTGGTATCTTCAACGGATCTGAATAGTACGACTCAAGCGGACGATTTCCGGGGTGAATAAAAGATTTGTGTAGGAATCCACATTGGGAAGGATCAAAAGTTGTCCCTTTGGGCACATCTCACAGAGAATTCCGAAAGTTAACTGACAGGAAACCTATGCTTCTATGTGACAGAACAAAGGAACTCAACATTCAGAGTTCTTTTCGGATAATCGTAATGGTTAATGGCTGTTATCGAGTCATATGACTACTGTGATCTTTTAATTGCCTTGTCATTTCAAGTATTTGGTGCTGCATTTTTTTCTCTAATATCAACTCTATGAAAATAAGCTGGGAAAAGGGGAAGATCATGAAGAATGGCACAATAATATCGCATGCGGAAAACTCAGAGATGACAAGTCATATTTCCCATTTTTCAAGAAACTATCAGAGAAGTGCTGTTAATTTTATTGCAAGGAAAGAGCAAAATATCACGAACTTCATATTTCAAAGTATATACAGTCTTTAATAATCTTATAACGGTGTCCGATTCATACAAAAGGAAAGCCAGATACAAAAATCCTTCCTGCGATGCATCCAACAGTAAATAAATTGATTACACAAATAGTCCTTCCCAGTGAGAGAGAGCACCACTCCAAAAAACAAAGGCGTTGAAAAGACCGCGTGATGAAATGAAAAGAGTAAAAAGGAAACTTTTAATCCTTTGATCTCTATGAAGTGATTTTGATTACCCCATTGCTTGGACAACGCCAGAAATGAATTGTGTGGGAAGAAATTTATCCGAATCGGAAGCACGTGGCGGCCAGGTTAATTTGTGGTCGGTGGCGATACGTATGTTCATGTAAGTGTCTGCATGTTATCAGTAAATACTTAAATACGAGCATGCAGATTCACTTAGGCAACTGATATGCCGTAGGTGGAACAAACTCGGACAAACTTAGCTATTTGAAATTGCCTAATGACTGATATGATGACAAATGACTGGTGGAGTGTTCCTGGTTCAGTGACTGTTACTTATAGGGATTTAGTATGAATGCATACTTTCCAACATAAGAGACGCATTGATTGTCCACCAGTTTCTGTTCCTGGTGTGGACAGGAGAAATAGAGTTAACTGTTAGTAACCATAGGGTAATTTTCAAAATTAAACAGAAATTGAAAAACTTTAAACCTGCTAATGACTAAACAAGCAAAATTTGCGATGTTTGAAATCCTTTTTTTATCAAAACTGCAGACTGAAATCTTTTATCTTTTACTCTCTTTATCTATCAATGAACTATTCTACATTGCCTTCAGGATGGGACCTGTGGCCGTCAGAGGGGGGAAGTTGACCGGCTATGAGAGGACTGGAACCCACGAATTTCACGTCCAAAATCCACGACGTCATCCGCCTGACCACCGCAAGTCATAGTGATCTGGCATGCTGAAGCCTTACTTTTTCCGTTGGCGTTATTTTTTGCCAAGAACTGAATTTCTTGTGATATTTCACATGGCATCTCACTACTCGGATTCATTTCATACATTATTCAGATCTGATACTGTGGGTAGAGAGAGACCATACTTAGTATGCCTATTATGCCCTTATGGTTGCTAATGACTACAAATACAAAAGAATTTCGCAACATTCTCGGGTCATCGAGACAGAGTTTACTGCAATGCTGAAGTGAGACCACTACGAATGGTTTCATTTTCTTTTATACCACAGAATTGAATGAGATAGTCCAGATTTATGAGTTACTGAGAAACCTTTAAACTATTTTCCGGCGCTAGTTTTCATTTGCGGTTGAATCACTCTCACAGACCGTACGGATCAGTCACACTTTTGCTGGGCCAAATTTGAAGGTGACAACCGAAGTAGCGTTTATTGTTTCTAGGCCTTCAGTTTGCTTGCCTTTCAGTATCTCGGTAGACTTTCCTGGAACTCGACATTTATAAGTCGTTCCGAGTAGTGGACTGAACTGCGCAACAAACGAATTTGTAGTTGTTGATTTATGTGCCACGCAAAAGAATGAAAAATGACCGGAAAGCAACGGTTCACACGACGGTCACGTTGCTTTCTCTTAAGGCAAAAGACAGCACCTTTTATCGTTCATCCCTGTAAAACTTAACCATTTGTATAAAGTACACAATTTAGAAGTATCTCATTCCTAATCCACGTTTCGCAAACCAAGCAAATCAAAAAGGAAAGCTTTGCATCGTTAAGAAATGCATTCTTCTGCACTCCTTTCAAATGTTTCTAAGAATTCGTTCATTGCGCTGTGCCGGAGGAAGAAGGGATAAACCATTCACGGGAAGATTTAACCTCTTTTCGATTCATCATCGGCAACAAATTTTGTTAAACTATCATCAGCCTTTGATAATGGGTGAGAATTTGTGTGCGAATAAAGACTCGGATAAATATTTTCCCAAATTTGTCTGTGAATAAACCAAAACCATTTCTGTTCGCTTTTGATTACTTTACGAACATTGCTGTTGTCAGATTACCGTTTGATTTTTTAACAATGTCCGCTGAAAGCTGCTACTTGAAGGAAAAATTAGCATTTGATTTCCACGTACCGCAAGGTTATTTTAACCTAGCTTTTCACCTTGAATACCGTGGATTTGGATCCATATTTCGTGAACTATGGTTTCCCATTAGATAGTATTGGGTGAGTGCAATTTCCTTTTTAAAAACGATATGAGTTGCTTTTCTTCAAAACAAGAAAAATGAAGAATAAAGCTAAAACTTCAAGATGAATCACCGCCATTCTAAGTGGCTTTTTCATTATTTTGAGGAGTATTATAAACAGGGTGATTTGATTTGCCGTTTATCGAAAAAAGATCAATAGAGTATTTGTTCTTCTCACCTCTATTTCGCCTAAGTTCGTTTTGCAATCGCTAATTTTGGATCGGGATTTTTATCTACCACGCAAGTTACCCATGTTTCTCCCAAAACTTATTCCACTGTTCCCAATAAATGAGTGTTATTGCTCTTATTTGATGGAAACGATTGGATGAAACTATTAATTTCAAATGCAATGCAGAAAAATTGCACAAATCTTCCTCCAACTGCATTCACAATAATCTTGCGCTTGGACAAATAGTGTACTACTAGAAAGATGCTCATAAAGTTCCGTAATTCTCAGCGAGAAAAATGTCACTCGTCGGTGTATCGTTAATAATAGACTTTGTAACAGTAATACAACATTGTGGTATTTAAGCTTTTGTGTTGTACAATCAAAATTGTTAAGACATTATCCATCTATCAGATTTACAACGATTTCATACTGAATTTTTTGCTTAGGATTAATGAAGAACCTAATATTGAGTAAAACTTCAGCAAGCTGAACATCATATCATTAGCGTTGCGACTGACCTTCCTTTAAAAATGCAAGCCAGAAAACAGTAGACTAGATAAAAGGCAGTAAACAATCATTTCAATTTGACCAATTGTGATCGCGTAGCTAAAATCTTGGCGTTTGAACGAATTTAAGACCTTCCACTGTCAGTCAATTTCCCTTCCGGTAGCCTTTCTATGGCAGCTGCACTCTTGAAAGCTTTTCATGCATCTATTACTAAGTGGAAGGGGAAACTAAGTTGTGGTCATTAGTATTGTCCGCCCTTATAAACCATGAAGCGATAATAGCATAATTCCAAATTTCACTTCTGCAGTTCTGGTAAATTTATAACTGTTGCAAATTGACAGTTAAGCGCGCTATATGCTCGTAATCACTCCATTGGCACTAATGCCTCAATGCACCGCTTAATTTCATGTTTTCTTTGAACTACATACATGAACTCGGTTAAGTGACTAATCTAACTCTCTCTACCAATCTTTCAAAGGTGAATACAGCGAAATTTAGCTTATCTACCGAGGTATCTGAATCTTTCCCTTTGAGCTTTTTTGAGCAAAATAACCGCCTGCAATAATGAGCTGCTGTAATAGTTAGACGTTTTTTGTGAATTGAATAGTTCGCCTATTATTAGGTCAATATAAGTTTTGAAAAGGCTGTAACGTATGTTCAGGTAAGAGGCTTTAATTATCATTTTTTTGTGTGTTCTTTAGGAGTGGAGTCTCTCTGTCTAGCCGGCCAAACAACTAAATACAAATAAATGAAGTAAGACGAAAAACTATATCCAAAAGGTTTTCGGGTTTAGAATATACGGCCCCTAATGCTTTTAAGCAGATGCCAAAATTCGTGTTCAGTATTTCCAAAAGCTTCATGTCCTATGGGGATACTACACTGAAGTGCCTCAGCATTTCCGCGTTTTATGCCTGAAGTCATTTGGTGATATCCACTGTTGACAAATGATGTTGAAAATTAAAAATCAACGATCTAATTATTATTTTTGGGAAAGATGACATCTGATTATTCTAGATACCTTTATTTGTTCCGAGCTGACACCAGCAGCCATTTGATACACAGAATAAAATAACAACTTACGCACTATATATCCAAAAGTGGATGCCACCAGGCGGAATTACGCTGCCATCTTCCCACCTAGCAAGGAGATATTTTACTATTGAGGTTCGTTCAAAATGGTTTTGAAAAGTGATTCACTTAACTGGACATCCCGTAACAAGTCAAAACAGCAGAGGATTAATGAGAAACATTGTTTAGATCTTGTACAGCCGCGCTGTTCACTGTGATTCGAAGTTGAACGATGAGGCTAAAACACGATCAGTAGCTGTGTAACATAGGAATGGGGATTCACATGACACTGGATATTCGATTACGTAATTTGTATTCGTGAGCCGTGTCCAGGGTGCGTCAGTGAAAGATCAGTTGCTCGGTAAGCAGAAGGTCTTCGGCTTGGTTTCGATATTAAAAATATTACACAAAGAGATCACTCATGTTATACATACAATAAGCCCATGCTGTTACTGCAACTGACTCAGCAAAACTAAGAGCGGTACTTCTCTGTCTTGAAATTGCAAGCACACAAAACTGTTAATATGATCTGATTTCGGGCTGAAATATGTCCGCGGGAAAAGCGAATGTTCAGCGTCCACTTTCTACTCTGTACGGTGGTGAAGGTTTTGTTTAAGATTGACATTTTCCTTTAAGTGGCCAAATCTGGTAAATCAGAAGTTGGTGAGTAATGTCGTTTCCGGTAATTCGTACGCATGCCAATGCGTGACAGTTTATTAGAAAGACATCCAAAAGCGATTGGATTAGTTAGATAGAAATATTGATGGGAAGGGATTGGTAGTGTTGTACACCTAACCCCAAAACAGATGAAAGTGTTGTGTCAACTATTGTGTAGTCTAGGGTTTGTATTGTGTTGGAGAGTTGTCCAGTGCAACTGGAGGGCAACCACAAATTTTGTGGATAACACACTGGAGGATTGTGAAGACGGATAGCTGCAGCTTCCGCTGTGCCCATGTGCCAAGTATCGAAATTTTCAACATTACAATTCCCAATCCCGAACCTCATCCAGTAACCGACCGGAGAAAGGAACAAGCAAAGAAGAAGGCAGAAGACAAGAACTCTAGCTCAACCGTGCATTTGGCACTGGACCAAAGGCGACTGTGTAGTGGGTTCAGTTGCTTTTATATAATTTTTGATGGCCTGGTTCATTCAACCAATAAGTTACAGTAAGGAGTATGCTTACTTAAGCACTATGTAAAACATCAACTGGCACGAACTTAAGATTAGGGCGAAATTTTGATATCTCCAAAACGAGATGACTTTGACCACAAACAACAAGTTAGAAATCTGCTGCATCGACTCAATGAGAAGAGTATTTTCCTCATCACCAAGGTCTTGTCGTTGATCTATAAACCATCGATATGTACTCAAATGTTTCTGAACTTTCCAGTAGCAGTAAAAGAAAAACAGTTAAAATGAAGCAAATATGACAAACGATCCTTTTGAAAGCCTTCAAAAATGGTTTTAGAAAGTAAATCTCCACAAAATTTGCAAAACCTAGATTTTCTGTTTAATTTTGTCGACATTTTGAAGCCGATTCCCACCCAAACCATGTCCTCACACGGTTGATTTGGGATTTACGGCGCACACAACAGTACTATCAACGGTGGTAACGTGAATGAAAAAATCAGATACTGTTTTCGCTGACATTAATATGACTGTCATCACTACCGTTTATAAGGAATGTGAACAGACTTGGTAGCAGCCACTTGGGATAAAAAGCATCGCAAAATGCAGTGGTTCTCCCAGACAAAATAAGCGAGTGTTTACAAATATGGTGAGTCATGAAAGTAAAATATCCAGAGGGGACAGACGGCAATCATGCACCTATTTTTAAAGTGAGTGCTCACACTCCTGTTCAGATCGTCTAAAATGCTTTCCGAAATGGCTTACTGAAATAGACACGTGTTTTTCACCTACACAACACCACTTTGCGATCGAGTTGCCGTACTTTGGTGTGTTCAACAAAGACAGGTTGCAGTGGTCTTCGGTGAGCTTCAAGAACGTCACAGGCCCGAATAGTTGCCGGATCTTTATGTTGAACGGAGCCAACGGTAAATATTGTGGCTACCCAGGTGGCGATTGGTATGGGTCCACTGGTGCGTTCAAAAGATGCGCACAGTGGAAGAGATATCCCGGATACATCTGGTGGCCGATTGTTCCGTAGGTAATCTACCGGAACCTAATTCAGTCAACATCGAAATTGTGAGCCTCTGCATCATAATGTAACTCAAATACGTGACTGTTTTTGCACAAGACCTAATCTTTGCATGGGAGTGCTGCTACCGGCTAGCCAAATAGGCGGCTTCCGAGTAAAGAAGTTAAAATTTCCAAGTCGGAAAATAACTTTCCATGGTGAATTGGATGTGATTTCTTTTATCATTTGTGTAAGACAGTCTTGGGGTCAGAGTCCCGACATTTTATTGCATTGTACAAGCATCTGCCCAAATGACCGTCACATCACAGTCGGATAAAGAATGAAAAGAAGATGATAATTGCTTTCATAATCTCGTACAAAAACAAAGTAAAATATACTGGGAAGAAAATCTCGTTAAGCGAGTGGTTTGAAAATTTAAGATAGGTTGCCCAGGTAGCTGGTTGAGACGCGGTCCGAGTTTGCCATAAATTGTGCTATATGAAGAATAGTTAAGTTCCCATAGGTACTGGTTGAAGGAACAAAGAGCAGCTAGTGTCAGAATGTGAGAATGGTACTTTGAAATTTAATGCTGAACAAATGTGTGCAATCTTAAAGTCTTTCGTGAGGGAACGTTTCATATGTCTATAGGTTTTGGTCACAGAATGTAATGGCCAGTTCCTGTAGTGGTATAGAAAACACACGGGGGGAGAATTTGAAAGTCTTTCTTAAGTAAACCAGCAAAATAACAATAGTGAGCAAATTTTGGAAAAGCACATTAATACACAGCACGACAGATAGTGCCTTGATCCAACCGGGTTGAAAACCACATCTTCAAGTGGTACTTTACGCAAATGGGCTTGCGAATTCCACTACAAAATTTTACCAAATATAACTTCCAGATATTTCGAAGTAGACTCCCGTAAGCGCTTCTAAGTCATCGAAGAACGGTTTAGATGGGCGGACTGATCTGGCGATACAGGATACATTGTTCTCAAAAACAATTTGTGGTTGCGCTTCAACTCCCTTGGCCCACCCCCCGTCCCAATACAAACCCTAGACAACAAAACAATTAACCCCACAAATCCCTTCCCCACCCATATTTGTAAATGACTAATCCAATCCTTCCTATAGTGAAAATATTTTGTCAAGATATATATATATAGTGATGTAATGGCATGAGTACGAATCACTGAAAACGAGCTTGTTCGCCAACTTGTGTTTTCTCAATGTCTTAGAAGTATTAAGGGTCAAACTAACCTGGACGTAAAAATCGTCAATAGAGGACAGATTATGGAAAATACTTTGAAAGTCGTCAGTGCTAGAAAACATCTTGAGAGAAGATGGCGTCATCAGCTTAATTAAACAGATGACAGACGGACCTAGGTTAGAAGCCACTGATGTACGCTGAGGAGAGATATGGGGGAGAACTTTGTTCTCAAACTCCCTTTGAAGTATCATCCAACGGTTTGAACGTTTTATTACCCAGTCATGTGCGCTTGGTTTGGTTGGTAAAGTAACCATAGATCCATGCTAATAAGAGAATAGAACGAATAAACGTTTCCAGTTTGCGAAGTGGAAGAGACCGTGGAACTGAATCAAATGCAGGCAGATAGTTTAGGAATGCACAAATTGCAGATTCCATCTGCGTATCTGTGGACCGAAAGTCTCATGTATAAGGGGGGGGCAATAGCGTTCGAAGCAGTTACATTAGATTCATCAACAAATTGAAAGGTCATTACAAGAATTTAGAGAACAGTTTCTTAATCACAATCTGCTCTGTCTGTTTGAGACTGGAAGACTAAGGTCAGTCGAAGGCGAAGGCTTTGGTAATAGCAGCATACTCACTAGGTTTGGAGAAGGAAACAATAGTGCCGGATTTCCAGCAGTCAGATGTGAAAACAAACATATTGATGAGTTAGTTAGAGAAAAAGAAAGTAACCCATCAGGCAGAGCCAAAGCATCGTACCTTGGAAGGGGTTAAGATTGACTATATGGACAAACATCCGTGATAAATTTATTGGTGAGGAAAAGCCTAAATATCTTTACTCTAGAAAAAAAGCAACTGGCATACTATCGCTCTGTACTAATGCTACTGAGATGTCATTAGAACTTTGGATGAAAGCATGAATAATGTCCAGATCCGGAGGATATTTCGCAGGGAACCGGTATTGGTGCTCAAGGATGCCGAAATGGCCGTCTTGGCCGGAGTGTATTTACGTGGATGCCAGCACGAGTGCTTCTTGGTGGAACAAAAGATCGTTGAGGAGTAACACTCGCGGCTCCCAACAGAGGATGACAACCAGACGGGTTTCTAAATAACAGCAAATTCGAACCGGCTAACGAAGACCATAATGAAGTCAAATTTCCTTATGAAAACGATGAGATTGTGATGACGCAGGTTTGTAGCTCAGCTGGTCAAAGGCCGCGCGGTAATAAGTTGTGCACGGTTCTTGATGCTGTGATTAGCTGAGGCCACTGGTGGAGATTTGGAATGTGATTCAATTTTTCAAGAAATCGAATAATGGAAAAATGAGAAACATCCTTCTTATTTCGGTTAAGCAGAGATCGCTGGTCCTCAAGTAAAGAGCTTGGTTTGTATACGATCAATGAAATGGTTGAATATAAGCTCGTGATGCCATAAACATTAACAGACTGAATTCAGTTGCTCTGTTGTTTATGAAAGTTGGCCTACTTGGTTGCCATGTGAACATGAAGTTTGTTCCCCCATTTATTACTGAGTGATCCATATACAACATGAGCTGATTTTTCGACGTCTTAACAACAGCATACTAGAGTGTATTTTTTCGTTGAATACTACTTATTAACACCTGATAAACCAGAGTTTCAAGTGGGAAGCCCAATGCACGCAGTACTATTCCAAGACAAGGCAACTGAATGCTTGAGAGTATGCGGAACCATTGTAGAACTTGTTTTTGGGCCAGTTGAACAGAACCGTGTTTTCATCTGAGCCACTGTTCTCTGCTGCGTTGGGATATTATAATTGTTGTTCATGCAGGTTTGCCGACTAATTATTTTTCCAAAATATTTAAAGGAGGCTGCTTCAGTCGTTATGAGGCCAAACTAATTTATGTCATAATACAGTTCTGATACCGTGCGACATGTCCTTTAACCAGTGATGATATGCTCGATCACCTTTGCTGAACAGCCCAGAGCTTACTTTGGTAAATTAATATATACACAGGCAGTCAGTCATACTCTCTTATCATGAAGAACTACCATTATCCTGAGCAGGCCATTTAATGTAGGTAGATTAGTAAAACCACCAGGAAATAATCTGTACATGACCCTCAGTTCTAGTGCGAAACAGTAAGGTAACATTTTACAAAAGCTACTGTTGCCCACATAAAAAGGAAAGATTTTCCATTGAATATATGGAATGGGGATATCGTAGAAGAACTTTCAGAAAAATCTGTGTATTGATAATCAGTTCACCAAGATTCCACTGTTGTTAGAAATAAGGGAAATAATTTGTAAAGCCTTATTCTAATGCCGGTGAGGTTCCTTCATTGAACAGTAGGAAGCGGAAGTTCTAGAAGCCTCAGTATTTTCAAGTGCAGAAGAACCAAACGTTACATTTTAATAATCACCATGGCTTCATACCCATTCCTCAGTTTATTTTGTTTGATCTCTAATTGAAACAAGAGTAGGTATTTGTCACCAGAGTAAATAACAAAACTGAACTATGAAGCATAGAGGAGACACCGAGAGAGATTACTTATCCGTATCCTGTTGTAAGTGAATCTAGACACAGGGGGGGAGAGATAAAACCAAAGTGGTTGTTTGGTTTAGTTTTATTCAAAATAAATATTTCATTCTTTGTAATGTGTAGCCTGTCGATCACCACACAGCACTCTAGTCCCTGCTAATTCAGCACGATTAGGCGCTGCCAGGTCAGGAAATATGTACTCATTCTGATGACCATTAATCCCTTTTTGAACGTGAGTTTCAGTCGAAAAATTTTCATTCCTTGCTGGTTATTCGAAATATGCAACATTCCCGCCATCACCTGACAGCCGTAGTTATTTTCGGACTTGAAAGGCGTTTTCTGCGCAATCGACTGAAGTGCTGTTCGTTACTCTTTACCGGGAAGGTGCACCAGAGAATTTCGGTAGCCTGTTGCAAGCATCGTATTCTCGTACCTACGGTCTTGCAAAGGTATATGGCCAAGAGTTCACTGGCGACGATCGGCCACGTTGAGCATGAATGTCCCCTCTCACCATTCTTGTTTACCTTCATCATGGGGAGATAGGAAGGGATGCATCAAACGGTATTCGGGATGAAGGTGTCGAACTGTTGGACGGAGAAACGCGGTGTGACCTCGACTGGTCGGACGGCTTCTTGTGCTTAATATATCTTACGGAAAATGCACGACGTGCACTAGACCGACTCGAAGGGGACGTAGCCTCATCAGGGTATATGATTTGCAACTTTAAAGTGTAAAATGTTGTGGTGAGATCGGTCGGGAGTACTATCAAATTTGGTACTAGACGGGAAGTAATTAACCGTTGTTGATCAGTTCAATTAGGTCAGCAGATGCATGATGAACTGTAATAGCAAGGCATTAGAAGTAATCCCACATAAACGGAAGTCTCGAGTGGCATACGTCGGACCAAAGCTCTTGCGACATTAGCTTGCTATTTAACTGAAGTTGAAAGATCGTGTGTAGTGTGTCTCAGTGAGCTCACTTCTGTTGTATAGTTGCAAAACGTAGAGTATTCTTGTTGATGTTCGTCGCTTGGAGGTTTTCGGCCACCAATGTCTACTTGTTTTTGCTAGGATTTGATGATGTTAACTGGTGCGTAATGTAGAGTTGAGGAATCTGGTACTGGGTGCCAATTCTGCGAATACCGTTTCTCAGCGCATGAAAATTACCAGAATACGCTGGTTGGGTCGTGTCGTGTATGGCTAACACCCGTCTGTCATACCATACCCTATTTTGTGTTCCTCCCACGGAGTGGAAAAAGTCATGTGGTGGTCAGCAGATGAGGTGGCAACGTGGAATGAGAAAA
Source organism: Fasciolopsis buskii (assembly GCA_008360955.1). Classification (NCBI taxonomy): domain Eukaryota; kingdom Metazoa; phylum Platyhelminthes; class Trematoda; order Plagiorchiida; family Fasciolidae; genus Fasciolopsis; species Fasciolopsis buskii. The sequence continues at coordinate 272,173 of LUCM01004463.1, read as the reverse complement.
TTTACAGGAAACTTGGTTAAATTTATTGTCTCATCTTCTTGGTTCGGGTCCAAACTACCAGTGAATCAGTTAGTCTGAGACACTGGAGAACAAGATCAGAGCCGGCAATTCCCAAAGAAGTTGAGTACTCGAAATGTGTTTGCTTCTAGATGGCATCCCGTTGGTTGCCTTCTGCGGCATTATTTCTTTTCCCGCATTTATGTGTTCACCCCCTGTCCACCTAATGCGTATTCTCTCCACTGCTGCATGTAACTTGTTGAGAGGGTATGCCCACCCGTTAAACTGTGATCGATGATGACATTGACTTAATTTTGCTTTGTAAAGAAACCGAAATAACTGTATGGTTCTCAGAGATTATTAGTTCTTCTACATGAGTTTTTAGTAAAAACTGAAAATTTCACAACCTGTAGGCCATAACGGAAACTTTGTCCCTACTTCAAAGGGCTTGCACGAGTGTAACAATTATGAATTTCCCACGTGTTGTTAATCTGACTGGTGCCTTATGCTTATTGTGAATTTCAAGTCCCTTATCTCTGAGGGTTCTAAAGTAAACAGCCTCAGTAAAATGTTTGCGAACTGCACGGCAAAGCAATTCACCTCACCTGAAATAACTGTGATAGGGCCAGTCAAACTGAGTACACCATGAATGTCTTCAACAAAACGTTTAAGGATATCGTTCATCGTTGTCTCTTCCTTGTTTTCTTCTGGACGATACACCGTGTTACTGAATTTACTACATTGAAAAAGATTACGAATTTCAATCAAAATAAAGTCCCGGTATTCATTTCGCTTTGTCCGAATGCAGTTGGCATGGTTTACCACACCAGCCAACTCAACGGTCAGCAATCTAGGAAGGAGAAACTGCCTCGGCCCACGCAGCAAATCTGGTTAACAATGAAGTACTGTTGTTGGCAGCAAAGTTGACCGTGGACAACTCTTCTTACTCATTCACGTAGCCAGGCTAAGGATCTTTAATAGCTGCATACCTATGGGATGCTCTCTAGCATGTCTTCACATTTCAACGCCGATGCTGGGGTCAAAATTTTGTCTTATCTCCGAAAATGCTTTTGTTGTGCCTACGTCGGAAGCTATCCCAATCTTTCCACCACAGTTTCGGCTAGCCAATGCTAATTCCGACATACATGAAGTACCTTTCCCTAGATTATGATATGATATCCATTTGGTCGATCGGCCTCCTTAGCCCCTCTATGTAAACAGACAGTTGCTCTTGTGAAGATTCTTGCAACCACAAGACATTTCTTATGGGATTATTTAAGCGCATCCTTTGACTGGTTGCGTTGCAACTCTTGCTGGATATTTGGTACGGTTATGGTCTTCGTTCGCAACTACAATCAGTCGGAATCGTTGCAGCCTAAAAACCATATTGCTTCCCAACGTGGATAGGGATCAAGCATTCTTGCACCTCAAATATGTTATCCAACTAAAAGAGGCACTCGTGCCGGCTGGCAAGCAGCTCCTAAATGCACCATTCCAGCCAAGATGTCCATTCTGGCATTGTCGACTACCAACATCCGCTCTCAGTTTAAAATAATGTCGAATCTGTCCCTCGCACTTCAATCACTTATCCATGTTCACACTTCTGTCATCTGCATACAAGAAATTTCAGTGAACCCAGATATTGCTGATTCACTCCTGTCGATAGACAACTTCAGACTCCATCGGCAGGACAGAATTTCAGACAAGAAGAAGACGGGAGGCAGTGTGGCCACATACATAAACTCCCTCTCGTCTGGCATGTCCGAAGTTGTTTATACGAACTCGTTAAACTGAATTGACTGTCTCGTAACACAGTGACATCCTAGGTTTTCTTGCCATACTGATGCAATCATAACGAACCCATATATTGCTTCTTTCAGCTCGCAACACAATACCATATCTTTTTTCGACCCCTCTCTAGTATTTACTGTTCCTCTTCTTGAGGATATTCTACATTATATTGTAGGTTAGTTCAATCATCCATCTGCTCTACCCCTGACTGTGTTTGATTTGACTGACATCTGCGTTAATTCAACCGGAGGCGACTCCATTTTAGATGAAGTTATTACCAACAACCGTGATTTATTTCCGGAAATTGCGTGCTCCAATTTCGAGTAGTGGTCATTGTCTGCTTCTGTTAAGGCTCAAGATATATTCTAGGTCAGCCCTCCATTCATTCAGGCAAACAAAGCAAATCCGAATTCGCCCCCGAAACTTTTAACACAACAATCTAATTCTTCTTCTGAAATCCCTTTCACTCGCATCCGCTTGTTTTTCTTTTGAACACATGCCCAATGACAATGTCAAACTTCTCACAGAGACAACCAACCCAATCTTTGATATCTGCTGCCCTTCAAAAATACTATTCGTCTCAAATAGCCGCATCTCCTCTCAGAAACTGAAATCTCTAGGAAGACGCAAGGGGCATTTCTACGAATCCCGCAGTGATTCAAGCTTACAGCACTTTTCCACACCAATAACAGTTGAAATTAAACGCACCGACACTACATTCACCAGCTAACCCTTGAGTGGTAACAATAACCCATTCTTATGACAAAGCATTCTACTGTTGTGTGGGAAGTAAAAGAAAAGCGTGAAATGTTCTGCGGATGTCAACAGCATCAATCATGCTTTCATCCATCCTTACACTTATACCTGTCATATTTGGACAGTGTGATGATATGGCAGTTACACGTTTTTCTAGGGAAGAGGTGCTCGACCTTCTCCGCAGCATTAAAATTACCATAGGACTTGATTCTGACAGTCCGTCCTCAACTCTTTTAAGGCATGGTGCTGTGGTTCTGACCGATGCATTCACTTATCTAATTAACTCATCATTAAGCTTGTCTTCTAACCTTGACTGCTGAAGATCCGTCACTACTATTCGCTTCCCAAAATCTACCAGTCCTACTGTTTTAGCAAAACGCTTTCACCCCATCCCTTAACGTGTTCTGCTCTTAAACTGAGTGAGCGTGCTAAACGCAAACGCCTGCATTCTTCTATGTATCCTTCTGACGACCCATTTGAGTCTGCTTCTAAATCTAACAGGACCAATTTAGACGCTGTCACCTCCCTCATCGATGAAATCTGTTCGTTAAACCTTTCCAGACTATTTGTCGGCATTTGATTCGGTCCCATGGTCTCTTCTACTTCACAAACTGGAAACATTTGGCTGCCCCACGCCTTTATAAACATGGCTGCCTGATTACTTCACCAAACGAACCCAGTGCGCACGAATGGATGGTAAAACTTCAAAGCCGTTGATTAACAATTCAGGAGTGTTTCAGTCTACTGTTCTTTCACCGGTTCTCTTCTCTACCTACATCAACCACTTATCAACCGGCTCACCCCGTCACCTCACTCATTATTCACATTCTGAAATCCATAAATGCATCGATGTAATCTGTCCATTGAGCCCTCCGAACCTATGCGTCGGTTGATGAGTTTTTTTTTAACATTCATACACGGTGATCAGCTTAATTTTTTTTCCTTATGTAATCCTACCTCTCATGTTTTTAGACTGTAATGCTTTGTTGTTTTTCTGTACGTAAAATTCTAGACAATGCAATACAAATAACTTGTCATCTACGATAAAGGTATTTTTCGATATAACAATAATTTTTTTTCCTTTATTTGCATTCCGGTGTCCTACGTCAATTTTTTTCTGCTGCTTGCGGCCTTGGTTTCTTACATACGGACTGGCACCCATCCTAGCTATTTACTGGTTGTTATTATTAGGGAGAGCGCTGTTTTTAGTTTATTAATCTAATCGTCGTACGGGAGAAACCGAATAATGCTACCCTTAATTTCCAATGGATTTTTATTCAATAATAATCTTCAAATATAATGACGTTTTTATTTTCAGAACCAAATCAGGCAGTATTCTTGCATGCCACTTCCTATGGGCCGTTTTTCGTTAAAAATCACGTACGCAAACGAACAAGACTGTCCATGTTGCCTACTTGCGACACTAGAATGTAAATGATCTCACAGTGTCTCAGAGAAAATTATTCGTGTCTTGTTGTATCGTGGGTTGAGACAATATTATAATCTATGCACATCGATTTGCTGACGTTTCTTATTTCTAATGCGCCGATAATGACAAAATGTTCTGTTTCAGTTCGATCTGCTTGGAATCTTAAATAAATTGTGCCTAGAAAGAATATAGTTTGCCATGTTTCTAATAAATTTTGTTAAAGTGTGTTTTCGTACTGTTTTTTTTTTCAAATTTTAAGTAGACTCTGAGGACCATCAACAACCTAAAAATTCTCTTGTTACACAGGAGGTTGTTTTTCGAATTGAAAGATGAATATAATTACATTTGATTTACTAAGGTTACAACCTTCGTCGTGAAACAAGTTGATAGTGGAATCCATTTCCCCGGTCTGCTGTTGCAAAGATAATGACGGAATCCCAAATCAGTTCCGATAATTTGAGGAACTTCGCCGTCCTATTCCAATAGTTGATCACAGTCAAAACAGACGGTAGATTAATTAAAATCTAGGGTGCATCAAAGTTAATGGAAAATGACTGCCATTGATCGATACTAGTGAATGATTGCAGGATAGTAGCACCCGAACTACTTTTATAAGCAAAAACTATATAGTGAATATCCGAACAGAACGACGTAAGGAGTGTGTCCTGTATTGGTTTTTATTGTGAATGATACAATGTTAATGACACAGCGTTGCTGGTACATGTAATTTGCCAACGTTTCAACTACCGTGGGTAGTCGTGCTCAGAACAATTGAACATCCGTTAGCAGGTGAACGTCCTCTCAGTTATTTGATTGTAAGTCTTGCCTTAAGAAAGACTACCCATGGTAGTCGAAAAGCCGTCTTTTTAACATCATATCATTCACAATAAAAACCGGATAGCTAGGCATTTACTTCATTCGCCAAGTCTAATCTAGAAACAATACCTTTTGGAACTTGCCTGAGCCTGAACAGAACTGAACCCGAAAGACGGAGTTCTCTTGTCGTTTGTTGACTGGTAGGTTGCAAACAGAAGCGCTATGGAGTTCAATAATCGAACACAATTTTACCCTCGTTGTACGTTTATTACAGCATCTGCTCAAACTGAGCCAGTCTTGTGGACTGGCATTAAGAACTTCTAAAATTATTTGTTGTACCGCAAATGATTCATCTGCTGTGGAAAAGTACTACTAGAATGCAGCCAAATAACGATGAAGTTTGTCTGGGAGAAGCTCATTCACCCTATGTAATATGCATTAGTGTTTATGTAAACTTGTATGGTCAACAACAGCGTGATCAAAGTAGTTGGTGTCATCGACGTTTCGGTTATTGCGGATAACCTTTCTCCATAATGGATTACAAGCGAATGAAACTGTAATGGTAGCCTAAAACAATCAGGTGTTAAACAAGATGTGTCATGTGTTTGTGTGTGTATGGGTAAACACCCAAAGGGTTAAATGCCAACACGGATATTTGGAACGGAGATCTAACATTCATCTTTACAATTCACAATGTCACATTAAGACATAGAGATACACATACACATGCACAGGCAAACGCACAAACACACTTTGTCTTATACCCAGTAGTTCTAGGATATCATTGTAGTTTCATTCGCTTATAAATCAGTCTTGAGTAAGGTTATCCGCGATAACCCAAACGTCGATAAGCCTACATTTATTTCGACCACGTTGTGTTACTCATCAATAAGGGTGGACCTAAAATCTATTCACCTGGCGCATCACGAAATGAAATTGGTTCTGATACTGTTGATGTGCAGCAGTCTTTTACTGCATGAGTAATTTGCTAAATGTACCACACACAAAAAGTTGAATGACGGTGTTTCAGCTGGTGTGGACCTGCCCGTAGTACAAGAAGAGCAGGTAACTTTTACGGTAGGCCTATGCTGTTGTAGGATTCAGAGCCACTGGTGTCCTTGTTTTGCTTTCTTCAACCTGATGCAGATTTTTGAATGAATTATTCAATACCATGTACTACTTCGAAATCCCTTAAGAGAAACACCTAATAGAGAGGTATCACATTCAGTGACAGTAAATTCACCAATCGTATGATACCATTGCACTTGACAGCTATCCTCCGGAGTCCACCGTAGTGTACTGAATATGCATGATCTACTGTCGATAACCTAATAATTGTTTTTCTTTTTTAATTAAAATGTACAAAATATAGGGCTTTGTTGCATTGCCAGCACTTTGGTTGAGACAATATCTGAGCAAGTTATGAGCGAACAAAAGACGAGACTTTTACGAAGGAGTCAGATAAAGTGATCCCAGTCTTTTTTTGTAATTTTGGGTTTACTTTTTTATGCTCATCTTTTATGTGTAGAATTTGTTCCTTTAATTTTGAAATGCGTGAAATCTAATCAAAAGATTGTTTCTAACTGTTATGATTCCGCAAAAATATCAACAACGGATGCTGCAGTGGTCAATGAAAGACGGTGTTTTCAAAAGGAGTCGGATGATTTGTGACAAAGTGGAACTTCAAATAACCAGGATGTACCACTGTTCATCTAATGAAAAATGGCAACCTTTGGAAAAAACGCACTGGAGGAGACAGTTTCACACATTGTGATATATCAGTACAATAATCAAAAAAGAAAAATCCACTCAGATGTTTTGCATTCAAAAGTCGAATCCACGGACTAGAATCAAACCGGCAGTCTTCTGCACATCCAGGAGACCTGCCAGCTCGAAATATTGTTCACTTTTGGAACGTTACCAGCCAAAATTTCAAAGTCCGATTACTAGACTGTTTTCAGGACAGTAGGAACTTTCTATATGCAACTCTGTATTGTGATATCTAAAATACGCTAAAGAATAACCTAAAAACGATGTTAAATCCGGGTGAATTGTTTAAGACTAGCTCACTAGAATTGATACTAACTAATTCGAAGTCCTTAAATAGATGGCGGCCCAATTTTATATTTCCACTAGTGCTGGTTTTTTATCCGATATCTAAGACTAGTCTGCACTTGAAAGCCAATGAAAAACCTAATGCAATCTTCAATTTTGGTATTAGATTTGATAGACATTATGTAACTTATTATCCGGGCGGAGCGTAAGCACAATAACCTGCTACGCGCAACATCCGCACAAAACGAATTTAGGATTAACGTGCGTAGCACGACTTGATTGATTAGGTTTGGTTAATACTGAAAGTCTTTTATTCGTTTTTGGAGTCAAATAATGCACTCGAACAGCGCTCGCATGTATTTGCCGTCACCGGTATGTTCGGAGCCGGTATCGTTTTCTAAAACGGCTAAAAAGGTTCATTTAAAAGGGATCATTTTAAAATGTTTGCTTTTTGTGAATGTGCAACCGCTGCCATTCCCTCCATTATAGGCTTAAATCGAATTTTACCGATGAGGAGTGCTGTTTAGAGTGAAACACACAGCCCTTGGAGGGATGAAAGTTTGCACTAGCAGATTATCTCGTTTTGTGGGTTTTTATCGTGCAAAGTTCAGGACTTTGTCTTTCTATTTGATTCAGGAAGGTGGTATTTATTAGCATATTAGTTTATAGCCTACTGATAATTCAGGAATTAATAAACTAACAGAAAATATAATAGAAACTTTGTTTGGTTTCTTTGTGCTGCGTTGTGATTTCGTGGACTTTTGTCTTGTGTCGTTTATTGTTTACGTAGAGCTACTAAGCAAGCCCCTGCATTTACGCCGTCCCGCCGGTCTGTAGCCAAGATATACTGACTCACTGGTATAATAAAATGCAGATAAATGTATTTCTTCTCCCGCGTGAGTGAATTATTCTGGATTCATTAGCTGCTGCAAATCGAACCTACCTGCGTGTCCATTGGTTATGGAAGTACTATTTTGTTTGTAATTTTAAGTTGGCTAAGCCCCAGATGAGGAAAGTCACAGAACAAAAGTTGATGTGCCCAACTAGAAATGATTTGCCGAAATACGACAACGTTACTGCTTGCCCAAACCAAACGCCACCACCGACAGAATTCCGTAATTAGTGAAATCACCTACTTGGATTGGGAAATCCATCAAAACAAAGCTGTCTAGAAGAGCTCCGAGCAAACCGACAACTGTATTCACAATGTAGCCACAATTTACCAGGATAAGTCAAGATTTTCGCAGGACAAACACATTCGTTTGGTACCGATTCTCAGTAAATAGGTGCAAGGCGGTCCTTGATGGTTTAACAGGTTGTTGTTGGCTAAAACATGCTTTCATTGCTCACGTTAAGCTCTGATATTCGGACTTGCCTATTAGGTCTTATATATTCCAGCATCATCCTAGGTGACATTATTCACGCATAAACATTCGTAATCTGCTTTCATAAGTTTTTGTCCTTAACGTTGGTCATAATCCGCTCTGATGGCACTGTAAAGGAAACCTCGTAATTCAGTGATTTTACAGTTTGTTCGAGTAATTCGGCCTGTAGCCTGAACGCTTCGTGTCGTTGGTTTCATCATGGTTGTGCTCATCACCAGATGGAAAATGCTGCGGTTTTGCTCACGGGGATCCGTAGGCCAGGCTAGTAAACGTTGGGCGTAAAGCCTAACTAATCCCATCTTATCTGAATAATCTCAAAATTAAAGATGTGGCTAATGAAATAGCTTCATCGCATCGCCATGTAAGCCACTAAGGGTCATACTGATGCATTAATTCGTCTCAAATCAGAAGGGAAGAAGAATTTCCAGATTGTTCTTTAAAATTCAAGAGGTTCTTCATCTGTCACAAACTACGATTACGGAATTTCACTCCATCGATTAGCGAAGATAGTCTAATGTTATGCATAACCTTCCTTAAATGGCAAGCTGCAAAATCAATGAGTGCATTTTGAGGTGACCGTAGAAGAAATATTGTTTAGAGGCACTGACCAGACACTAGTTATCAACAGCTTGCAAATGGTTTTTAGTTAGCAGGACCTTTGACAAGAACGCCAATTGCCAATTTTCCGAGTTGCAAATAGCCAAGTCTGTTTTCAAAATTTATTCGTTCCACTTTTTAAATAAAAGGTATATACCATGACTATTTTGGTTCAGAGATTTTAGCTTTTATAAACAAATTTTTTGGTATTAATACGGATAAAATGTAATTGTTAATTGCATTCAATTCCTCAATGGTGACCATTTTGTAAAATAACGAAGCGTTGTAACCTGTTTTATTTAGCACGAGGTAAATTGCTAGTGTTCATTTGTCGAAATAATGGTTGCAGTTGCAAAGGCAGACAAAAATCCTTAGAGGCAATGCATACGGACTGTCGCATAAATTTACTCAGTGCACTTTTAGAAAGTGTGGCTAATAATTTGCCGTCCACTTTTAGGACTATTTTGATGAACAGTTTAGCAGTTTTTAGCGGACGCAGTTTAAATTTTGCGGAGTTCCACAGTTTGCACGCAATAAAATAGGACCATTCTGATCTAATTTGCACAGGCGCTGAATGCCTGAAATCGAATCAACCTAGGAGGATGTTTTATCACATGGGAATACTCGGGTGTTATTCTCATAAGTGTGTTTCCCATGATTTGGAAATATGCAAATGTGGCTCCGTACGGATGATAGTTGTAGTGGGTATGGAAGTGATTAAACTATTTCAAGCTAGTCATTGAATTACGATTTTCCCTCCCTCAGTAAAAAAAGTTGTGCCCATTTCGAGAGGAACTATTTTTACCTGTGGCAGTAAACTGTTTGTTGCGAGACGTCGATCTCTCATCTGCCGGAGATAAAGATGAAATCAGCCGTGACCAGGATGACTGTCATTAAGAGAATAATGAAATGTACAGGGTGACCATCGAAACATTTACACTCTGAGTATTGTAACATCTCGAGTGATGCTTGAAAACACTCATTGAAAATGCCCATCTAGCTTCCATAGGCAAATCAGACCTATCTAATTAGAGCCGGTGTAAGATATTTAGAAGTATAATTACAGGTATTTCAACAACGATTCCTCCAACAATTTTTTCCACAAATGAACGTGCATTACAACTACATACACTTGAAACTCTGGCAACAAACACATAGATGCTCCGAGACGTAAATTTACCTAAGGTTCTATATTGAGTGGAACGGACATGTAAGAAACCACTGTACTGCCAAAACTCACGAATAACTTTCGGAGTTTATTGTAGAGGTGAACAAAGAAATTACCTCTTTCATGTTCATTTACCAAATCTGCATAGTACAAAAAGAGAATAAATAACAAAGTCGTTCATTTCCAATTAAATTAAATAAGGACAAGTTTGCTACCTATTTTATCACAAGCGTACCAGTAGATGGCAGTTGAACATTATTCAAGTAAATGAGTGAATTCTTGAATAATCTACACCATAGTTTTACATTCCTGAGTTAAATCGAAAAAGCTGCAGGCTCTTCCTAATTTACCATGTCAGGAGACAGTAGCACTGGTTGATCAAAAAATTGCAAGAGCTAATTATTACTACAAGCGTTGAGTATATGTCGCAGTTTTATTGATTCTCAAGACTTTGTTCGTTGTTGGTCTAATGAGACAGCATGGTGTTCTAACACCACTTAGTTGAATGTCGATCAAAGTGACGTCCTGCAAGAGCAAAATGATCAAAAGTGAATCGGTTTTTGCAGAACGTAGTTCGAATCAGCTATCTGTTGCCGGTCTGTGGGGATGTTTGGATAGATTCTATCGAAACAGGAAGGGCCTCTATCGAGATTTCCGCTTCTGTTTTGTATATTCACTTTGCGAAACGCTATGTAAATCTTCCAGTCCATCACCCATTACATTTTGGATGCTCATATAGCGGTTTGTTTCTGTTATAAGGTTGACTGCACTATCTCTGTCTGCTTCCCAGCTTCTTTGATTTGATTTCCTTTTTAATTAATCATATTTTCTGACTGCTTTTATCTGTCAGGAAAGCATGTGCTACAGTGATACAACAGACAATTTACACCTCACTTCTAAATTGGAATTTTCTATTTGACTACGTTCTTTCCATAAATGAACCGTATGAAGAACTGAGCGATTTTTGGACGAAAACCTATTTGCTGGAATTATCAAATAAGAGACTATTAGCGGCCTTCAGCTTTGCTACCCGAGAGCGAGTCTTTGCGCAACAATACTGGTAGCTATTCGAAAGTAGGTAACAACCGTGGGTAATCAACGCTGTGTTATTAACATTATATCATTCACAATAAAAACGATAATATGGGCATCGACTTTTCGATACACTCCTTACGTCATTCGGTCCTGATATTTACAAATTGTGCTTGCAAGCTCATTTTGATTGTGGCTTTTAATTAAAACATTAGATATTGAAGATAAGTAATATAGTGCATTGCTTAGGTTCACTGTTCGTAAAAAAGGGCCTTAATTGAAACACAGTGCTTAATATTGATCATATGTTGAGGTATTTAGATGTTATTTATTGGTGTTTAACAGAAATAGCTTGTGTGCTATTATATGTTGCCAGTGTCGATTCACGGAGTAACTGTCTGCCACGCGCTTGTGATTAAGTTGCGGTTAAATGAAACTAAATGAATCAGACAAGGTACAGTGAGAATACACAATGTACACAAGCCAGGTATTCATTCGTCAGCTGGGATGACGTATTAATACAAAAGCTTGGTTTGGCAAGCTATTTGCAAGCCTGGTGTATAAACGAATTGCTCGGCACAGATGACACTGCAAAGACCGAGAAATAAAGTTGAGCTTTCATGTTTTACTGAAGTGAATAAGTATATCCTCTGCAATTTAAAGGAATAGACTACCAATAATCAAAAATAGCTCTGATGGATTGCCACCTGAATTCGAGAGAATCGTAAGGGTCAATAACCAGACAAGCAAAAATGTTTGCGATTTCTGGATAGCGAAATAAGGGTTTTCAAACTGAAAGCTACTCTGTCGTACCGCTCACTATCCTTTACTGAAACTAACCTTATTTATGTGAAACAAAAATATTTGTAAGTAGACAGCGTATAAAGTAATGCAAATATACGAACCTACTTTTATTATAGAAATTATTTCTCTCTAATGTTTGACAGGAATGTCTCCTACAGCCATTTAGTTGAAGTAAGCGGGAGAAAAAGATAACATGACTAAAGTGAAAATCGAACTAGTAATTCGTGACCCTCAAAGCGATAGGTAAAATTACAAAAGCAATCATGACAAAGCATTTAGAAATTTGCTATTCCGTCTCTCGTTCTTGGTTGCCTCGTAAGTAATCCTTTCCAAACTGGGTAGATTTGGGAAAAACTCGTAGACGATATACGTGAAAATCTCGAATTAGTATTATCAGCCTGTGAATGAGGACTGCAAAATCCGTCAACCGTTCAACGTCTTGTCAGCAAAGGTTAGGCTATGAACAGTTCCTTAAGGTTTAATAATTCGAAGATATTTTGCTGAACCAACTCTTCAATCATGCCAGTTGCATATGGTTAGCTTCAGTAATGTGAGATGAGTTTTTAGTTACCTAAGCCAATTGTAATTTTAGCTTTTATAATCTGTTGAACTTCAAAATCTCTGATATAAATGTGAAATCGTGAGCGGCTACCGATAGCAGTTTCGACTTGAATTTGTTAGACTAAACTGAGGTTTTGGGCAAGGGTCAAAAATGAGACGAAGAGCATTCTCTATCCTAGGAAGTTCATTTAATTCTGAGCATGCAGTAAAATTAGACACTGCACCACATATGCCGTGCAACATATGACATAGCAATAGTTCTAACAGTTCTCCTTTCTCGGATATCAAAATTCGTGAGCTTTTTCGGTGGATGTGTGTCTTCAGCTTAATGGGGATCAGTAGATTACTGATATACACAAGTTGGTACAAACCAAATCATCACTCCTGTTTATTTGTTTGGTTTGTTTAAAAAAACAAATTTCGGTTTTCCTAATAACAAGACCTTAGAGAGATCAGATGTAAATCTTCAAAGTTTAAGCCAACAGAAAGTGTTTTAGTGATTAAGACTTGAATTGATTTTGCTAAGATTCCGATATTGTGCCCTAACTTAGGAAATTATTTCATTTTGAGATATGGTGAGTAAACTAGATGTACTTTTGAAGAGACATCAGGCACGAAAATGGCTGAGATTACCCCGGCAGTAAAAACACTTGATCTCCGCGCAGAAGCAGCGAGAAATCAAAAGCAAACGATCTGTCAAGCAACAAAAGAAGGTAAACTAAACATCGCGCTTTACCAAAATGTCAGCGAAACGATAAAGTTTATATGACTGGCGAATTCACTAAATTGGTTACAAAAAGTTCTCAAAGTGAAATGAACTTTTGACTACTGTCCTTTCGTAAATGCAATAAATCCTTGTAAGAAGCCAAGCTACCTTAGAAGGACTTGTACCACTGGAAGTGGGAGACAAACTTTACAATTTCGCAGTGTTGACTCGTGAAGACTGATATAAATAAACTACTTATTTATGAGCGTCTTTCAGCTTTTCTATGAACAGCAGTTTTTATGGCTAAATTCTAACACCGGTGGTCGAGACGCACAGTGGTTCTTTCATTTGCGATGCAGCTCATCCATCTTGCAAACGGGATACATTCTTTGAGCTCTATGATTAGAGCGACCACAATGGAAGTTATATCCTAAACACACCTGAGTCAACCTCAGTTTGCTTTCATTTACTCTATTTTTAGCTGAGAGAAAATCATGGTTGCTGTCCCAACCACGCGCTTCTCAAAAACAGCCTCCGGAAAAGCCAGGTCTGAATAAAATGATTCATCTGGTTTGCAGCTAAAATTTTGCCGTTTTTGAAAAAATGCACGCCTGCGATTTCTAGGTTGTGGAGAGCTGATTCTCGTCTGTGAAATCCCAATACTTATGCGAATAGCTGGGACGAAATCGACGAAGAAACAAAAGCGGAAGTTCACTTCAGGAATTCATATTCGGTGGACGTCATCAGAAGTTCAATGGTAATGTGAACATATGCCGTCGTTACTTATCTTTTGTACGAAATTTTCCTCTGAAATAACTATCGGCCTAACGTCTAATATTTACGAGAAGGTGCCATGGTCGACTCTTGTAAAAAGCAATTTATATAACGCAGAATGTTGATTTTAGAAATGATTTTATCAGTAATGGATTATGTGAAAATAGTCCGTCCGAAATCAGCACTTTCGAAGCTAGTAAACATGTCACGAATTCAAATTAAGATCAACGAATCACCTACAATCGATGCCTAACCTTTTCAGTCCCAATATGTAAAACGACCACATAAATGCTGTCTACCTCCTTTAAGACTGGTTGAAGAAAGAGCAGTCGTGCAATATTTGTTGAAGCAAATGTAAAACCGGGATGTGTTTCTTCATTGAATCTGAATCAAACGTGAACATTGGACGAGATGATAGTTTCTATGTTATACTAACTGCAGTTACTCAGGTCTTAAATGTTAGCGCTAATTATTACGTCCACGTGAAAGATTTGTTGTATGCCTCATTATAATGAGCTTCTCAGTTATATGACATTGTTTAGCACTGATATCATCATCAGCCAGTTGGCTGTCAAAATAAACTCGAGGAGGAACTTTCACTGAAAGAATTATTTTGATAGACGTTACTGGAAACGTTGGCATCATCCGACGTAGGCAGGAATATTCATGTCCTGAATCAGTGAAATATGATGAGTGAACTCAGCCAGTAGGTCTGCTACTTGTTAGTAGTAGTAGAATGTATATACTTGTAAACATCTCATGCTTTTGGAGTATCAGGCACTGCAGAACTAAAAAGCGTACCTTAAATCAAAGCAATGCATTAGTTTACGGATCGCTAAGGCAAATACAGCTCTCCATCCCATAAACAAATCGCAACAGTTAGTTCTGAAAGTGACATGAAGCTATATCGAAACACTAACAGAGTACCTTGATTCTTATTTGTGTATGCTGCAATTGGAAAATTGCGTTTCTTTCAATACGCAAAATTGAAGCCCCACGTTCCAGTACACCTTTTTCCCATTGACGTTTAAACGTGATTTACCAAAACGGAATTCTTTAAAAGTACAAATTAGATATTCAAAATGAATTAATTATATTGATCACTAGTAGCCCACAATTTACTTTCCATTCACCGAAGAGCGTTTACATCCGAATTCGATTACTGGTGGAATTTCCACTTGTTTTCAAGCTCATTTGGGATTACAATAGCATTTTTGAATACAGATAGCGACAACTGAGTAGTCCTGAGTGAATCATCATTTGAACAAATAAATCTCGTGAAACTATTGTCTTCGTTGGAACTTTAATATTCACATCCAGATTTTGTAATGTTTTTTGGCACAAGTGCGAACTCGGGTTGGAAGTTACTGCCAAAAGGACGACTGAGTTATGTGGAGCTTTTAGTTGGTTTGTTAATAACTGAATGCAGCATTTATGTTGAAACAATCGACTGACAATCAGGATGCGGTATTAGGTTCTGGACAAAATATTGTGTCGCTCTTTATGCACATCAAAAGTTAATATTTCGAAATAAGCTGTTCATTTACTAGCAATATACAACATACCAACTATCCGAAATATTCCTTCTGTTATTTTTGGGGCCTGAGAAGACGCCATTTGTTTAGAAGGTATTCTGCTAACACAAATAATGTACGAAATTACATGAACTGGCGTAGCGACGAGCATTGGGCAGGTATAACCCAATAATTTATTTACCAGTGGCATTCCATGTACGAAAAAAACGAGACAAATGTAAGCAAGAGGCATTCATTTAACAGCACGACTTGTCCAATCCATCTGTCTCGAGGATGTCACTCTGTGTATGAGCAGGAAGCCGCGGATAACAGCTTGACAAACTGCAGGAAACCTCCACATTTATGGCCATGGAAATGGAATAGTTGCTTCATCTCTTCACACATTTATTGAATATAAATCGTCCTCAACAATTAAATATCAGTCTATGTTCTAGTTTTGGTCCATTGTCTTTTATGTGACATACGAAATCACGATAAGGGATTCGTCTCACAGTGAGCGGATAGTTCATTCGCCTGGGTGACTGTGGACTCCTTGCCGTTTGTAGAGTAATCACAGGGAAGCTAGTCCGGAGAATAAAAAATCCTAGTTCGTTAATTTCCAGCAGGTGTATCGATCGTGGAGGAGACAAACTGAACTGAGTGAGAATGTGGTTTCCTATAGACCGTCGAAATAAAATGCTGTTATCGCCTTGACAATCAATTCATCGCAAAGCAGAAGCAAGTTAAAGTAGCTGGAAAACAAGAAACATGTAGTTACTTGTGCACTGCCACTGTTTATGTGATCTCAAAAATTGAAAATCACAAGGCTTTCTATGTGCGATTTGACTGTTTCCATGAAATGGACATTCTCATATTCAGCTTTGTGAACGTGATTTTTTCAGTAATATACTGTTAGATTTGACATTCGTGGTAGCGTTAGTTTTATGAACTGCTGAAATAATCGGGCAGAGCCTTTTTGGTTACACATTTCTGTGAAGTATTCTTTCTTGGCCCTGAGCCATCCCTGATGTTTATGTTCGCAAAACGGCATTTGTCTATGTCTGATTATTTCACGGGAACAAATTACATGGAGAACGTTTGTCAACCTCTTGTCCACATTGCGCTAGTGGACCACGGATTTATTTCATTTGCTCACCTAGCTCCTGTAACAGTTCTTAAGAGAAGAATATGACCAAACCTGTTAATCACCAGATGGGCTGAAGCTTACATTCTTTTGGCCGGTTTCAAAACGCTTCTCACATGAACCCCGGTTATGCCAGTGGGGCTGTAAAGCCGATGCCAGCCAAAATTCTTGACCAAACAACAAGGAGCATTTAAGGCAACCTAATGGATTGAAAAATACCGCTAAACAAGAAAATAATAAACTGAAAAAAGGTTCAGAATGTGTTATTTTCAACTGCTTATTCAACATATTTCTTAGACTGAAAAGGAGTCGGAACTGGGGGAACAAAGAGTGAGGTGTGCGTATGAACCTTCCATGAAAAAGCACTGAAAGTAGCACTCGGTGTTTGGCTACCTTCTTAAGCCAAGACTAGTTCTAGTACATTCCGTGTCCACATCTAGATCGCTCCAGTTCCTGTGATTACAGTAGCGATCAAAATGAATGGTTTATAATTTACTGACTGCTATCCCTCGAATTCTAGTGCTGATATATTTACTGATAAACAGTAGTTGATTTTAAGGTATGCCGCACACCGAAAAATTGTGTGTTCGTTAGAAAAAGGCACATCCACGTTGCTTACTAAACAGAGAAACGATAAGGATCCCGGACAGACTGAATGGTGGACTAATTCCTGAAAAGGTCGTTAGAGTTTGTGAAATAAACGGACGAGTAACTGCACCACTAATAAACTGAGATCAACAATTTTCGTCTCTTCATGCCCCAGGAAGTTTATGGTTCCATTTAAAAATACCAATTTTCCGACTGTATATTAGTTACTTGTTGCAAAAGTTTGGTATTGTAGTTACTAATTTGATTGATAGGAAAAATTTTAGTGCAAAAACTATAAACTTAGTGAAACCAAAAGATTATTCCAGTGATTATGGTACAGTGATTCTATGTACGATTTTGAAAGTGATTTATCTTCAGTTAGTTGTCAGACCGGAAGTTATTCGGACAAATAACCCTTTGATGATCCACTCGACCTCAGATGGTTGCGCCTACGTGTAAAAGATATGGTTGTTCATTTAACGTCATACATATTTCAACTTTGGGGTCAAATAGCTGAATGCAAATGCATGTTCAAGCGGTCAAAAGGATGAAATCTAAACTTAATCCTTGCCCGTTTGATAAAGCGCGTCGTTAGTCACTTCTCATTCTGCAGCTTTCTAACGGTCAATGTCTTCGTCTTTAGATATTTCGCATCGTCCTTCAGTAAATAAAAATGAAGTGAAAGGATTTTCATTTTTAAAGTAAAACTTCTAATAATAATACTTAAGTTGCACCACTTCTCCGTATATCAGCGTGGCAATATCTCATTATCCAAATGGTCTAGTAGTCTTAAGAATTATCTATTTCAGTACTTCTGCGTGTTTTGACAAATATTTGCAAGGAAATTAAACAGAAGTTTTGGCTGAAGTTACCAGTCCTGTATATCGTACAACACAATCGGTAACTCAGACAATTGTTCTGGAAATATCCGAATGCAAAACAGCACAAAACCAATAATTGTGTTACTCGTAGTAAAACATTTGCTGAGTTGGAATTGAGCTAACACAGGGCTCAGCCAAAGCAGCTGATTTTGATTTGTTAATATATGTGAACCAGTATTTATTAAATCGAGATCTACAGATGAGTAATAATGAGGAATTTAACCGAATGCTAAAGTTTTACACAAATGGGATCCCGTCGTCATTAACGTTGTGGTGAGCTAAACTCGTTTCCAATGAACGATTTCCAGCTGAATCCGGTTACGATTTTATACTCACCCTGGTTAAATATCAGGCGATGTCTTAATAAGCAAAGAAAAGCAGAACATGCAAGTTAAATCCAAAACCTGAATGTCTGTAGTATGATCAGATGCAGAATAGAAAACTGACTAGTGTCATACAAACTGACCGCCAGCACGGTGTCACATCTCCGGAGGTGGCATTCACGATTGGACTGAACTGCAGCTTTACGTATTAAACTTTAGGCGGCATTTTCATGCGAAAGAACTTCAAGACGCTTTTAAACGAACCTAGTGGTTTACTGGCAGTGAAATTTGCAGTCTATCATCAACAGGACTAACATGGGTTGAAAATCATTTTTTGAAGCTATTGAGCAAAAAGCGATTATTAATTGCGCATAAAACTATTATTCCACTAAAGAAATGTATTTTACCATTAAAATCACCATCAAGGGGATCTGCTGAAGGCATTCGGTGAAGATAGTTCGTCGGTTGTTTTCATAGGGCGATGTGAAAACTTCAGAGTCATGAGTTTTTAGTGAGTTGCTTGCATTTTGGAGTTCTGATGAGAGAAAATAAGTTCTCAAGTAAGTTGCTCAGTGGAGGGCGTTTAAATCTATCGTAAGTTATACTCTACTCATGTTTACGATAGGTTACCTTTGCCGCCATGCCTTAAATAGCTACACTTTTGTTTTATCCTCACAATAGAAATGGCAGTTACGAAAACATCAAAAAGCTATCTTCAGCAGGTAAGGCGAAGTTATGGTTAGGTGAGATGTGGAAGTCCTACAGGTTGACATTTTTCTGCACCAACGTCCGAGGATATGGTACCAACTGCTGCACCATCTTGATTTTCGTCATACCTCGGTGCACTGGTGTTCGAGTTTTCTAAACACTCTTGGATATGTTTATACAGCAGAATTCATTAGGCATCTGTCAAAAATTGTGCAGCAATATTTCCAGATAAAAGATGGACGCACCATTTTCACTTCCCAGAATCAATGCATGCCTAGTTCATTTGGACTGTTTTTTGTTTCTTAGCTAGATTTTACGGCGCATTAGGTCAAAAACTGTTACTGGCCTTGGAAACTAAACTCCCTTAAATTTATTTTACACTACTCTCAAAAAGGGTTCTTATTCTGAGCCAAACAATTTAGTATTATTGACCACTCTTTACCCTATATTTTCTTGTGTGGCCGTCGTGACCCTCCGTTCCATTGATCACTGTTGGAAGACACAAAAACTGATTCATTCGGCGATTTGTTTGCTATCATACTCACTTGACGTATCATCAGATAACTGCTGAAGAAGGAATAGGCAATCATATAAACTTGCTATTTCTCGGTAGGGGCGATATTCAAAGTGCTTATAAACAGAAGCTTCCACGTCAGTATTAGGAGACAGGGAAAATGACTTTCATGCTTGTGCCGTTTGCTGTCGACGATGGTTTTGATTACAGGCCACGACGTGATTGGTAAATTTAAGGCCTTAATCAGTAGAAATAGTTTATACATGATCCAAAACTCGGTTTCGCACAGAGTGGTTAGAAGCCCGAGTAATCATAAGTGTTTTAAGAAATTGCACTAATCTTGCTTGCCACACGGTTCAGTGTTTTGCTATTCATTTTGCAATAAGGGTACGAAGCGGAATTTCAGCGTAGTGAGACCCACTGCTTTTTAGAAGAGTCCGAGGTCGTTCTGAATGCTCGGATCCGGTGCAAGCAGTCGGCAGTCCCCATGACTTCCTTAGATGAACCCCGGTATCGAGTTGGATTGACCATCTGGCAGCACACCAACCTACCTGGTTACTTTCGTTTCAGTGAAAATCTACTGCATACAGGCGGATGGAAATCTTGCAAGCTAGTCCAAGCCATACTGAAGAAGCGAAAGACGAAAACATGCACGGAACTAATTCTTTGCGCATTTGTATTGTAAAAGGAGTTTGTTTTAATGAACACTTTCAGATAAATCCACTTTTTTTGCCTTAACTGCAGGGATTCTCCCCCCAAAATTCTCGCTGTAAAAGAGAAAGATAAAGAAATGATTATAGTATGCGGCGTTGCAATTCAGAATAACCTCGATGTTTCGTTTAGGAGGAATGGTTAATGCACGAAAACCAGTCCCTATACTGAGAAAATTAGTCTAAGATGTCTTCAGTGCACGAAGAAACGCTGCCTGCACACTTACTGAAGACCGATGTCTAGTGTCTTATCAAAAATTGGGGCATACATTCGGGTGCGTACATGTGGCTGCAGAGATGGCTGAATCGGTACGGAAGGAGCACTGAGTTCGCCTCAGTGACAAACGGGCGTGAACGGGTGAATGAATCCAGCTGAAGCGCATCTAAACACGATTCAATCCCGGTCAGCTATACTGATTTTGAGATGCGCAGCAAACAATTAGAACATTAGTTTTCTTAAATTTAGGGATATTGAGTGCTTAATCTTTTACCTCATTCTCAAGTTTAGTAATAAAAGTCCGCGTATATAGTTCTACAAGTTAAATGTGGAATTCTTTTGCGGAGTAATAAATTAGGAATACTAAAGATCTAAATTTCCCTTTTTCAAGCTTATTTCGTTCTATTTCTTGTTTGCTCCTGGAGCACTTTTACCGGCAGGCTTACGTAAACGGTTTGGATCTGATTTTATTGACTAATTAACAATGATTGTTGATAACTGTTGTAACTAATTTGATGAATATTTACTGGTTTTTAGTTAACCGTGTCTTAGTTTGAGCTCCTTTTATTGGGCGTATTACAAGCAACATTTTACAGAAACAATGTAACCACTTGGGCATTATTCCTTCATAGCAATAACTTTCCAGCTGCCTAGACAATTTTCGTGCGTTACTTTGTAGCCACAGTATCGATTGTCTGAGATCGCAGAGTTTCCACGAGATTCGCAGGCTGCACATCAGCGTGGTCGTGATGTTCATCTGGACCTGATTCTTGATGTATGAACAAAAGGTGATTCATGGACAATTAGAATTGATTTTTATTTAAACCTGAATATTCCCTTTTTTATTCAGCCAGATGATTTCATTGTTTCGAAGAAGTACGTCTGTTACTATTACCATACCTCGCTTTCGTGGGACGAGCTTGAGATATGTAATTGGCTACGCACCTTATACCAAATCATCGAGCACGGACCAAATGAGGCTAAAGAAACATATGAAAATGGTGTGCTACATCATGTTCAATGCACACTCTTAATTTAACAAAGTACGAAGTCAGTAACGTTATAAAAATGTGAAAATGACAAGAAATTACGCTCATTTTTATCTGTTAACTATTAGTGTTGTATCTTTAATAACACGGCGAAACGCAGCTATCTCCGTGTGAAACAGTTGCACCGAAAACATTTACTGACTCGTCGCATCAACTACAAAATAACCTTTCTAAATGTCGTCCTGAAATCAGAACACGTTCAATCTTCTGTTTTTTATCTTTAGGCATAAAATCCTCAGGACAGCAACTGTTCCTTATCGAGCCGGAATTCTTACCAGATTGGATTAGGTAGAGATAGGCGTTTTTTAAAACTTCTCGTAACTTTAGTCATTTACTTTCCCGTCTGATTTTTTCAATCTGCATTTTACTGAGACAGTGATTGCTGTTTTTTTGGGTAGGATATGGACAAATGTGCCCACAAAAGTTTGATTCGGTTTATCCATTTGAAGTGTCCTCAATTTTCCGGGACAAAAATATTTCCCAGATATTCGAAGATTTTGTTTACCCATGCCGTACGTACCGCTTGAGTCAGTCTGAATTATTAGTTTGAGTACGTTGAGTTTCCCAAAAGTGTCTATTAGCTTTCCATATATTTCCAACAAGCATAGTGGCAGGAATACCTACTGGAAGGTTTTCGAGAATACAAAGGATTGTTTCTATCGGACTCCACTGGCAAAGCATCAAGTCACCATGCTTTCTTTTGACAATTATGGGTAAAATTATTGGCTACTACTTCCTCCAATAATAAATATCATAGTGCAGAAAGCTTTAGATGTGTTGGGCAGCAAAAAGTAAACTTCATATTAATTTCTACAAGGAAGCCTTACGTTATTCGTGACGAGGGTGTCTTACAGAATATTTTATTCACTCAGATTTGAGAAGGTGTCTAATATTTAAACAGTAAAACCTGATCATAAGGTTTTATTCTAGATACAAAGGTTACAGTTAGTAACTCTAACAATCGAAGTGAACAGTCGTACTGGAAAAGAAAATGCAACAAGCCCTAAGTTTCATTAACAACTGTAATTGGATAAACAAAATGCTTAGCACCAATTAGGCCCACAATTTTATTCATTGTAACAGCCGTGAGTGAAATCTCTAGATTAACTGAAGATTATAACTCACTGTTTCACATTTAGTCCAAACAATTGCCTTCCTCCGTTCATTTCCGTTTCATGCAAAACAAAATGAATTACACTGGTTGCTACGGCGACTTTAAAGTCGTTTTGATAAAAAGTTGTTTGTTTTGATAAATAAGAAATTTCTTTGCTAATCCTGTAAATAAGTATGTAATCACATCTTTCTTATCATGACCGCCCTTGATCCAAAGGTCAAGATTTTTGTCTTCGTTTTACAGTCAGTAATCAACAACGACTCAGAAATACTGAAGTCTCGTTTACCAAGGTCAACAAATCGATGTTTTATTAAAGAATGCAATATTCTGAATAAAATTAGATGCGTGTTTCCTACCAAGTAAGAGACAAGTTTCCAAAATCTTGTGATACCCAATCATTAGGGATTTAGGTTTCCCAATTGTTGTCCATTGATTAAGCCAGGCAATATAAAGGGAGCACATGCCAATCGTTTGCGGTTCCTAATTCTATCAGTGCGCAGTTCCCAACACCCTATATTCGATTTTGATTTCACTGACTGGTCTTGCTGCATGGAGAGGAATCGTCCAGGATATTTTTACTGTTTGTGAATAACTTAGCAGCCTTATGCCAGTCAAAACAAACAAGGCCCTAACTCGTATTGTTCTCGCAGTTTAGTGCACTGGTGTTTTGCTGAACCAAGAGTGAATGAATCGGATGTGGATAGTTGGATTAACCTTCATTCTGAGGATTTCGTGGAAAATCACAAATGGCAATTTACAGAGTATACAATTTACCGAAATAATTAATAAGGTTATTCCAACAAGCCATGGCGCCTTCTGCCATTTGAATACGGACTAAGTAAGCTGAATTTAATAAGCAGTGGAAAATCACAAGCTGCCGGAAGATAGAGAACTGATTGCTTGCAGACGGAAGAGTGCAACTTGCAACCACAGGTTTAATCTTGTAAGTAATTATTAGTTGAAGAAATTGGTGTAAATGCACACCATCCTACATGTTGCCAGTGTTGGTTGATACTGTTTACCTTGCTGTTAGTTTGGAGTAAATAAATAGGCATTTTTGTGTTTGCATCATCCCTAACAGGATTTCGAAATTGAAGTTAGAATCCAGGTAAAATAACCCATGATCTTAGATTACGGCTGCGATTAGCATCTTTGGGTTGAAGGGGTATCTTCTACGTGACAAACAACATCAGTGTCTTGAATGGGCTAATATTTAATTGTTGTTTTACGATAACCATTCATTTTGCTCGGTCAATCTAAACAAGCTGTTGTTATCCGGTTATTGTCCTTCCCGACTGTCCAGGGCTTTAATTATAGTGTGTCTATCTAGAACCCTCATAGAGGAGAAATGTCAGACAGCAGCCGGAAGCATTGAAATGTCAGGTAGAGGACCTCAAACGCAGTGGAATAAAAAGTGAAAATGTTTATTTTAATTTAAGTTAATGTTGTTTTTGGCCCATCGCGAATAATGATTAAAACACTCCAACAAATTAACTGAGGTCACAATTCGTCATAGTAATTCGTACTGCCTCTCCCTATTTGTGCCTTAAAACATAATAAGTTGGGTAGCAACTTTCACTAATTTGATGAGTGATACACTGGATACCAAGATAGTTTTTAGAAATACGGTTTCTTAGGTTAACATCACATTAGTTATACGTTTGGATTGAAATGAACGTCTCGACCCTCGGATAAAGCAATGACAATAATTCAGCTGCCAATTCGCTGAACGCAGTGGAAGAAAACATTAGTTTTCCGGTGCAGTTTGATTGCTTCCCAGGGCAGACGAATTCACCCATGATTTCCACACTATTTTCAAAGTGAAAATGTAATGTTCGCAACAAACTTTTGGTTCTCGTAAACTCGGGCCTTCTTTTCTCAGGAACAACTGCATGCATTTAATGTCACCTTCTGAAAGCAACTATCGATGCGATGTTACACATAATACTATAAAAAAATAAAATTTTAGTATCTTTTGAACACGAGTACTGGGATCTACATGGAAATGCTAGTGTCTCAACGTCCAACGTGAAGCAGCTTTTTGACCCCATAGATTAAATGACTTTTGCCTAAGGGAACATTGATCTTTCGGTGTTGTTCACAAGGACAAACTTGCAATTATGCAAATAAAACAAACACATTTAGCCAAGAGTTGATTAGGAGAACCAATTTGTCGGATTAATCAAATGAGACGATGAGAACGGTTTGAGCAAATGCAAGTACCATTTGCTTCCAAAAGAACAAGAGACTGGGTAAAACTGAAATATGATTTTACTAGGTAGGATTCGTTTTGGAGATCTTTTTGTACATACGTTGCATCTCACCCATCTCGGATACTAAGTATTTTTGAGAATAAGAGCTTCCATTCACAGCGGTGAAAAATTGTCACGAATGCTCAAAAGGAAAAATGGATCACTTCCCATCACACAACGTTTAAAGTGGATTTACAAAGGATAAATTTCTTCTCCGCAGCCGTGATTTCTTTTACACTACAAGGTGAGGGCCAAAGTTCTTTTATTTTAGGTTACACATATATCATGTCGCTGGGTTTCTCAAAGGTTCGGAAAATATCAGAACTGTGGAACTTTTGTGAAGTCAGATGTTTCATCGGAAGCGATTTATCGGCACCAGTCTACGACCGATAATTTTTGAATAAATTTCATTACATGCGCAGAGCACTTGCAACCCGAATACGTCCAAATGTCAGATAAACTTTGAGAGATAGTTTTCTGAATTGATGGATCACTGTTTTGCATTAATTACTATTCCACTTAGTCGAAGACGCTGTAACATCACAATGGACACTACCAGAATGACGATTGCGGCATTGTAAATGTATCAGAGCTTGGTTGGCTTTGGGTTGTCAAATCCCAACTAGCCACTAAAATAACATGCGAACTTCGTAAGACTGTTTCATTCTTGTTCTTAGACTTCAGGATTGTAGACTCACACGGCATCAACTGTGATAGCAAACAAGTAAGAGCAATCGGAATGCAAAGAATCCAGTAACTACGCGAACCCAGAAAATTCAAAACGAACTTCACGCTTTCGCCCATTAAATATTTTTAAAACGAATTTGCGTTACATCAAGGGCTGGACTACTGATAGGCAAGCTTCTGAACATAATCATTGCAGGTCGGCCTTAGCAAGCATTAGCAAAGTAAACTTTTTGGAGTGCAAATTAGTTAAAAAGAGTTCGTCAGCATCATGCATTCCTCGTCATGAAGAGTTTCAAATAAATGCGGCTGATCGTTTATTATCACCAAATTTTTTGTACTAAAAATGGTTAGCATTCCAATTAGAAATGTAGGAGATTAAGCGTCCGCTCCATGCGTGAACTGAACAGGATTATCAATGCTCAGTGGATGCGTCCGGTCTAGAAATACGTTGAAAACCAACAAGCCAGGTCATTCACAACCTTTTTACTGAGAAAATAGACACTAGGCGATTAGCCTGCTTTGGTCACAGGGGACAGCATTGGTGTCCTAGAAAGTCCTCGGTGACCTCAGTCTTATCGTGCCGGTAATAGGAAGAATCAATACGCAAAAGTGAACAACGGTGATCAGTTCTTTAGTACTAGGTTCATGAGAATCAGGTTCATACGGACAATGACTGCATACACAAAGTACAAAAACATTCCTTTATTGAAGACCGTTCTTTATCTTCCAGAGAATGAATGACCCATATGTGCCACCTACAAAACACTTACCATTTTTCCTCCCAATATGAAATCGTATTATTGACAAGTGAGGAATACGGCAACAGGAAAGTCAGTCCAGCGGATAGACGTCGATTTATTGCATGAACGACACTATTACACTATTATCCCGTCTGTATTCAGCTCATTTAGTCATTAGGATGGGCGGACTCTCAAATAATGTCTAAAGCAAAGTACAACTGCATGCGGCAAGTAAACGACAAATTGAAATATTTAGTAGTATACATTGGTTTTGGCTTATTGCATTACGATCACAGGTTTTATGCACATTAGTTTAACAAATCCCACTGTAATCAAATGTTTGCTTGTTTCAACGAGTGCTTATTATTATTCTTAATTACATCCCGTTAAACCAGGTGATTGAGTCGTATCTTCTCCAGAATAGGCGACCTTTGGGTCGATTAATATTGCTGTCCAGCAGTGAATGTTTACTTCTGTGGCAAGATCAAGATAGCAAAATTTAAATTAGGAACCGGGACAGCTTGTGCAAAACCGTGAACTGTGTTTATATAACTGAACTTAAGGTTGGAAGCATCATATTAACCGCTCCACCAACAAAGAACAGGCAGTGGAAATCAGCTTGCAAAAGGTTAGTCCAATGCATCCTAGTCGGTCGCTATTTAATAAGCTCTTGACCCTTCACTCATGGCTTTTGTTGCTCATCGGGGCATGAGCAGTCCGACTGCTTTTTTAATTCGTCCGTAGCTGGCGGAATTCAACCCTTATAAAAACGCTGGCAGTCCCAAACTTTCCTCAGGAGATTTGGCATCAGGATACTTTTGAAAGTAGCTTATAAATGAAACAACTTCGTTTACTGCTTCTTCACCAGCCTTACAATTTTTTGCAAACTCTGTTTGTACCAGTCATCGGTACTGTGCTCTTTCACGTAGCATCTTACATGTTGCAAAGTTTTGGAAGCCTTTTATTTGCTCTTAGCTGGGAATAAAAACGGGAGGTCGATGTTTCAGCTCCAGGGAATGTTCAAATTTGCTTCAACAGACTTGTTTTTGGCTTAAATGAAAAAGATTATCAAACCATAATTAAGAACGGACTTAATGCGAAGTCATGATGCACGTTTCGTTATCCATGCTTAGCACTTCATCTGTATCGTCACAAAATAACGGATTCATTGGACGGTGACGCCAAATGTTTGCATTCGCCACACCACAGTAAAGTAATTCAGAACAAATGATTTAAAAGGATAATTTTTGATCTAAGTAAGGTTATAATGCAGATAAGATTACCCGACAGAACTCAAAAACCAGAAAATCATGTGCGATGACAATTGGAGCCCAAACGTCACAGGGAAAGTAACAAATTCTACAAATGCAGTTCACATGGCTTTTAACAAAGTCCATACCTAAAAATACCTGCTACCTTTTTTGCAGCTATTAACCCTATCATCCTGAAAGAGGAAAGCTGTTACTTGCGAGCTCGAGTGGTGAAGTATTCTCATATTGTGCCACGTACTATGGCAGCTCCTCATGAAAACTGTTTCGAAGATGTAATCAGGTTTGTACACTTTGAATGAGCTAACAACATCGGATACGGTGGAAACTGTTGATAAATATCTTCTAGAGTGCATACAACTGCGACCTTTTTATGCCCAGATGAGGTGTCATCATCTAACTTCTGATGCTTTAATGCTAGTATGTGGATCAGCTTCATTCGAGGTCGACTTATGGTTTTTTGCCTTTGAGGACTCTACAGAGGATGCATTTCGTCTACGATCTCATTCGGCCACTGCAAGTGTACATAAATGATCAGTCCAGTAATCGAGAAAACGCAGGTTGGCAAACAGGCTCGTTTTTAGTGATTAGTACTCATGCCATTGCATTACAATATACTAGGACGAATTTTAAGTGGGATTAATCAAATAAAAATATGAAGAAGGAATTGGTGGTGTTCCGCGCATAACCCGAAAATAGATAAATGTGCTTTGTTAGTCATTTTGTAATTGACTCACATTTTCTGACTGGCTGGTTAAGAAGCCGGACAGACCGTCCCACTTTCGCCAATGACCGTATGGTTCTTAACAAAGAACTCATTTGCCAGGAATATTCTAAATTATTAGAATGAGACAGTTCTCTAAGGCAAACTATAGAGTACAATAAAATGAATCACTGAACCAAAAATTACTCGGTAAGCATACATAACGAGTGACAGTCATCATAAGTCGACTATGTGAGTAGGAAGATTTACTACATTTAGTCCGAATCTATGGCATAGAGGTTACTTGAAAAGTAACTGTTTTGCATTAGGATGATACGTCAGCAGATGTGCCAGGGAAAATATGAATTCCTATGCCGAAGAAAAATGCAAACTTCAGAATAGAACACAAAACGAGCAAATAGGTTTGACCACTTCCTCTATCTTGTTCTTGCTGGCGAAAGAATGATATATTGTTCGATTCGGCCTATGGGAATTTTGTTGTTAGGCTGATATATGAAGCCTGATTGAAGAACAAAGATTGGTGGTTAGGGTTTAGTTGTTGGTTCCTTAAGGCACGACTCAAGCCCCATCGATAGTTAAGTTGGCTAATTCCTTTTGCGGATAAACCATGTTTTCAGAGATTTCGTCGGTTTTCAGATATTCCCGGAGTATGCTACCTGCATAATAAATCACTTACTGATCATCTATTGAACTTGCGTTAAAAGTTTGTGTTTCATGCCTAAATTTTACCCTACTGCCTTGCGTTATGAAACTAGTAACGACTTTCTTCATAACCACTTAGGATATGATCGGATACTGCTCATTTCAGCTATATAGCCAATCCTCAAATGTGTACTAATTTGACCTGAACAAGGAGACGAAGAAAGAGAACCTGCATTCAGTATGATATTCGTTCAATTAGATAATATTTCTCTCTTAGAAACGACATCCAACCAAGGGTAAGAACAGTACTGGTTTTTGAAACTGCGTTTCATTACAAGCAAAACAGCTTCGAGATTAACCGTACTCCTCTTATTTGCTAAGACAGTATGGGTTTGCCCTCTTGTATCACCTTATGAACCTTGAATAATTCATGAGATATAAAACCACGTCAGTTGCAGATTAAGAAACGAAAAGACGAAAAGTTTATTTTGTTTCCCATTTGAACGGTAGAGTCATCTGAATTTTCGTAGCTATTTTATTGGAGTTGTCGGTATTCATTGTCACTTTTGTGGCAACTTTAAGGCGCTTACTGTCACTGTGCAGTGCAACATCTACACAAACGTATCCGGCAGTGATGATCTCCATTGAATTCTTACCGGTATAACGAAAGGTTCAAGGTGATAAAATTTGTCATTGTGACTGAGAGTCTAAAGGAAGAGTTAAGAACCAAATTAATTCTTTACTCTCTAGAAACTCCATGAAACTCAAATCTATAGGACGTTAACTTATTAACGTGAGTTGCAGTTATTAACATGTCCGAATTAACTAATCACATTGCCAAGGATATTATCCATTTTCATTGAATTGTCACCGTTTTTTTAAATGCTAGTAACTCTACCCGAATATAAAATGTTTCACTGCTCCATCACAGGAGAATAATACAGCCATGAATAGCTTTGGCTTTAATCCCTTCCTTGTGCTCATTGGAATGGAGGGTGTCTGCCTTCACTTATGTGCAGTGTCAATACGTGAATTCGATGTCTGTCATTGAAAATCTCAGAGGTAAGGAAATTGTCGGTCCTTTTGCATTTAGATGACAGCTTGCTGATCCTCTTCTGACTACCATAATACATGTGTTCAAAACTTGTTTGTTTACTTGTACCAAAAACCTGCTTTCAGGTCACGCTGAGTTTTAATAGATGACAAGTTTTCGGAACAAAACATTCCCCCGGAGGTTTCGAATGTCATAGAACCCGGGGACACACATTGTAATTAATGAAGCATTAGAAACAGCCCCTGTTTTCACCCCAGTTTCAACTTTCGATAAGTGGACGTTGACGCTGTGCCTTCAGTTAAATAAGTCACTTCTACTGCATGGTTAGCATGTGGCCTATTAACTTAACCTTTGACACAAGCTAATCAACTTCACTGAGCGTTAAGCATATATGAAACATTCTCACTCACGGTCTACTTTAGCGGCATACCCCGCTCGTCCTTAAAGTTAACTTCGATCACCTGAGAGAAAATTTTAAAGAAAACAACTATGGTTCGTCTATGGACTGTACGGTTTTCAAGCAAACTGCTGACGATAAAAATCAAGTCTTATGACTTACCTATTACAAATAAACGACATTAAGCACTTCGTACTTGTATGCACACAAGGTGCTCTGATTGTCTGTTCTTTCAAATATTTACTTGCTATATGCGTTCCTATATGCTCTTAGAATAAGAAAGTACGATGGAATTGAGAGTACTTAAGTGACACTGAATTAAAAATGAGGCGATAAATTACAGACGGATTGGACCGGCGAAAAATTAAATCTGAAGAACTGCTTGGATTGCCAAACATGACATGCCTCAATCTGTAAAAATTTCCAACAGAAATTGATTCATGTAGACCAGTGAAAGCCCTTGTGAGTCGTTCATTCAACAATATTTTTATTACCAATGGTAAGAACATTCGGGTATTCTTCAGTCGCCAAGGGAACATGAGGGGAAATTATACGGTTATTGATACAAAGAAATAATATCTATTTGATCATGTCGGGTTCAAGGGGATTGCTTTGAAGATATAGATATAATCTGAGGAATATCACTGATTTACCAGTCATCTGAGTAACAAATGAATAATTTCATCTTTCTTTCAAACTGATCGTTTTTATCAATTTCCTTGTCGTTCGCCTGTGATCCTACTCATCGTCACAGAGTTGATTGTCTATGATTTCAACATCTTTCAGATCGGAAAAGACTTATTTGACACAAGTAACGTTCTATCGACCTGAATGTATTGCTAGCGGGGTTGTATGCTTTGATGTCAAAGTTCGAGCACTGGATTAGCAAACTTAATTTTTTAAACCGTCGGTTGACCATTTCTTCCACGGTAATCTACGTTACCGCGTTCGAGGAGGAATTCGTGAGATTTAAACAGTGTTCGCTTTCCAGGGCTTCGATTAAGTGAATTCAAGGAATTCTAATCGTTATAATGCCAACAAATACTTTAACACTGCGGATGCCATTTGGCTTCAACCAGATTTCTAATATTATCCGTAAGGCAAATAAAAAGACAGAAGGAATTGGTTTTGACATAACTTAGAATCTTTGCCATCCTGTTTTTTTCACTATTAATCTTATAAGGGTCAACATACAGTTTATCTGACCGGCTCATCCGTTAGCACAAAAGCTCTATAACGTTATGTGTTGTACAAATGTTCGCATGAATTCTGTATGCTTTATTTAAGAGCAAATAGTTTATTTGCTTACCTAAAATATGAGGAGTTTACCAATTTGGTTAGCCGTCAGGCTTGGGCAGGTTTTGTTAGAATAGAGACAGCCTTTAAATTCACTGGCAATGACTCTAATGAAAACAGGGCTACAGTCCGTACTGAAGCTTTCTGTGTTCATTAGGCTTTAATTACGTTACTGTAGTTAATTAAAAGCCGTCTGGACGTCTTGCGCCACTTGTGCATGCCAGTGACAAAATTAGTCATCAAAAATGAACCATTTCGTCCGTACGCGATTACCAAAGGTTTGAGGAAAATATTGCGATAAAACAAGCAATCTATCGGATAAAAAATTGTCGAGCAAATTTAGTCATCCTCAGCAATGAAGTTTATCTAAATGAGTAGTCAAAACGTCAGTCGTATTTACGAATGATCGACAGCCTTTCTCATGCTCATACATATGTCTATGTCCTTATTCTTTTTTCTCGACATTTTATTTGTGGTCATGCGCGTTCTCTGCCCAGAAACATTTTGTAAATAATTTGAAATATTACGCACCGCATTGATGTCAATGTTTTATTGAATGCTTTAACGAGACAACCTCTATATTAATTGAGGCACAAACAATCCATGTACTATATTGTCACTATGCTGTGAATTGTGGGTGCATCATTCTACAATTCATTTATAATCTGCTGTGAGATTTCGATAAAGCAACGCAGCAATCTCAGAACGGTATCTAAAAACTGAGAACATAAGTCTGCTTGCTCAAACAGTCGTAAGATCTTGAAGAAAAACACAAAAGGAGGTCTGTAAACGTGAGTCAAGTCGATTGTCAGAATCATGTGATTTGTGTTAGAAAGAATATTCGTCATTTAATGTATCTCGCAGGAGGCTTTCATATAACAAATTAGTGCAGCTTGAATGGTCGCAGCTCTGCCAGGCCGAGGATATTCTTATCTATGAGTGGGCTTTGACGTGTAATTAGTAACGTGTATATATATTCCTGTAGCACAAACAGTATGTAGACGGCCAGCGTTAAATTAATTCACCGAGTTAATGTACTGGGTGTTCAAACCAGGCTTTTTTCCTAGTTGACAATGCTACGGCAAACATAGCTCAGGTTATCATTCAATGTGAAGCCTTCACAAGAACAGAAGTTATATTAAGAGGAAACTTGCGGATCTAATATCACGATTTTTGGTGTACGGCAACAAGTCATAATTCCGTAAAACTACTGAAAGAGTTTTATTCATCTTTCACTAACTTCTTTGGGGCTCAGGCAAATCTGTTTCACATTTTATCCGTCTATAAAATAAGGACAGTGGTTCAAGCAGAACAAATTTCCTTTGTAATGAGATAGTTATTTGATCGAATAAAGCAGAAGTAATTAGCTGAAGACTACATTTTACACCCTGATTTAGATGACCGATAAAAACGGGCTACCAGATCCAAAATAAAATGGTAATATTTTTGTAAGCGGGTTCAATCTTCTAGAATTGTGCATTTCGAAAGTGCCAGTAGGCTGTTTTTGTTTCAGTGAGTGCTCAGTCGTCCGCCAAATGTATTCACGTCAGTTACGTGGTATTTTCGCAAATACAACGGCAATCCCCGGCGCAGCTTCTTACATTTAACTGGCCGGGTACTCGTTAGTGTTCTCGTCCGCAGGTATTTGTTAGAAAACCTTTCTGGGTAAGAGTAATGCAGAACGTTTTCATTTAAAAGGGCGAAATTAATGAGCGTTTCGTACTTGTTTACGAACGGCAAAAACTCTGGGAAGCCATTAGCGCAGCAGGCTGTTGATTTGACAAGTGCTATATCAAACATAAAATACTTTCATTTAATTGGCCTTCTGACCGGCACGACGAAATCTGTGCTTGTTTACCTTTGAAGCAAGCAAAACAGGACAAAATTCTAACGGTATTTTTGGGCTTCTCGAACACATCTAAGAAATTTACAAGATAAGCTCATTAGGTTTGTTAATGTGTAAAAGACGCAAATCATTAGAGCTTTCGTCATTTGGATTTCTGGCTCAAGCTTACTGAAGGTGCAGTGAATGAACTGTCTGCTTGTTTCGACCTTATTTTTATTCAAACATGAGCTGTAAATTAGAGCGAGGTGGTAAAAAATAGTTCGTGCCCACTTTTTTAGCAACGGAAATAACTCGGAACAAGGTAAACCTTCGAAATAATACCCCTTGTCAAAATGAGTTTAATTCTGAACATATTCTTTAATCTCGTTTTGGATTTTGTCAATGGAATTTATCCTCAAGGGATGAATGTCTATAGCGATCAAAAAGATCTGCCTAGGAGGGTAAGAATTTGTTATCGGAAACAGTAAAAAATGCCACTGAATGAGGAGGTTATGAAAGACACTTTTATACTTCGTTAATGTCATTAAAAGGCTCTATTTAAATGGGCAGTCTAACAGAAGAAAGGAAGTGGCTCACCTCAGGCTGCCAGGCGAATGATTTATCATTCCTACACATATATGGACGTCCGGTGGTTGGCTGAATATAGTTTTTCTTTTATTGTGTTACTGTCAAGGGCCATTGCTATGACCTATCTGTAGAAACAGTTAGGCGAAATGTTTCAATAACCTGAGTCTTTGAATCGGTGGTGATCAACTGAAGAGAATAAAATTTGTGACTTGATAAGACTCCACTCACGGCTGGCCTCCATTTGGTTGACTACTATGTGATTAGTCACAGGTTACCATCACGCAAATCATTTATTGCTGTGCACCTTACAAAAAAAGTAGAACAGTTGGTCCCCAGTTAAGATACTATTGCAGATCTGTCTGTTGTGATATAATAAATTTAAGAGGGTTTGCCAAAGTCAAATTTTCCAACCTGTATGGTGAAATCCAAACAAGAAACATGCAACTGCAATTCTGAATAAATAAACTTTTGTGCCTAAAGTTTCTGTTCAGATAGATCAGGCGCAATTAAGTTTCAGTTCGATCATATTATCCTACTTAGAAGGAACTCATTATGGTTTTAATATGTATTGAACAGTCACGTCCAGTTTTAATTCAACGTTCTACTTCTACTATATGTCTGCGACGGTTACCATTAACATACTGGTAAGTTTGGCCATCTCTAACACAGTGAATCTAAGGCCAGATCATTACGCTTTCATATTGTTCACAATGTCTTCTGAATGGCCACAGACGACTAGCCAGCTCTTTTGGGCAATTTCTCTGCAAGTTTTCAAACCATAAATTGTCAGTTGTTCTATTAGTGTGGTTTGTTCAAAGCAACCGGCTTGAGTGAACAAGGTGGACATGTACTGATTCTAGCATGTGCCGCAAGGCAGAGTGAAAAAATTTAATAGATTTTCCAAAACGGAAGGGGCTAACTATGCAGATACCTACGAATTTCCTTAGACAGTTCGGTTTTTCGTTTGTGATCGATTGTATAGCAAACCAAAGCAAAGTTCTTTAACGAGCGTTCAAATATTTGTCAACTTTATTCCACGCCATTTATTACTAACATGTGAACGTGTTTTGACTGGATTAACAATAAATATGTTGGCTTTGCTTAAAGTCACTTCGTTTCCGGCTTTATTCTACTTAGTCTGACTGAATCAAATTAAACCGATTAGACACTGAGACAATCCATGTCCATTCACTTGCAAACTATTATTATTTCACATTATCTGATGGTACTTCAATATATTTAATGCACATAGTCGCTCTGAATGAGAGATTTAACCTTGAGATAAATGTTTATATCCACCTTTGAAAACATTAAGTAGGTAAAATCCATCCTTTAGAGCCCAATTTCAATAAAATGTTTCTGATTAAAGTAATCTCCCCTACTGACCCCCAGTTACGCTTGGCCATGAAGAAAGGTTTTTTCTGTTGTCTACTCATCTCAAAATTTGGATCATAGATAATAACTACATGATAATCATAGATCTGCCTTCCCAGGCCTCAGCAAAACTGCCTTCTTCGGCGTTATTGCGACCTTTTGAGAATATGAACACTCTGCGCTAGTTCTGCGATTACTCTTTCCGACTGATTTTGCAACATCTTTCTAGGGCTCACAACGATTGGATGACCTGGTCTTTTCCGGTTTGATTCATTTGAACTTGCCCCCGACCGTTCAACTGCCGGCACAGCCAGTTCAGTGTTACATTTTTTTCGGATATATTTATTTATCAATCCTCTGGTTATGTTCCACTTCAGAAGGTATTCTCAACCGTAGAGTGCTTTTATCAAATAACTGGTTGCTGTGTTAACATCGAGTGAGCTTTTCATATTATGTTGCAACCCAGCCAATTTTTGCTTAACTAGCGGCGGGAAACATAAGGTAACAAGACGGGACGCGTTTACTTATTTTAAGCACAAAACTGTGGTATTTGGAAGAAAGGCCACTGGTCAAATGCAAATCATGTGAATACTTGTTACGTAAGGTAGCTTTGTAGTTTGTTGCCAAAAGGCCTGTTTACACAAATCGACCTGGGTTTTATAGGTGGATTCTCTTACAAAAGCTTGTCTACTGTGATACCGACATATTCAGTGAATGACAGAATATACCCAAAAATTACTGAATGATTGGCGAAATTATTCCGGCTGCGCTTTTAGTTCACAGAGGATTTTAATGAACAATGTGATTTGGCATTCATATTTCAAACAGATTACTCGAAATGGCGTCACTGGACTTAGTGTTCATTCGACGACTTTTAGTTTTGTGCCAATTTGTGACAGGAAAACTCAACAATTAAGCTCTTTTACTCTTACTTTAACGTTAATGTTATTGCCTGGCTGTGACGGTCAACACCTTTGGATTTCGAGGAGGGGGAAAATTGAACTCTGTGTTCACTTGGAAATTTTTGCGGCATCAGGGCTTAAGAGCAAAGGGATAGAGGACACTCTATTCACATTAATCCTAAAAATGCAAAAGTTTCTTGTACTCGGCTGAACCGAAAGTAGGGCCAAACAAATCGCATCACGTTATAGTGAATAATCAATATGAAATACTACAGGTTCGTTTGATGCAAAATATGATGCACAGTCTTGTGGAAGCCAGGTTAATCCTCTTTAATGGAAAGTATTGAGATTTATCTTTCATACTTGGCCATCATTTGTATTCAATAACACATGGCTGTTTGTACAGTTTAATGATCTTCCAGTGCGATTGGTTGGGAAATATTAGTCCGTTAGCTGTACTGAAAGAATAAGCGCATAATCCACTTCTCAAGTGAACAGCAACCGAGTTGATCGATCATGAAAACTGAATTGTGTGCTGCCACTAATCCGTGCTATAATTTACAAACGAGTTTGTTAGCTTATTTGCAGAAAGAACCCGTGGGACTAATCCAGAGACAGATTAATTTCAGAATCATACTATGTTTGATGTAAAGAGCTAAAGGCTCTTTTGTCCGTTATGGCCATCAAAATCTGGAGATCCCCCACAACGGGGTTAATACTCTCGCATGATGGCAACAGTCTGACTATTACTTGTTAGACTGCTTGAAGTACGTAGGAGAATATCCGTAAACTCTCAGGGGCATATTTTCTCTCATGAACTAAGACAAATATAATCTACAAAGCAATGCTTATTGCATTCAATGTTGTTTTTGTTAAATTAACCATGGTCATTGGTTGAATATTTGTGGATAAAATTTCAGCGGGAATATAGTGTCAATCAATTGATGTCAAATGCTATAACTCTACCAATTGGCCTTCGTTATTTTTTTCTCTATTTTTTCCGTAATTTAGCGTATAACCTGGCAACCGTGGTAGTCGCCTTTCCCTCTGCTCAGTACTTGTCTCACAACTTGTGTTAGTTGTCACGGAATAACAGGATCAGTCATCCCCGTTAAGTCAATAATATATCTCAATGCTAATTTTGCACTGAATTTGGGTAGAATGCGCAAATTTGACTGTTTGATGAACATTGGATTAAATTCTACTTTGTGTTAACTTTTGACAAGTATTCCATGATAAACAGTCAACGTAATTAAATCCAAAACACAAATTCACGCGAAGTAAATTGATCTAAGTAGTTTGCGGGGAATGCTGGGAGTACCATGTTGCTTGCTTGAGAAGCAAAGTCTACATCTGGCTGAAATTGGCTAAACATGTCAGTTTGCCCATAACTGCTTTAGTATCATTGCAACTGCGTCCAACCTAAGCAATGTATTCTAGCCCCATTCTGACCAATCAACGATAATCGTTTAGTTTCGTTCATCTAATTGGTCACTGATGATGTTGAATTTAGAGATAGGTCTATCTTCACCTACAATTCAACTTTCTTCCTACGGCGGTGCATGAACAAAGCAGTCTTAACTGCTCCTTCCTATACAGTGGATTCTAACATCTCGTTGTGATTATGTGCTACGCGTGATGAGTCTGGATTTAACTTTCACCACGACAACTTGATAGCGTGAAGAGGTAAATCGAAGTTACTGGTATGCTTAACTGCTATTCTAATTTTGATTGAGTTCAAATGACGTTCCTTGAACATCAAAAAGCTGTTTTGATAGACCATTTTTGTGCTTTGTAAGGTCTAGATAATTGAATTTCACCACACAAATCAGCGGATAGTCAGTGTTTTATTTTGCAATAACTATTTTTCTGAAGATATTTAACTAACTTGGTAGAAAGGATAAAAAATTCATTTGAACTCGGCGAAATCCTAGAACTTTGGCTATGCTTCACTTCACATTTGGCAAAATGAAAACTACGTGAGTAATCTGAAATGCCACATTGTCTGTATTGTTAAATCACCCCAGGATCAACGAGGTTTATATCGCGGTGTGATCAGCAATTTTTAAGATTTACAACGTCTTACTGTAAATCTTGTCGATTTATATTTCCAAACAGTTTGTGAGAGATTACAATGTTTCAATACCGTAGGTTCCACTGAACGTATGCGTAAAA
Organism: Fasciolopsis buskii; assembly: GCA_008360955.1. Taxonomy (NCBI): domain Eukaryota; kingdom Metazoa; phylum Platyhelminthes; class Trematoda; order Plagiorchiida; family Fasciolidae; genus Fasciolopsis; species Fasciolopsis buskii. Next base: position 233,616 of record LUCM01004463.1, on the reverse strand, counting down.
GCGACGTTGCTAGGAGGCAGAATGCGTTCATGGAGCGGTGTTTTAATAAAGTAATCATTTTCTCTGGTCTCAAATAAAGGCAGGTTCAGAAAAAATACTATTAGCGTTATCCGTGCTAGCTCACTGCGCAAACTTAATGTCTCGGAACTTACCTGGTAGTGGATATCCTTTCATCCATAGTAACAAACATTACATTTTTCTGTGACTCATATATGTGGTCTGTAATAAAGGTGCTGTAAAAGTTGAGGCAAGCTAGAATAGACTGATAAGTTCTCTATACAAATCAGCCACCGAAGTATTGAGTAGATAAAATCATTAGAAAAATTAAGGACAATATTTGTTATCAGCCTTTTACTTCGTGAGATTTCACATGAAAAAGTCACCGTAGGCAAAAAAAGCTCATTGTTTCATTTGTCTTCCCTAGATTTCTTTTGGACTGTAATTATTCTCTTAGTCATTTACGCTTTGATGACGAAAAGTTTCAGATATGTGGAAAAGCGCTTGCTGTGTTGATTTACTGTTGTTGCCCAAGTAGATATTCGGTGACTCTTTTATCTTCGGTGTTTGTTGCTTAACCTTGTCCAACTCTTGCTCAAACCAGAAACGAAACACTGGGATTCAAAGTCACAAACTGCGGAATTCGGCGTTAAATCATTTTTAAATAACAGATAATTGTTCATGCCTAAGATGTCAGTAACAAGCAAAACTTGGTAAATTGTTGTATTCCTTTTCGCAATGCCCCATGCAATGTCTATTCACCACAATCGAAACTAAATTCATGGTTGCTCTATCGGTTTTAAAGATGATTCCAAATCAACGCTGCATTTGATCGGCACGACATTCGGCATGCTGTGGACAGTCATCCTTCCTGAGACCAGCCTGGTGACATTCAAAGGCCGCATTGTTTCTTTAGTATAGCCTGCCTACAAGGCTGAGCGTGGTTTATCATTTTTCTGTTCCTTTGAGTACTGCCGAATGTTACCGGCACCTGATATTTTGATGGGAATTGGCATGTGGCCATTAGAAATGTCATCGTGGATGTAATTGCGACATTATTCTTTGAGGGACAATTGGTAAAAACAAGGTTCTGCGGGTTTTAAATCATCGGTCTGGTGCTATCGCGCAAAATACTTTGGGAACACCAGATGAACAACACTGATAAGTTCCGGAAAAGAAAGGGGGGACTGATAATTATATCTACGATCTCCAGTGGAAAATAAAGAATGAGGGGTCAACCGAAAGACTCAATGACTTCTTTGATATTTGAATAGCATTCAGCTTAACAGTTGGAACTAAGTGATTATCAGCGAGATAACTATGACGAATACACGCAAATATCAAAAAAGTAGTATGAAAATACAAAGCAAATCAGCCCACAGTTAGCCGAGTTTGTCCGTGGAGTTTAACAATAGCAGAGCCAAGAAAGCGCATACAGAACGCCGAAATCGAAATTCCAACTAACCCTTTGGTGAATCACCTTGGGGGCAATCTTTGCGCATGACGTGGTGCACGTTTATGCAAACCAAACATCAAACGACTGGTTCATCAATAATGCTGCTTTACTATCAAACGATAGCGCACTAAGCACCCAGACAAAGGAAAGAATAGCTCAATACGAACTATCACATACGAATGTATTTAGCTCGGCAGCACTTGGGAGGACTATCTTTTGGCGAATGGAAAGCAAATGCCTTGATCAATAAAGAAAATTTTGGGGAATCGTTTACTGTTTTGATAGAAAAAAATGTTTGTCCTGCTTACTGGAGTGTTCCTTGCAGTAAAGCAAATTAGAAAAACCCATTTCTACGTTGCAAATTGAGTGAACCAGTTACTTTGCCGGAGTTCTTCAGCCAATGAGGAACGAAATCCATTGTCGTCATCCCTTTCGGAATAACATGCCTTCTTAAAATCAGTTGCAATAGATTCATTCCATTAGTTCACCTCTGGCGAAGAACATGTATTAAAATAGCTTTGCATAGTAGTTTCACTATAGTACTGCGGTTTTGGTTGTGTTCTGCAAACTGGTATTCATGTCATAAAACATCTTCAGTCGAACGGAAGCCAAAATGAGGTTTATCATGACCAGTGCTCAAAACTGACGTTATAAGCACCAACGTGCAAAAATAGCCAGAAACACTTTAATGAAAAGGCATGCAATCGTTCTCCCGATTGAGCGGCAGCCTACACATTTGACATCATTAAATCTGCCGGAGTGTAAATTATTGAAAATGGGAATTGTTTTGCATCGATCACTGCGGGTTTCGTAGTCAGCGATCCACTTTCTGATGGATATGGTTTCGTTGAAATCTCGATTAGTAAACAGAAACCAGGTTAATTCATTTTGAACGACATTTGAACTCCGAGATAGAAGGTGTGCACAGAAAACACCTCATGAAGATTAGGTTTAGAGAAAAACAAAATATAAGTTTTGCAACAGAAATGGTGCATTCTCCCTTAAATATCAAATAGTTTCGGGGTAAATGTCAGTTATTTGAAAACGTGCAACAGGATGCCAGATAATATGAGATACCTCAACGGACGCAAAATTCACCTAATCGAAATTTATAACCGTAGCTGTACACAATCTTCGTTCATTAGAGGTGTTGTGTGCAACAACCGAACCTTATTCAGATCTAATTTATTAGCAATTTTTCCCCACTTGAAGTTATTCTACAATTTCAGATATGCATCGAGAGAATGCTTAACCAAACTCGTCATCCACGTTGTGCACAAAATGCTGTTATTTCCACCGCAAATATGTTCAAAAACGAATAGCAATGCAGAAGGAAATACTCTCATTTACCCGCTAATTGGTAAGAATCCAGGACCGAATAACCTTTGTTTATGTAGTAGCTTCAATTTACAGGCTCATAAATGTACATTTCACTAATTAGTAAGCTGGCCACTGATAATGTTGGCCACTTCTCTAGTCCCTTTCAAGGAAACATTTTCTAGAATTGTCGTTGCATAGTTTACATTTTTGTTTTTCTAATGCCAACACTGGGCAAAGTTGTAACCAGGCCTCTGGTTCGAAGCCAAAGGTATCGGTCACAAAACCAACGAGTGAACAGTGAGTTGAAATATCTCCAAAAGTCGCCCAAGATCTGCCAGCAACTGTTTCACCAAATGTGTAGCCTAATTTATAGCTTGTACAATTCGATTACATAAGCGGTAGCCACTTATTACTTCCACAAGTCGCAATCTTGGCCGGCGATTTTGCTTGCAAATGCTGTTTCAGCAGACTCTTTGAAACCTGATCTCAAAATCTTTGAAATAAATCGACACAAGTGAGCTCAGTCAAAAGGCTTTGCTATTGAGGAGACGGAAAAAACTAAATGAAGAAAATTTTTCTAGGGTTTTGCCACTTAAATGGCATTTATTTATATATAAGTATGCTGGAACTATGGTGAAACACGAGCAAACAGGAACTTGTGGACATGGATGAAACATGCAGATTTTATAAGTCCGGTGTAACGATTTAATGTCACAGGATAATCACAGCTGTCCTAGGGAGTTGTATTTTCTTGCTCTTTACAGCCGAACCCATAAACTGTGCGAACTAAAGTTCGCTTGATCCGCTTGTTACATATTATCGAATAACATTTTATTTGTCACAGACGGCGGTTCCCTCTTTTGTGGACAAAGACAGTCGGGAAACGCGCAAATACGTCCGGTCACTGTTTGATGCACTTTGCACCCAGATCTTATAAATCAAATCACAGAAGATCACCCTTTTATTCGAAGACAATCCCGTTCCGTGACTTACAGAAGTTCGCCTATTTGATGTGCCTTATGGTTTGTGCAAGCAATCTGTACATAACCACATCAGCCGTTACAACGCCTCGAGTTTGGAGGGAAAATAAGACTGGTCTTGTTCGTATGAAATCACTACATCTGTCTACCAAGCTGCTTGCACACAAACAAGGGATCACTGTCTTCCACCCTGAAATTTTACATACACGCCTCAAACGAACACCGCGCTCACGAACTACAAACTCAGACGAACTACATACAACACGCGACGAAATACTTGACAGTCAGAAATACGACTGTGATCATTTTTCCACACACGTTTTACCTCTGATCAGTCGAAAGAAACCGTGCTTTCTCGGTACTGTTCCAACTCGGATAGCTGTGGAAGAAGGAGAGCGGATTGCATTGCAATGCATCGTTTATAACGTGAACTTTTCTACCGTGGTGGTAAGTCAGTAAAAAAATCGTTTTTTGCTTAAATCACGACTGAATGCTCTTGTAAACAATTTTTCACGCAATTAAACGGGATCTGATTTGTGCTTTCTGTGTGCTATGTGCTGCATTCTGAACGGAAGTTTTAAAATACATAGGAAACAAAAAGAGAACCACTTGATAAGAAACTACCGTTTGTAATTATTTTTTCAGAAATTACAATAAAGCCAAGCCAGTTAATAGCAAAATATTCCATACACTAATCATTCGTTTCAGTGGCATTCAGATTAATAATGGCATTCGTTTAGATGCAGTCGAACTGATACCATTACGATAATATGCACCCAGAATCACTTCCTCTTATCGCCTCAATTACCGAAACGCCTTTTTTGGGTTTCACGAAATGTTTGTACCTGTCAGTAGTTTTAAGAGTTCGACCTGATCGGAATGGTGTGCGTTCAGCACGCCAGGAAACAAAAAGAAACATACTTCACGTGAGATGCAAACCTTTTCTCAGTTCCGCTGAAAAAAATTGTAATCAGTATCGACATTTTATGGCAAACGGTACTACGAGCCATTCATTTTGGTCGGAAGCAAGATTTACCAGGAGGATTCTTCAGATATGTGAGGCAAACACCAGTGAAACTTCCGAGCTAACATCATTGACTGTAGCTAGAGAACACTTCGAAATTCAGTGAGCATAAAGGACTGGACGAATTACGTAATTTCACGATAATCAACACACGAGACAAAGGGAACCTTAGTCGTTTGTTGTTATTACATATTTGTGGGCTATACACAAGGACCAAGCTATATTACTTTCCAAAATCGGCCAAAACAGTTCACTATTATTGAAAATAATGAAACTTTGAGGACATGAGGCAAATAAATATTGTCTCCAGAGTTATCAGTGATTGGATTTCTGTCAACTTACATGGTGCCTAATGCTCATAGGCCGATCCACAATCAAACTACGAGTCCATCCGTTTTGCCTCAATCTTTTTCCTGGGACCAAAGGTGAGTTACAAATGAACTACCTCCGATAGCTCCTGAATTGACTGTTCGACGGACGTCGGTAGTGATGCTAACGCCAAAACTGGCTACGTATCGGAGACTGTGTGACAAGGTGTATTTTTACGGTTTGTGGTTCACGGACTATTTGCTCCTTCAAACGAAGCTGCAATGTAACGTTAAATGTCTCCTGAGGTTTTAGTGATTAGTAAAGTTTCTGCCAATACTGGCAAGTGGATGCTCACTATAGTGCAAGCGACTGTAGTTTATTGTCCGCATCAAAGTAAAGCCTCTAACTAACTAAATGTTTGCATCTGCAATCAGTAGCTTCTTTGATCTTCAGTACTATTATTCTCACCGGTTTTGCGTGCGCGCTGCTTAAGTTTGGAACAAAACGTTACACGTAATGTGAATGCACACTTTCTAGTGTATTTTTCACTCTCTGGATTGAAAATTCTCCATTAGTTCGCTATCTCCACTAGAATTTAAAGATTCTAAACCAAGTAGGTAAAACAATGTTGTTATGGGTGACTGAAAATCAGTAATAGTTTACAGGAGCGACGATCTGTATTTATCTACACCCATGCAAATAACAGGAAATAGGCAGAAATAAAAAACGAGAAAGCGTTCTGATTATTAGGATTTTTATTATAAATAGTTGGTTAGCAATTAACATTAGAATGTAACAAAAATTTTAGGCCAAGTCTCTATCAGTTTTTGCGCAGTTCAAAAGGAAAACAATAATTTTGGGCGTTGCAAAATTCACAAGGAAACCGAAAATTTTGTATTTATCTGTTCGCTTCATACAAGGAGCAGATTAGACTGTTTGAACGTTTATAGCATCCATCATGTACTAATACGACCGATCTGTGGATCTCATATCCTACCGTACCAACAGTACTACATCAACATTTACTAAAGAACGGTGGCGAAGTCGACCGTAGCTGCAACGTGCAGCATCTAATATCGGAATGAATAATTTTTATCACGTTGTGTGTCTATTACCTGTCAACTATATTTGCTTTGTAATTTGAATTGCAACGATAAATGAATCGTTCACTGGGCGATTGCTTTTTCATCCGGGAGTGATGTCAATTGAAGCTGTCAGCAAAGTCATCGTTCTATTTTCGGCTAGTTTTAACTTTAGGACATCGATTTCCGCGTCGAAAACTGTCAGATAGCCAATTGGAGTGCAGCAACATTTACCAGTGATGCACTGGAAACGATTCAATAATCTAGCTATAGCTGTTGGATCAGGTGTAAAACAACGGATGTCCATAACGGTTGGGCAAAAGTTATTTTAGCGAACAAAGAGGTACTCATGAATTGTCAAGAGAACTTCCATGAAACTCCAGCAGTTGTAACTTTTGAAACAAAAAGATTTCGGCAAGTGAACTTGGTTTGGTATAAGGAACGGAACAGATATGGACACACCTCATCCGCTAATTGTTTTTTTGTTTTTGTCTATGTGTAGGTAGTTTGATGCAAATAATCGTCTTTTTCTTTAGTCAGTAAATGCCTTCCGGTTGTTAGGAAAACCATTTCAATTCAGGATGATGAAAACAAACGAAAATGAGTGCAGTGATATTACCAAACATTCGGTTTGCGTGCGCTGCTCACTCAACTGTGATGGTAGTGGATGCTAAATATCAGTTTTTAGATGGTCTTCAACCAGTGTTGCTAAATATGCTCACATTCAATCACGGTGAATCTTGTTTGCAAAGCCGATTGTCTGCATAGCTGTTATTCAACCAAAATCGATAGCTCTCCCTAAACGATTCATCTTAACTGTGGAGCATTTATTGCACCCGTCCAGATGACCCTCTGCAATTAATTCGTATTTACATGGATAACTTGTCACCTAAGGTATTTGAAAGCGGCAAACGTAGGTTGGTAGCAACGTACACGATGACAACTTATAGGATACAACGAATGATCAACTAGATATCATAATTGTTCTAAAGGAAACACAAACTAATGATCAGTAATTCATTCCTCAACTAATCTCCATCATCTATTGGAAAATATAAACTTCAACAAGCCCACAGGGTCTATCGGTTCCTTTTCGTCATTTGATATATGTTTTAAACTGAATGAAATGCCTTACTCACATATGCCCATCAAAGCCAACCTTAATTTTCCCTCGGCTCACAGAAATATTTTGGTTGCTGAATATCCTGAACATGTCCCCAGTTTTCGCAAAAACAAAAAGTTACATGTAATACGAGGTCACGTTCACATAACCGTTCAGTTAACTATACTCGTTCGTTGATGAGCCATTGTGCTGTTCAGATAGTGGCAAATAACACTGAATTCACTGAATTCATGGTAAGACATATGTAGAAACCTATTGTTGTTGATCCTCTGTCAGTTCGTACACCCGACTGACCTTCTTGTCTTTATTAACTTTTTGGAAACGTCATCTTGAGAGATGTCGAGAATAACATGAATCATTTGCGAGTGAGTGTATTTTGAGCATCCGAAAAACTGTTGGTTGTTGGCGCAGTGATATCCGGTTGCATCCTTAATGCAGAAACCATCGAAAAATTTGAACAATGGTCAGGAATGTTCATTCTTTACTTGTTCTTGGGCATTTACTAGGACCCAAATTTTTTGTGCATGTATGAACCAATAAATAGCATCATCTGATTGATTAATGGAACTTACCCTATGTATCCAGAAGACAAGTAATCCTTTTATTATGTTTTCAGATTTCTTGGTGGAAAGAAGGACGGTTTCATGAACTGACACTCGGACTGGAAACCTACAGTGCACGATATCGGTTGCCGAGGATGTCATATCAGGACTGGAGTTTGCAAATCAGCGATGCGCGAACGGAAGACTCCGGTATCTACGCTTGTCAAATTAATTTGGAACAGATAATGGAAAAATTCTTCGAGGTTCAAGTTACAAGTATGTCGGCCGACCAATGATAAATATATCAGCCTGATTTTATCGGACATGTAGTCACAAATACCATATATGAATTCATGCTACCAGGCATATTTTTCAAATATCAGCTAACTAAGAATTAAATGAGTACATTGATGAACATACACTTCGTCTACTCGATTTCACCTCAGCAAATGCTTCAGAGTGAGAAATGACTATTTCAAATAGATCGCAATACCAAGTTCAGCAAACCAAATTGGATTTTGAAATAATTGAAAGATTAAATTAGCTTGGTTAGGATAAAATAGAAATTATTCGTTGTGTTGGCTTCTGCAATCTGCTTATAGAGTGAGTTGTCAGAATAAGATCACCATTTGTTGACGTTAATATGACTGCAGTTGGGCAATGATGTACGCGCCAAAATAGGCCGGTCGTAGGATCCTCAGTGGAAGGCAAGATAAATGTTAGTTGCTGTCAAGTTTCGCATAGCGCCCGAGACCGTGAAACCTATCGCCCTCCGAAAGTGTCAGCTTGAGCGGTGATCTCAGCTGTCTTTAAATCGAACAACATGTACCCACCTCTTGTTATTTTAACCTTGCAAAGTATCACCTCCACGCCATGCTTTCAATTTTTGCCCGAACTATTCATACTGGACTGCCAAACAAGTGTCTCTTATGAGAGAAAGCACCCAAATACCTGGACGATTTTAATTTAATTTTCAACTCGAAAATCCTAAAATAACCATTAAAAACTAGCTGTAACTCGTCAGGGTCAAGGGAGATTTGCAGTATTAGCATCCAAAGCCTTTGTACATTCTGAGCTCAAAATTATGAATAAAAACTACCAACAGAAGGAAGCGGAAGTTCGAGCCTGTGTTGACGAAGCTGGCATCATTAGTAAAATCTGTGGTGTAGCATGTTGGTGTTTTACAAGAACCCTTGCAAAATGCTACTGAAACCCAACAGATTCTAGTGTAGTTTAATTGTTTTCCGATTATTGACATTCACAGTTGTCATTTAGGGTTTAAGCAAACTTACTGCGAAATAAATGATGTCATTTATGCCGTATATTGACGAAGACCCTGGATTAACACTGAAAATTTGAAAGCAGTGCATTTTACCAGACGCATTTGCAATTTTGTGTATTATTTAGAACAATAAAGTTACTTCGGAAGTTTAACTTGGTTTCTGCTACTCAAATGTCACTGAGCAAGTAGAGAAGAATCATTTAGCTATCAGGATTTAAACATTCACGTGGTTATTTCCGTCGTGCGAAACGAAGAAATGATACCACGATAATAACAACATAAAAGAAACTATTCTCGTCTTTTCCAAGGCGAGTTGGAACTGAAACAAAACCAGAATCTGCGAATTGTTTTTCAGCATGATTAAATTTACAGGAAGTCATATGTCCAGATTCTGCAGGGCTAAGGCTCTCCCATTTATTTCGTAACATGCTGTCCAAAAGCCGTAAGGAGTTTTCAAGCAGTGATTGAGCACACTATTGCTTTAAATTTGCAGATCGATGGCATTTTAAATGGAGTAATGTTAGCAGATACAGGCCAAATGAGTCGTTTTTAAAGTCAGTGGTTTTGGCTTTAATAGACTGTGATTTACATGGCCTTTGTTGATATCTGCCTCAACAGAGTGTTTGACCGTTGCCATTTCGAAGTGAGAAACTGCGGGTCATGGGGTCGTGCAATGGTACGGGAAGTTTAACAAATGAGCGCAACTTTGCCTATGCATATATATCTGGAAGCCGATCGCTGATCATCCAGTGTGTTCGGTTTTGTCTATGAGGAACGAAAGTTGATGTGTTGTCGCAGTTTGTGAAACAAAACGACGGAATGGACGACCATTTTCGTTGCTCTCGGAGCCGAACTCGATGAAACGACCTGCTTAAATGTTGCTCTCTACAACGTGGACAAGTTTTGAAGAAAAGTAACATATCGAACAGCGTCCGTTTGGTAACACCCAACAACAATGAATCCAAAAAGGGATGACAAATACGCAATAACCAAGTGCATCACATTATAAACATCTTAATGTCCTAGCATTCCGGCCGTAAATGTCCAAGTCCTTCTGGAATTTCGGGACGTTCGAATGCAGAAATAATAGGTCGTAAGCCAGTTCTTTATATATCTGAACGTAGGGCTTTAATCGGATGAAGAAAACAAACGATTAATAGGGCCTAGAAGTTACGGTTTTCGTGAATCGTAAACCGCAGTTATTATGGACGCAATGTTCACGTTTCAGCCAGCATGATGATTGTATCGACTGCAGAAGGCTTGCCGATTATTTGGCTGAAAGTGGTATCAATTTTACTGTCTACTTTTGGGTAATAAATAGAGTAACTAAACTTCGAACTTACCAAATGCAAGCCACATTTATGGTTTATACTTTAGTGGTTGTCAAAACAGTTATCACGCATTGAAAACATCGCAAGACCCATGTTTCTACGTCATTGTATATTATTCGGTAATGTGGTTCGATTGCTTCCCGTCAAAGAAGCACGCATACTAATCAAACACTTATTAATAATTTTTACTGTTTATTTAAAAATTTATCATTGACCGTCGGCATGGAACTTCAGATACGATAAGCCAAACGTGTGCTGTGGCAACATTGTCTTCCATGCTTCATTTCTACTTGCATGCCCCGAACACGGTTGATTTAATGCACTGCGTTTCAAAATACTTCCAGTCGCTGCTGTAATATAAGCATGTTTTTATGTTTATTCATTCCAGATTAGCACCAGTGTAAGGGTTATCCCTAGCAGGCTTTTAGTGCCAAGGAGTGCAAATATACTTCGGACCTCTGTCGATATGAATTTCCTGAGATCATTGTTCTAGGAATCATACTAGTGGTGATAACAACGAAATTTCAGAAGCCCACCGTTCTAAAATATAATTCGTTTTTGTAAGAGTTTGGCATTTCGGGACTCCGTTTGGCTAATTTTTCACTGAATAACATTCAACAATATAAGCTAAATCCAACTAAATCGATAGGCTGTCGAATGGCACCGGTGAATTTGCATTGCAGAACTTATTTAAATCAACAAATAGCTTAACCTAACAAACGGAATTCATGCATTCTTATTGCAAACATTTCCCGAGTAACCTGGTCAATGCAATCAAAGTCCCTGGTAAATGTCCTATGTAGAAAATGAGTACCTCGTCATGACACTATACGTGGAACAGCCATCGGGAAATTTGTCGCCAGGTTGAGCTTTTTGTTTTGATTTTAAGTAAGTTGTCCTGACTCCAATATTGATAGTGGACTGAACGCCTGGCTTTTTCGAAGAAAAACAACGTCGATTTCAACGACGTTGTACGAAAATGAACGGACAAGACTGCCGGAAATGTGCCATTTCGACTTATTTTTTCTGAACAGTGTGATTTATGCGTATTTCAGCACACTTTAAAGTGTTTGATTCTGAAGCAGATCGAAATGAAACAAGTGGAAATTTCCGTTGTCATCGATTTCGTGTTTGTACTATCGTAAATTGGCAGCTATTCTTCAGAACGCTATTTGCTGTGTACGTTTGATTCGAACTGCTTTAGAAATGCAATAGATTTGACTGAATTTGTTCCGGTAGAAAATTGCACATTTGGTTTAAATTTCGAATGATCTTTTGAAAGATCATGTGCGGAGTTGTTTCATTCACATGAGTTTTCAACCAAACTAAACCACTTGAATGCACTATTGTTAGAGTTGTGTTATGAAACATATTCTCCTAAAGAAACTAAAGAAAAATAATTTATGGGATACCTAAGAAGCATTAGTTCCGGTTCATTTACTAACATCCTGAATTATCCTTTTTTTACCCAGTCATTTCTACAGGAAACTGTTGAAAACGTTCTCATTCTATCTACTGTTTGCCGGTAATGCTTATCATCAGTCAAAACTATTGTTTCGTCTTGCGCATATAAACACATTTGTTGGCTTTCACTTGCCAGTTTATTCACAAGTAAATACCCTTCGTTAAACGTGGAATGCTTGATGAGTAGCAGTGTTTGAGCAACGCTTTCTTCTATTTCACGTTATCTCCTAGCTTCAGAAGAAACTAAATATCCAAAGAGTAGAAACCGCGGAAAATGCCTAATTGTTGAATGTCCACGTATTTTCACAGCAAATATAACTAAAAGGACTGACGGGGCTGGGATATGAAGTATCTTGTGAAGTGATTCGCACAAATGGAGTCGAGAAAGCATGTCCCATGTTTGCTTTGGCTGGCACCGTCTTAAACCACCGTTACAGATTTTACGGTAAAAGGTTCTTAGTAATGTGATCCCTTCATTGCAGCAACAGTGTGGATAGTTGATTTGATCATTAATGACATGGTACGGGTTATCGCCATGCATTCGTTATTCCTGTCTGCTTTTAGGGACACAATTGAAATTTTGCTTAAATTCTTTTCAAAAGTTGAACAGATGGGTTGTCTAAGTCTCAACCGTATTTCGCACGGAGTGATGGCTGCGAAGAATCTGTCTCTGGAATTGTTTATCTACACCTGACACCGCAACTAATATGTTTGGCATATCCAATGTTTAAATAAACCGTCTGTTTCCAGATCACCAAGATAAACAGCTGCACGGCTGTTGTTTTATTTAATTCCTATGCAAAAATTTTGTTTATACATTGGGAATTAAGCGGTTCGAATGTTAAAATAACCCGTTGGTTATTTGAAACTGCTCACGCTCTGGCGAATCAGGTATTTATAACCTTGCTTAGTTGCGTTGGCGTCGTTCAAACTAACTCAGTTGCAGCCAAATCGTGCTTAACAACGCGAAAACTGATGGAACAATAAACATCAGTTTCAAAAACAATAAATAGGTCCGATTCCAACGCGACTAAAATGTGATCTCTAGCCAGCAGGAACAACAGCTAATTCAACCACAAGTGTACCTAACTAAATGTAGGATTTTTCTGCGTTTAATCTGTTTCGACAAAAAAATCTGGCAAGCCATTTAGAGTTTACACTTTATTTATCAATGGCCATTGCATTTAATGGTTTTGGCAAACCAGTCAGTTAGAGATTTTGGATGTTTCCAATAGTATCGCAATCCGTCCTGCTATTTTGGTAGGAAAAACTAATAGTATTTTCAAATTGCTACGGTGACTCGAAGGAAAGTCACTTATTCACGATTGTAATGTTACACAAGACCAACTGAGAATAATAACATGAAAAATGGTCCAACAGTAATTAGGTTGAGTTTTTGAGTCGCAGTATTTGTTTTTTTAATGATAAGTTCGAAGGTGAAAATCAATTTACTATCGGCAATTGTGCGCAGTCAAAGAATAAATCAAAAGTTCTGCGGCAAGTACGTAACCGGTTTTGCATCCCTTGTGTTGGCTTTTTGTGCACACTGTTGACGAGATTGCAAAACCAATACGGATTTCATATAAACTTCATCATTTGGGTAAGATCGTGCGGTGCTAGTTGAATAGTTCGGAAATCGAATGTTGGCTAGATATCTGTCGCGGTTGCTGTGCTCCTGCATATACTCGATAAATGGAAACAATGACCGGCTTTCAGCCAGTCTGCATACCACGACTGCTAATTTTCATCGAGCTTAAATGATGACTTTTAGTGAGCATTCACCCATCTATTCTTTCCCAGATCTGATTTTAGTAACCGAGTTGACGTTAGCTTGGCTTAATACTGCTGTGAATAGTGAATTGATAAATAATGTCAATAAAGATTTTGGAGGGGAAGAGACAACAAACTCTGTCGTACGTATTGCTTCTTTGCCTGAGGCAGTCGACTTAGGAGCACAAGTTCCAAAGGAATGCAGTCAAGATGATTTGCTGTTGTATTAATTCTGCGGATCTTGCAATAACTCATTGCCCCAATTGACATGGAATGGATAAGAAAAAGCAGAGTCCGACTGCGATGATTTTAGCCGAAGGGGTGAACAAGTCACCATAAAAAAATTTTAGGGATCCAAATCGAATGCGACACCATACCAATCAAAATTGTGGTAAATCGTCTTGCAAATAGTTTGACAGACGGTGCTTATGAAGAACAAATCCTAACAAATTGACGGCATAAATGGAAGTTCCCGACTTCGTTTTCTGTAACGACTGGGAATAATCGCTTTCGTGAAAAAAATGACAAGTTAGAATGTCATTTAGGTTTTGACACAAGCGCGGACGAAATCAGTCGGATAGCATTTTTTGATATGTATTATTCGAAACAGATGACCACAATTTGTTGATTTCTTGTTTTACTCACTCACATTTTTCACATTACAGGAAAGCCTAAACCAATAGAAATATCCAAATCGTCGGAACATGAATTTGTGAAAGATGAAGCACCACCGCAAGGAATGTTTCCACGTAAGTGACCAACTTTGGACTAGTTGATGAAGACAAAACTGAAGCACATGAACCTATCAGCGCGCACATCTGATTCGGTATTTTATTCACATCCCTTGAGTTTCCATCCCAGATATATGTCTACGTGAATGCACGAGCAACGTACATTTGACCCGTTGCTTCCTGCGCAATAACGTCATCAGTGTTTCTTGTTCAAATGAAATGTGGTAGGCTTTTATCGTATTCACATTAAATTAAACCGATTCTAACACCTGATAACATGCAAATCAGAATCATTTGGCACAACTGTCCCACCGGACGTTTCCACGAAACATTACTAAGAATTATTCACATATTCGAAGAGATTTTAACTGAAATCATTCTTTCTCATGACATTTTTGGTTACTTTTCGTATTTGATTAAACTGAAATAAATCGTAGCTGAGTGTTTGTTTTCTACCTCATGTGGCAATATGTTAACAGTTAATGCACGCCGCATTCCAGTGTATATCAGTAGCGGAGTACATTCCCACCATAGTTGGCAAATATTTTCATAAAGATTGGTTTCAGTCATTTTTGTTTTTGATCACTTTGCCATATTTTGTGGTTATAAAAGATTAGGTTTGGATAACAGCCAGTTCTAAAACCATTTCTTAGTCGATGAAAATAAGGTCAGCATGGAAGTCTTATTTTCCTGTTCCATTGAGGCCACGTACCAGGTATGAATTGGGCAATAAATAAAAAGAATCACTTCGCACTTTTTGTGCAAAGGTTCTTCTCGAACAACATCTGGTGATGGGCGATTTCAGTTGTTCTGACTTTCATTGGAATTTTTGTTTCCAATTTAGAAACAATATCAATGCATCAGCCATATCATCCTGTTGCGTTAACAAGCTCCAAATATGGGCAACACTTATTCATATGACGATTCGGTCTACAGCGTGCATTATTCCACTCACATATCTTCGCATCATCACCGCGGCTTGTTTCCTTTAGTCAAATGATATCGATATTTTTTGATTCTTTGCTATTATTATTTCCATGCCAGTTAGCCGTATGCGCTGTTTCACTTTGTAGAAATGCGCATCGAAGGGCAGAATGAGGGCTTTGAAGGGTCTACAATTCGGCTTTCATGTATTGTTCAAAATGGTCCGATTTCAAGCGCGACGACGCTGGTGTGGTCTCACGGAAACGGACCGCAAAGGTATTTTCTCGCTCCCACGGTTGCTACTCGGACAGACTTGGAATATTTACTACGATCACAGACAAGCGCCGACAGTGATGGACGATTTTCCGTTGCGAGGCTGGACGTCCGAGTGGCTGGCAAGGATTACCTCCAGATCACGGCATCTAGAGAGGGTAACCACACAATGCGCACTGAACTGATATTCAAAAAACTGAAAATGGACCATGCAGGCGTGTGGCGATGTTCAAAATTTACCCTGCCAGCAAAGCCAAACACGGAAGAAGCTAAAATGATTGTTTATGTGCGGTGTAAGTACCAGAACACCTAAACGATTACTTGTTAGGACAATCTCAATGGTGAAATAATAGCGTGCTGATAACGACTGTCAGTTGGTTTTAAGCCATGGTGGAAGCAAAACATTCTTGAGTAAGTCAGTTTACCTAACGGGAACTGACCATACCATGTTACTGCAGAATTGCATATAATATAGTTAGTACCGAAGAAACAAGAGATGTGGCAAGTCTTCAATTTGCACACGGCGCAACAGCCAGGAAACTGGTCTAAACATGCACCGGAAATTATCCGAATTACTGTATTACCGACTGAAAGTAATCCGGATGAGGGATATTTAGCAGGTTGAGCAATATTATCTGAAATGTGAGGTCTCTTCAAAATGTCAAAATTCTGCTGGTGGTAGTGTCAAGACCGAAGTGGTTTATTGGCGGCGCAAAGTCGGTTTCCGTTTAACTCACCCAAGGTGACTTTTTGAACGTGATCCTTGTTTTTTCCTAGGGAGTCCACTGTTTGCATGAAGTAAAACTGAAGCTTTTGATTTCATGCTTGCAACCTCCACAATCAGAGCTTCATTCTTGACAAAGAAGGATTCCTGATAACCACGAACTGTCAAAGGTTGATGCTTGCTACACCTTAAAAAGCTTACAACTATTAATATGACTACTGTGAGAAAAAATCATTTATTTTCTTTTGCATTCAAGAAATGCCACTCAAGCTGACAGATTTTGGCAATTTTATCCGGCACTGCAGTCCACTTAGGCATCGTTGATTGTTTTGATAGTGATCTTCTCCAGTTTATCTTGCATTCTCCGGATCAGCATCCAATATTCATGCCCTTGGTTTTTTCAAGCTTCGCATCTATTTTGTTGTCAACGCATTTTTAAACTGGTTAAACGCCAGCTACCTTTGGTGATCGCAGGGGACAGTGAGCGCTTTTAACTGCTAGACTAGCGGGCGTAGCGACAACTAGGTCTTCTTTAGAAGAAACTTGCGCACCAGACTTCAGCCGCGTCATTCTTATGATATTCCTTTCAGTAGACACCGTGAAGATTCACTAACAAGATTTTAGTGACCTTCAGATGATAACTCACGATGTCTGGTCATAACTCCGTCGAAAGTCGATAATAAACAGTTGGTTTTAGAAGTTCTCGCAAATGCTACTAAACGTAACTTGATTGGCCCTTCTGGTGTATACAGTAGCTGACTGCATCCAAGACCCCAACGAAAATTTACCCAACAGGGAATGACCATCGAAGCACCGAAAACCGGCTATTAACAGGATTTTACTAGAGCATAAACGTGGAAGTAGATTTGCGAACCTCCAGCAAACTTTTCTTGATAGGCCATTTTGATCTAACTGTATTCAATCCAGAAAAAATAATCACAATCGCCACTGTGCCCTGGTTGCCGCCTGCTTCTTACTGTCTCGAAGAGGAAACGCATAAAATATACCTGCTCAACTGGAGCTGAGCTCTCTTCCGTTCACCAATAGATTCACACTGAATTTTGGCTGGACTAATATAACTTTTCTAAACTGAACTGTAGAATAGTCAGAAAGGTAGATGATGCGTTAGTTGATGAGCCATGCTAAACTATTTGAACATTTAAATTTGCTTAAATAAATTCACTAAAACAAGATTAATGAATTAACTCATGCAGTATCTAGTCGTATAGCCGTGAAATTCATGTGAATTTCTGCAATCTGGTAATACGCTAGCATTCATACAAGCTTCAAGCGAATGAAACAAAACATACAACAAGAAGTGAGACCTAGTCGCAGTTATACGAAGGAACCACATTATCTGGCGAATCCATTAACAGTTAGAGACGGGACATGACCCTTTGATATTAAATTCTACCGCAGTGTTTCACTTCATCAAAGGGCAACTGATCTTCAAACCTTGTGGTTTGCTCATCTAAAGTAAACGAATCAAGTTTTACCCTTTGCAGAGCACTTCAAATAATTTTGCAAACCATCTTCCATCAGAACTAAAACCCTAACTTCTATACGGCAACTGTCAATATCCAGGTGCGATTCCAGTGCGCAATGTACATCACAGGGGTGGGAATCTTAGCCGCATATCGTCTAGAGACTGGGAAACGGTGGACAATGTTTTACAAAGATACTGAACATTCACAACATTTCCTTCCTGCAGCAGAAAGAATCTCACGGTATTGTTCAAAGCCCAAATTCCCCAGCCTCATCTTGTGAGGTACCTTTCGATTCAGATTTGTAATTCATAAATGCAAGGTGCTTGATTCTCCTGTGAAATTTGAACAGCTCCAAAGAAGGCATCGGAGTTCCAATTTAGGTGGGATTAGGTTTTCTTCGGCTAGCAAGAACTCTCCTGAAATGATCAAAACATCTTGTCCAACGCTTTGGTTAATAGAAGCATTCTGGATATATAAGTATTCTGAATGATTCTAATGGAATTCTTCTCCTAAAACGTTTATTAGAATAATAAACTATTACGAGGATTGAACAGTGTAGCACCGGAAACAAACGTATGAAGAGCTGCTATATTTTCGAAATCGATCCTTCGCTTCTGGGGGAATGACATCCCGCTTAGCAATAAGCAATAATGATTAAAAAACTATCACTTTGGCACAGTCTAGCTGCTTTCTCAGTCGCTTTGAACTTGCGAAACCTTGTGTAGATTGCATCAAACTATAGGAGAATTTATGCCTCCGCCTTTTAAATGTTTTTTATTTATTTTCGATCTTCAGGTGCCTATTTCACGCCTCAAGTAGACTTAGTAAATCGTTCCATGCACTTTCTTAAGTAGCCTGCAACCGAAGATGGTGCTGGCGTAGACCAAGCAGCTGGCGTAAAGTGATTGCAGCAAGAATTTTATTCCATTTTCATGCGCTGTTATATCTGATCACAAGACCGTCACATTAGGTACTGAGCTAGTACAAACGTGATGAATTAGGGATATTTGATGTGATAAATCGCGAGTCCGGCAACAGATAAGCACCAGCAGCCACCGTGAATTAGGCAGCAACGTTTTTCAGTCTAACTGGTTGCTTCGCTTCTCGTTGCCCTCTGAGAAGCTGGACTACCGGAGGTTGTTTTGGGGCCACACTAGGTTGGCTGGCAATGATTTGATTAGCCGGTGTACGTTTATGACGGACTGTTTTTATTTTGGCTGAAGGGGTCAAGTAACGTTAAAGGATGGTCACCCAAATATAATCTACCTGTCCTTAAGGAAGTATCATATTTGCAGATCAGTAACTTTTGCTGCACGCGACAACAAGCAAATTAGATCGAGCAGGAAACAAGCTTAAAAGAGATATCTTTAATATGACTTCCCTGAGGAACATTGTTTTCAACCAGGATCATGCTAAAATCAATTCGTCTTGCCCATTCAGTTCAAAAAAATTAGTCTCACATTCAAATTCTTCTGATTCTGGGTGCTTCTTTAGTAGAGGTAGCTGCGATTGATTTCCTTCTTTTCGAAGTTTTGTCCGCGGGTTCCGGCGGCGGTGCTTACCAGATTGACCTATTATTATTAAGCCAAGGATGCTAGACTTCATTTGAAATCAAAACATTTCAACGGTAAGTAAATTAAAATGCACAAGTGTCTTGGATTTACTATACTCAAAACTTTCTTCTTTATCTTGGATCAGTTGTAGTGGCATTTGGACTTGTCATCTGAACATAATAGACCCTAAAACGGACAAATTGATCTGATGAACAACGAAGAACTAATGGGTTTGCAACCCAAAATTGACTAAAATGCATTTCTGTTAATTCAGCGGTCATTTCTTTCGGGGCAAGGGTTAGATCAATAGTCTAAAACCTTTGGCAGTCCAATTGTGTTCACTAATAATTCCCCAGAAGCCAACGTATGAGCAAATCTTGATGTTGATTACTCAACATAACAGTATACTCCAAAATCAGTCAGACTTAGAGCCATTTTATAAATATGCAATGAGCATTACATATATGCAAATCTAAGTTTAGCCTCAATTTTAGCATTCTGAGACTGCCGAGGAGTGACCGAGCTCATCAGTGTCAACCAAATTTATTTCATGAAAGGATAAGGTGATCATCCAAACGGCAGCTAACTGCAACCAGAAAAGAAGTAAAACAACGAGCCGCAAAAAGCAAGGATTCAGCTATTAGAATAGATTGTTCAGGAATGCTTTCGATTGAACAGACGGAAGCTTTGAGTCAGTCAGAATTGAGTCACACGTTCGTGAAACACCGCCAACAGTTAGCAGCTTTTTGAAAAATGGCTAGATGTGAGCTATGAGAAAAGATGTCCAGGAGAGCGAAAAAATGTCACATATGCCGGTTTCATTGATATGATGAATAAGAGAAATAAAATATATTATTTCTCAATTCGAATTTCTCATTTGGAACGGTTTAGCTCATGAGTGATGATCGCTGCGTTCCTGAAGGGGAACTTTTGAAAATCACAAGAAGACTGCAGGTTCATACATAATTTGCTTTAGGCAGAAGAGAAAATTCTGTTGGAGAGAAGAGTCTTGCCGTAGCTTAGATGCTACTAAAAACCAAGTGTTTTTGAAAGTACATTGATTCGGCGTTTAAAATACTGACTTTCCGCAAATCATTCGTATTCTCTCACCAACAATTTTGTCTCCTTTTACCGTTTTTTTACATGCAGCCAGAAGGCCAGCAATACGAAGCCAGATGTCACCTTCGATAGATGGTAAGAAGGCAAACTCTGCACCACTTCTGCCACATGACAGACGGTACTGGATTCAAACAGAATGGCTCTCGTTATTCCTACTCGCATTCAACACAGATTTGGTATGATCAAATTTCTTCACATCCTGAACATGGTTATCGGTGCTCCAACGCCTTCATAGAGCAAATTTGAAACATGGAAGAGTAACCAAATTGGAAACATGTATTACAAAATTTTTTATCTTGTCTTTCAAAGAAATTATTTAATGTATCCCATGGGTTACGGTGTTGGATCTGTGCGTGGTCGTTTTATCTGCATTGTACAGTTCCTCGGAATAAAATA
This sequence comes from Fasciolopsis buskii, assembly GCA_008360955.1. Classification (NCBI taxonomy): domain Eukaryota; kingdom Metazoa; phylum Platyhelminthes; class Trematoda; order Plagiorchiida; family Fasciolidae; genus Fasciolopsis; species Fasciolopsis buskii. The sequence goes on along the minus strand of LUCM01004463.1, from coordinate 212,729 downwards.
ATGAGTTACAAAAATGTGTTCCACAGTAGGTAACAAAAATATGAAAGCTATAATGCAGTGACATTTGGGAGCAGAATATAACTTGTGGATATCTATGAACGGCTGCATTCACGAAACTTAATTATGCAGGCGAAAGGTTGTATTAAGATGAAAAATCTCTGAGGTACTTTCGAATTTACTACTCGTACGAGCAACCGAAGAGTTTCGTTAGTTATTCCTAACGATTATTTTCAAAGTCCCTAAAGTATTTGCAGCCGCCGCTTTCCCACTTGGGGTAACTTTGTTTCGTGTTCTATTCTTAATCATCAGAATATTAGCGAAATAATAAATATATGCTCAGCCTCGTAGGCAGCAGGTGGAATTTTATGAATTTCACTTAAATTCTATTTATTTTGTTCATTTTACGCATAAAGATTAACCGATATCGGAGTGAGTATGAAAACCATGTTTTTCAACTGTAGCGCACCAAAATGGACATATTTGATCCACATAAATTCCATCGTTTATTTGGATTGCCCGGCAGATCAATTAGTTATGAGCTAACTTACTCTTTTTAGATTGGCATTGCCGAATGTGCAGTGACCGTAAACTTGGAGTAATTCATCGTTATTCCGTTAGGCATTCCTTTTCGCAACACATTATACTAAGCCGAATTCGTGGGAAAGAATGAAGTAACTAACCACACTTCATTCAACCGAAACATGCAACATTTTGACTAATGGAATGCAGCTTTCGTACGTGTTTCCTAATGAACAATACTTCTGGCATACTTTGGTCACAAGTCCTCAATCGGTTCCATCTTCTGGTCGCTATTTCCAATTTCCACTAACTGTAATGAAAAAAACAAGTAGCGGAATCAGAAATGTTCGATCATTATTCAAAATCGAGTAGCTTTTTCTGGACTTTCATGATCAGCGCACACTCAAAGATACCCCTGTCGGATAACTTGATCCCTTAGCTTTCACGGACTTTCAGATGCGGCATTTTGGCTTAGACTATTGATTGGCGCAATCAGTGTACAGTTACCCCAGCTGTGTTTATCTCTCTCCGACTCGGGGAGTGGTTATGTCGAGTTACGCTCACCGCGCTAATCGTTCACCAACCTCGAGTGGTTAAATGGCTAATTGCAATGCAGAAATCGGCAAACCTATCAACGGCCAAGTATATTATGATGACTGATTTCGAGGTGATAAACTAACATAAATGGCTACGAAAGCTAACACTAGTGTTGATTGAGAGGTTACAGTAATTCGCTCATTCAAGGGTAGCCACAAAATTGTCGCAAGCTGGACAGGATAAGCAGTTGCGCAACGATTGTTATGGGACTAATCCCAGTGGAAATCATGGTACAAATGGCTCATGAGTTGAAATTAATGGTCTCCAGGGAAGTAATAAAACTTCGCTTGGCAATAATATAATTAGCGGACCTACACTAGATTGAAAAATAAACGGGTTCTAGTGTTATCTGCAGAGGATATTATGTTCTTTGTTTGTGACTCGTCCCAGTGAATTGGTGCTTAATACACTAAAGTTCCTGAAAGTGCAGGGTATGTTGCAGTCTCCTACTGTGTCATGGACGCATTTCCATATATATTCTATTTCATTTTGAAATAAGGTTTCCAGTTAAGAGGGAATCAGCTCGGTTGCCAAAATGGGTTCGTATGAACATGAAACAATGAAGTTCCGACAAGATGCGAAAAGTTGTTAGGCGTAGTGTCAAGCATACCAGAATTCTTTAATAATAATACTTGCAAATGATAAATGCCTCCGGTAGTTGGCAGAATATGTTCCTTTCAAATTTTTTACCCTTGACTGTACATCAAAAAACAGTTCATATTTATTATACCTTATAGCTGAAAGGTTCTATGTCCGACAGGTGGTTTTTGTCCTTAAGATGAATACACCAGGACGGTCTTTGATGTCACGATTATTCGAGCTTGGCGCTTGGGTACCCTTTGTCATGAGAACGAAATCATGAACTGACCAGATTCAACATATTTGGTTAACTAAATAAGGGAAACAAAAATATTGTGAAAATCCGCCAATCCAAATTCATATCGATGGATGCTTAGTTTCAGGTAAAGAACGCAATAACTTCGGAAAGCTCGTTTGCTGAGAGCAGAAAATCCGTCACTTATATGACATCTAAAATGACATCTAAAAGTGTTAAGAAACTAACTTAGTCAAGTCGTAGAATAATTTTACCTTTAATGTTTATGTCACGATGTCAGTGAAAGGTAATGTGAAATGCTTGAAATTTCAACATACATCGAGTATCAATCAATCGTGTGCAAGAATTTGAAGTGCCTCATTGGTCACTTTGGCAGTGATTTTCAAAACTGACACATTCACACCCAAAAAGAACACCTTCGAAAGACGCTCAAAAATTTGCGCACTAGCCTAAATCTAGGAGGAAGTTAGATAACAGGAACTTTTTTCGTCGATGGCAACAAAATATTTTTCATTATCATGACAAGTATATTCGCAAATTTTGAGACCAAAAAAGCTGCAGCAGAAGGCTTCTCCAAATGTGAAATGTATCAGGTTCAGTCACGGTCAAGCATTTGATTTCATTTTGTTTCCCCACGTGAAGACGAGGATTGTGTTTTCTGAGTTTCGGAACATCCAGCTAAGCGACACTGCTCCCATAAAATGTTTGATCGCCAAATGCGTTGTGTAAAGTGCGTTGTAAGTGAACTTGGTTATGATGTGTTTACAAAGTGATAGTACAAGTCGGAAACAAACGAGGACCACGACATCGTTAGTCTGAACTTCACCTTGGTCCGAAAATTTCGTGGTTGAAAAATGTGTCTAGTCTTTTTTGTTATAAGTTTTCAACTGTCACACCATTGCGGTGAACTGTATAAGCGCAGTGAACTTTGATTTGCCTTATTCAACAGCATGGTCAAACGACAACTTAAACACGGCGATAAAACATACTTACCTCTGTCGATTTATCAAGAAATAGGAAAGTCGCAGGAAAATACTAAATTTGTATCCATGAGCCCAGGTAGCCATTGGACTACTGGGTCATTGAAAGCTGACCACAACATAATTGCATATAAACTGTTTTGATTTAATAAAATTAAGTGTTTGTCTACCCAACTCTTATTCACTCATTGGAGTTAGTGGGAATGAGAGATGGCACCCGCGCGACGAGCAGAATCCAGACCAAACGTCCCTTTTTTATTTTGTGCTATGAAACAGTACAAATCGAAATAGGGAAGATAACTGAAAACAGCACAAAGAAAACACTGAGTATCTGATCGTTTCATGGTAGACTGTGAGCTGTACTTCATGTTTCTTCCATTACTTCTGCCGTTTTAATGGGGAATTTTGGTTAGAAAGTCCTAGGAGAAACACTTACAAATACATGACATAAAAGCAACAATTATTTCTTCGACCGCACTTAAACACTCATTTTTCCCGATGAATCGGGAAAGATTTGTGATCTGGAAGAGAATTGGTTTCAGTTCAGAAAATATTGCACAGTTCTATAGCGATATTTGACAAATTTTGGGACAGTACGGAAAGCTATACTTAATCATTCCTTACCTGTTTTTTGATGAATGGATGCTCGAATAAATGAGCATCTTGATGTTTAATTGAGTATGCTAAAAAATTATTGCGGGTTACCAGGGTTAATTCATTAGGCATCTAAAAATGAACTGTGAATAAACTGTGAATTGACAAATCTTAATCTGTCCCTACCGTAGGTCGGAGCCAAGAATAATAGTGTACCTGGTCGAGTACATCAAAACAACCATTGGAAATATCAATCACTTTGCGTTGAAGTTGAGTGGCTTTAAGTTTCGATGTTTTGTTGAAGAACCGCTGGTCCTATTCTATCCTGAAAATATATTACAAAAGCATTGGTTTGTGCCTAAAACTTTTCGAATCGAACTAAAATATGTTGTCCGTTAATAATACTTGTCCCTCGTAATGTGATCGGCGGTCAGTAGGGGATCAACTAACCGAACCTTGTGAACGTACTTCCCACTTGTTGCAAAGAATGCATGTGGATGAGTGATTCGGATACTGCCCCGATTAGGCAAGCCGAACCCATAATTTTTTAGGCGCAAATGCAGCCCATTCATTTTTTGATAACTGAACTCTTAAACATTATTATATTTGGCTGAACGCTGAGCTAAACGTCATCGAATTAGTTCTATTTCAATTTGTGAAAAAACAAATCTGCGTAATTGTATGATGTACGTTTCGTCAGCGGTTTTGCAATAATTGTCAATGCCATAATATTCATCGTCTAGGCAAAATAAAGCCGTTAACCACAAGATAATGTGATGTTAATCTGACTATGTGAAAGCTGTCACAAGTACAAGTAACGTCATATCTAAGAAAAAAAATGTCCGCCAGTATCTGACACATGCGTTCAGTTCAATCTAAACCTAGAAGACCATAACCCTCCCTGAAATACTGCCAAGAACGACAATTATGGATTAGTCCGGTAACATCGCAGTTGAAGGACATATATCAGGGAGCATCATTTGACCAACTGGGTTGGTTTTATTTTTACAGTAAAAGAAGAAAGTCACACTCGGATTTGTTTTTACAATAAACTGGTTCAGACAGAAATAAAATATTCCCTTCTTTGTTGACTACATTTATTTTTGGTCACTAATTACTTTCGAACAAACGTTCAAGGTTCGGAATCGTTTCGAATGCGAAAAGTCAAGTGATGAACACTGTAATTTGTTAATAAAAATTTTCTGTGCAACTGAAAGGAATACTCGGTAAATAAATATAAGTGCATACACATCTCATATGACTTTGACTCTTGTCATCGTGCAACTGAACATACCAAGTAGCAAGGAGAAACCAGTCCAATAACTAATTAACGTTCTACACACTCTCCGGGTTCCCTATCGCGCTATAATTTTGACGTAAGTGAAGAACTACGGTTTGTAATTACTTGCACGGATTTCAGCCACTCACTCCCGAGTGACGCATTGTCTTCACACAGTCAGTCGTTCGGGAAATCCATGGAATTTTCGCTTTTGGTTGAATAGACGATGGAATCATTTCTAGCATCTTTTACCTCTTACTGCTAAGAAAAGGACATTTCGAATTATGCAAACTATGCTAAGCAAGACTACACGGAAATTTTCATCTTTTCGGATTCGAACACTTTGAAGAGCAGGTAAATATTTCCAAACGATGTTGCTTCATTATTCCCAAATTTAGAGATAAAAAATTTCATAACATGCAGAACACTCAAGGTGTAACTGGAAAGTGTTTACTAAGGTAAATCATGAACAATAGGGTTGGTGCACATCCAATGTACCGTTTCGTTTGAACTGTTAGATTTGTCACTAGTGGGATGATATGCGGTCTGACTTACCAACTGCTCGTTACTGGGCGACATATACTTGAAGGATAAAGAACAGATGAGAGAGATCCATAACCGTTCGTGTGCGAGTAACAAGCAGTTTATGAGCTAACATTTTAAGATGACTGAGGGTAGCCTGAGAGCTTAGGTAGTGACCGAAACAAAACCCAGTTTGTATTCAAAGCTCCATCCTTGGAGATTGGATCTGTTCACTTCCGTCCTTTTAATAAATCCTTCTGGAGTAACATCCATGGGACGACTACCTTAAGGTCCAATTTACTAAATGCCGAAGTTTCGTCCCATTGAAACATCACAATTCTGCCATGCAACCTATTTCACATCAGTTTACAGCCTGGACAGATGCTCAGGTATTGAACTATTTTCAGTCGTCGCAATGCAGTACTCGGACCATTGAAATGAAACCGAGTTTACAAAGTACATTTCTGAAAGGCCTCTGAGGTTGATCTAAGAGAAAAGTACTGTGTCTGCCTTCTGCCTGACTGTTTTCTACCAATCGACCAATTCCATGCTCCTTTTTAAAGTTTGCCAATATCTTAAAATCATTCCGCAATAGTACATGCAAAAAACGTCGAATTGCTAGCATGCAGTACGCTTGACGTTTTGATCAAAAGGCCAAACAACTATGTTTGAAAATGTTAAATTGTATTCTGTGCACAGTTCAACTCTGAATGTACAGCGTATATCCTACCACTTTGTTGGCTTGTATTTGCCAAGCTGATGAATTTATTATTATTTGCATATTAGTATGAAGTGCTCTTTTATTATCCTTCAACAAATCCTGAACGATATCGACGGAAAATATGGAAGTTCCTGATTTCCAGGTGAAATTATTGTCAGAAGCAACAAACAAAGAAACATTTTTACCTTTGAGGTGAAGATTACGGCGTCCGACTATGTGCCGATAACTGCGTTTCCAAACGGCTCATTATAAAATACCTCGATTTTGTTACTGATTATGACGGTCTTCGGTCGGATGCCCCTAAGACATCGATTCATTAGGCATACGCTGTTGTCAAACAAGGGGCTGCGTCGCATAATATATTGGGGCTTTTAATGTATCAAAACCTACCGCTATCAGGAGGAAGTCATTTTAACTACCCAAAAAAGGTACTTGTGTTAAAGTATATTGAGTACAATCTGTCTGCGATCTGCGAAGAATATTGTCTATAAGAAACACATTGAAAGTGGACCGTCTTTTGACTGTTCCTAACAGCTCAGAGAAATTTGTTGCAAGTACATTGGGGTATGGGATCTGCGGATATATTTTACATGTTCCCCGACGAAGTAAAAATTTCCTCCGCGTGGTGTGCGATGGCTGTTATTGGCAGAGTGTAACTTCGGGCAGATTCGCGAGGAGTCTTGGTCCTTATTTTCCAGCGAAATCTTCTCACGAAATGACATATGGTCTCCGTTTCGCTTTTCGCACCAGTCACTAGCCTATACTTAAAATTTTATGTCATGACAGAAATTTTCGGCCTAACTAGCAAATGACTAATGGGATCATGCGAACAGCATATTCAGATTTGGCTTTAATATCCGGTGTCAACTAGAAACCATCGCAAGAGAGTGTGAAGCATTATCACGCCTCATTAAAACCGGCAGTGCCAACCCAGACGATAAATTTATATTAGCAGTTGCTCCCAGTCCCGAGATCAGTGTTGCGTTTTTAGATACAGGTCTCGAACTTTCGGTCAATGCTAAGGAAATCTGTCCAGTGTTTAGTTATCCCTAACCGTTCTAGATACGGGTCATGAGAAAACGTCACATTGGGCTTCCGCTTTTGCAAGCCGATCCTGTTTGGGCAAATAAATAAAACAGTTCCCTCGTACTTGCATTACGTATATTCTAAGATTGAAATTTTAAATGATTATCAAGCCCAGGACGTGGTTCGTATGAAATACACTGAGACTTGCCATACCTACTGACCATACAGAATCAGTTAATGGTGAAAGTGTCCTCATGGCGGTAGGTGCTTATAGTAAACAGTGCAAACATTTTGGTGCATGAAATCAGAAGTAACTGTTGGCGGAATTAGACCACGTTTGGATAAATCTAAATGCCCATGGTCAATCGCGTGCGATGGCTCTGCGCAGTTCAAATGATCCAGATTCATGCTACTCAGTTGACAACCCGGGAGTCAGCATCGTATGGTTACCTCCGTACAAGCTATAGTCCAGAGAACAGGTCAAAGAAGGAATGCGATTGTGCAGTTCCTAATCAAATCCCACTTGCGCTTTTGTATCCGACTGCTCTATCATAAAGCTGACTGGATGTCACGAAATGCAGTGAAAGTATATTAGCGATCTTGTAGCTCAGGCGTAAATGAAGTGTGAAGATTAAACAAACACAGGCTTATATATTCAGAAACAAAAACATTTGATTAATTAACTAATCGAACGCTATTTTTTTTAAATTTAACAGCCGTTGATAGCATTTCCTCTTTTGCCCTTCCAGCAAGTCAAGTAAGCAATTGTTGACTCGCTATTCCCCAGTTTCGCCAACCTCGATCATCCATTAGAATGGGTAACCAATAGCAAAGGCAATGTCTGTGGTTCCCATTTGATTACTACACTATCTGCTGATGTCTGGCCTAGCGTGAATACAGTTTCTGTAACTATTCATGGTTGTGTTTCATCCATGTTAGTAAAATGGAGATAGTCCAGAGATATGCACAATAATACTTATAGTTCCTAGATTTATTAGAAAACACCTACGGACGACTTAACTAATGCAACTTTGAGGACATTACTTTTTATGGGTGCTCGATCTTCTCTGGTAGACAGAGGAAGACTCCTCACACAAATGTCTCAGTTTTAGATAATACTACTCCGGAAGCATTTTAATTTCCAACCTTCTCCGAAAAAGGCTTTGTCGAGAATCATTTGGAATTTGTTGTGAAATTTTACCTTGCCAGTTCCCTTATCCTTCTAAGGATATTGCCCCATAAATGATTGCTCATTTGTTGACTATTTTACCTCTAACTAAGCTCGTTAAATACGAGTACTATTCAGATTACGTGCTTCTCCAATAAAGACGATCAATCTGTCCGACTAGATATATCATTGCCTGTAAAGAAAGCATGTTCATTTGCTTTCTACTGCACAAGGTAACTGCGAAAGCCTTACAAGTTGAGCTTAAAAGCTAACTACTTCAAATTATGTATGTATAACGGCTGAGATAAACTGTCTCATTATACCTTGCCAACTGATTTCGTCATATTTGGAAGGCATATTTACGTGCTAGAATAGCTTGAATACATTAGATGCCTAATCATTCATGCTATTTTTACAGGGCCGTTAATGATCAACGTTTTCTTGTTTGGTATTTAAAGGGAGAGAGTGCAGATTCAAAATACGTCGCTTGGACAAACATTGGCTATGCATTATCCCCAGATGAAGTATAGGTAAGGTAGTTCTCTAAACAAAAGCACGAAAACGCCAAAAGCTGTGAGATAAAAATACTCGGTAAACGTACGGCTAGAACAACTGAGGTTTCTTTTTGCAAATTTCCAAGTAAACCTAATTCAATGAGCAACCATTGCCTGCAAAATCGTGGTGGTCTCCAGCCCAAATTACTTATTCAGTTCTGTGATTAAAGCAAACGACTTGAACTCCAAATGAAACATTCGTCCACCCACCAAGGAGAAATATATCATGCAGATCACTAGAAATTAATACTTCATAAAACAAAAAAATCTTGGAACGGTAATTTGATCCAGATGTTCAATTTACAGAATTTCTTAGTTAGAAAGATAGTCAATTAATTTCCCCAACAAAACCCTTCTAGAGCGATGACATTTCAAAACGTCAGTTCTCCAAAATTCTTCATTCTTTTTGGAAAAATAGGAGGATGGTTTATGCCATGCACCATGGGATTTTGCATGATTTTCACTTGATTTTTGAATTTACGAACTATGGCAAACCAGGGAGATAACGTGCAAATAATAATCATTGAAATTTTTTGAAAACCCAAGTTGTCATCTTGAGCTGTTCATATAAAATCGCGCCTTTTTGATTTGTTGCATTCGCATGAGGTTGTGTAGCTTCTACCTCATACAGTCACTCTGAAAACCGAATGTACACTGTTAGACGTGAAACCAGTCAACAGCTATTTCTGAGAAAACACGTCAGACGGTTGTTTGTGCACGTCAGCAAATGAAGATGGCCCCAGGCAGGCGTATTCGGACCATAGACTCTACCCAGTTAACAAACGTTTTTCACTAAAGTTGAAACAGTCTCGTTTGGTGGTCTTTAGCTTTCAAAATTTTATCTAAAACTGATCACATTACCGGCGGTCATCTGAGGCGCGAATCATCCCAATAATATCAGTTCTGCGCATTAGGATCACGTCACACCCGGCCTGTAAAAACGTGTTTATGCCTAAGGAGAAACTGCATCAACACGAAAGCACAAGGCTGAACAGATTTTTCTATATGATAGTTACTAACTTACATTAGGCTGCTTTTATTGGAACGCATAATTTGTCCCGAATAAGAGCAGCTTCGAATATCCACACCTTGAGAAGGCAAAAGGAGTCTTCCAATTCGAAGTTAAAAGTGAATATAAAATAAATTAACTCACTTAGACAGGTCAACGTATTTAAATATGAAAAACTTAGCTTGATAGGAATAAGAAACCATGTGCTTCTTCTAAATAAGACATAGCCTTTCAGGATTTTACCTGGATGTCTTTTAGACTTGATTTTTCTCAATCATCAACATCAATACTTTTCGACAGGATCATTGATTTTCAATGTAAATTCACTTTACTGAGTTGGTTTTTTTAAAAGAAATTCTGCAGAACCTGTAAAATGGAAGTAATAAAGTAGGTAATATTCATCAAAACAATGAAGGTTATAATGCTTCAAGCTGAGTGGCGAATCACTTTATACATAGCCCATTTTTTTCTCAGGTAAAATCGCTACATTGAGCGGACTCTTGTTCGTGTCTATTCAGATTCTACTTCAGTTAGTCAGAATCATTTGAAACACTTGCTTAGTTTGTGATAAAGTGGTCAAATATAGTTAACGTACTGCATTGAATACGCTATTTTAAAATAAACGAAATATATAAATTATTGGATCATTTTCCATTTTTCACCTTAGAAGGATTTGAGTCCGCATGAGAATGTCACGCTACCTTTGATCAACCTGCACAGCTCTGAGATAAAGCCAGTATTTTTCAAAATTTCACTTTTAACCCACGGTCTACCCACTGATTTACCTAGGCGTACATTAATCTAACAGTGTCAGTCTATAGTAATTTTACTGCAACAGAAACTTCTGAACGTCTAGAATGAGCCGGTCGTATTTAGGGCGGAAAATTTAAGTCATAGGCTTGCGGAAAACCTTTATCTTATAGAGAATACAGCCAAACGAATGGCAACTCTGTCTGCTTTATCATTGTGCAGTGAGACTTCGTCGGAAGGAATTGGAACCCACGTTTGCATATCATGAACGATGAGTGGCATCACTAGCCTTTGTAGAATCATTCTTTTTCCTTTACCAGGGAAACATTTTCATTGGAATCTAAAATTAGTTTGTTGCTATTTGGAAGTATTGAAAGTTCGTGTATATTTTTGACATTATAACAATGCCAAGGATAATGAATATTGTGTTTGGCGGTACACCCGCAATCCCAGGGAGGCAGAGTCGATTTGATACAGGCGGACCCTAGGAGGAATACAGCGTTATGTGTAAACTTTTCTCCAAATGACAATCAAAGCTTGGACCTATCAGGGATTGCTTCAAAATGAACAGATCTGTCATGATTATTATTCTTTCACGGAATGGACTAAGGATGAACGTTTTCTGATGTTCGTAGAATAAGTTTACAAAATATAAATCAACATTTGTCGATTGCTGAACCATTGTAGAAGGTGTGTGCATACCCGAGGAAATGAACAAAAGGAGGAGATATAGGAGTCAAGCTAACTTAAAAAATGCAAAACGTGTCAGTTAGTTTTAGGAATTCCATTACATGTGATAACAGACGCAAGTTGAACCATAGTGGTTAATTTTGTTGTTAGCAGAAATGAAGCGTGCTGCAGATGACGAACTTTAGATCATAGACGCCCTTAAATCATAAACTTGTTGGAAGCTTCACGGCAAAGTTGGCAAGGCCGTGAGCACTGAAACTATGCACAACACGTGAAATGCTATGGTACTGGATACCCGTAATAGAAAATTCAAAGGCAAATATTACGGACGCCGGTACGATAAACATCTATGGATATTCTTCTAAGATGGTAAATGGGAATAGCTTTGCAAATCTGATCAGAAAGGTGAAAACAGCGGGCCGGGGTAGTTAGCCAATATACAACATGAGTGCATTCTGAATTATCCACAACACCATTATGCGTTCAATGGTAAATGATTAGTGAAATGTCATGCACACTGTACGTGATTACAATGGTGATAAGAAGAAATAGCAATCAGAAAGATGATTAAATTGGTCCTGTTTGAAAATTATTTTCTTGAGATTGAAAAAATTTCATCTTACTTTTAAGACCCTAGTTATCCAGCTTCCGCTTGATTCTTCCGTGACCCATTGTCTTATCCAAAAGGGGATTTCCTAAGCATGCAATCGAACAAAACAGGAATACGCGGCTTTATTAAGAAAGCATTTTATCAAATAATGCTTCATTCACTTAAACCTGACAGCAGCTGCACAGAAGCAAACTGGAAATGAGTACAGTCGATAGCAAGAAAACATGTACAAACATAATTGTGAAACTTTAGTTGTTAGTATTTATAATGAAGAAATTGAAGTATATTATCTATCGGGTCCAAAAATAGATTAACTAATTAACAAGCAGAAGTGGGATATCGATCAAAGTTACCAAACCAACGAAAGTGATAACTTTCTACTAGGAAAGATGCATGTTAATACAGCGTAATAAACCGGTTTTTCGACTTTTCTTTGTAAGTTGCAAAGGACCATATCCAAAAGCCTTACTAATTGTTGATTTTTATAAATTACATACAAATCCTGGACGCCGGTTAGCATACCCACACTTCAATTCTAATTAGATGCAAGTTTTGCAGAATAGAAATATGAATAAAAGTGATCCATCTTTGGACCCTTATCCGGGGGACTGTTATTGACGTTCAATGTCCTATAGGAATAATGGGAGAAAGTGATCACAGAAGGTGGTGTGAAATGTTTCAGATAGATGGCAATTCTGATTGAGCACGATAGTGTACGTTTGTTGTTGTAATACACATGCGAGGCGGTTCATGTGATTATGTTCATTAACCAAACCGGTAAATCCTTGGTGGCTTGTTGATAGCTTGCATTAAATAAGTGCATACATTTCAGACAAAAAATAATACCCAACAGTTGACTGGTCCGATCAAAGCTTCGTGCATACTCAATCAAGTTAGTTCCCTGGCGTCTTGAGATAGATTGGCCTATATTTAATGTTTTGCACTTTTGAGGCCGTTCGCCAACAGAATTTGCGCACAAAATGGTGGCTTTTGAGTGTTGGTTTATGAAGCTTGGTCGCGGTAAACTTGTAGCCGAAGGTCATGGAAAACCGCAACGCGAGAACTTTAATATGTATCTGCCCTGGCGTTAGCCAAGTGGCTTTCGCCAAACATCTTCCCCAGTTTTTCAACACCGTTTGTTTTCATTGTTGTTTTTCGTCTCATTCTGACATGAATCTACATGTTTTACGTGCACGACTGAGACTCCTAGAAGAAAGGCATCCACCGCGCAATGTCTGCTATTTGTTCTGCTCACTCAGATCAAGAGAATAATCGCTCCGAATTTCCGAGATAAACATTATCGATTAAATACCTCCCATGCTAGGCAACACTGAAGTCCTGCTCAATACAGTTGTTCACCTGCATTTGTTGCCTCTAGATAAGCTAATTAATCAGTATGCGTCAGCCGTTTCTCTTCTCAGTCTCTTGCCCGCTTTGCTGATATCAGATAATATTCCTAGGGCAACATGACTAGCGTCATTGAGTTCTTTTATTTAGAAGATTTCGTTTCTGCAGCATCAAACGGTACAATCTTTTTTCCCTGTGATATTTGTTGAGGTATTTCTGAGATGACCACCATCATAGAAGGAACAGACAAATCTTCAGTCTTTATGGAATAGTAAAATGCTGCTTAGCACATGAAAGTTAGGAAGCCAATAATCATGCGAAATTTTAAGTTATATTTTCTGGTGTCTGAAGACAAAGACGCAGTATTTTGGAAAGAAACATGATTACTAAGCTTTTTTTCCCAGAGCAATTCGATTGGTAACCAGTTTGTAAATATCCGGACCAAACGACGTAAGGAGTGTATCGAAAAATCGATGCGCCATGTATTGGTTTTTTTTATTGTGAATGATATAATATTAACTTGCCTTGAGAAAGACTACCCACGGTAGTCGAAACGTTGGCGCATTACATCTACCAACAACGCTGTGTTATTAATATTATATCATTCACAATAAAAAAACATGATTACTGATCCTATTCATCTGAAGTGCCATAGTCTGTGGCGTGCGAAATCGATTGACAGATACAGACGCTAAGTCGTGCAGTCTTAATGTTCGATGAATCGTTGAAAATTAGGCCTGCTTCGTAATAGCGTTGGACTCAAAATCATTTGTCCAGGTTTCGAAATCAAGTTCTGCAGGATGAGTATGCACTACATATGATTCATAATAAATATAAACCAGCAGTGCAGGGCTTCCCTTCATTTCCGCTGCAAGACAAATCATTGGATAAACCAAATGAAAGCTTTTTCAATTGATACTATAAAGCCTACTCATCTTTACTGTCAATAAAAGCGTGGCAGATATTTTAGGATCAACCTATGGTGCCGTAGATCGCGTGTCTTAACAAGTAGTGTAATCACTCATTTGGATCCTATCGGGTGATTAACCGAATATTTGTAGTAACTCTGCACATTGCTGCTTTGTTAGTCGTTGAGCATTGGATAGAACGTTGTATCACGAATGACGGCTATTTCAATCAATATTGATTGTGCTCAGAGTAATCGATATGACGTAAGCCCAAGGGAGTACAAGTACAGCAGGCCAGTCGATGGGATGTCATTCCTTTATCTTGTGATCATTGGTTTTATTTTCGAGGTGACATTCACTACAACATTTAGTATAATTGAAATATGAAACTTGTCCACCATGCGAGAACGGCATTGGTGGTTGATTTTTTGGAACTTCTCCTAAAAGCAATGCTTAATCGAGCGATCCTAATTTAGCTGCCAAAACTCTCGAGGAATGTGGACTGAAATTACTTGGAAATCGTTGACTATTTTTTCCACGGACGGCGAAAGATATAATCTGAAAGAATCACTATTACTTTTGTGACTCATATCGATTCCGACGAGTTCCAAGGCAGTATTTCCGGGGCCTAAAAGTTGAACTGTTTGCAATAATTTCTGTGATAGCTCCGAACAATGTTATAAAGTGCTTAAACGTCGAGCTTTTGCTTTCGTATGGGCGTAAATGGCGCGCAAAACACTGAGAATGTCGCCCTCAAGCAGCTGTCATTTACGAGATATTATTCTATGATGAGTGAAAGCCACAAACCGTCAATCGATGCGCGTTCCATGTGCTTTGCCATATAAGGACGCAACCAGAGTCGGGACGGTTTCGACTGTAATGCTGATGAGCGCGTAGAAATGTCTGTACCAGTAAAAACTTAGTTTATTATTCGTAATCTGTAGTTACCCTGACATGTACAAAAGAGAACATATAATTCGCTGCCGTGTTTTTCTTGTTGTTGTCCACCGTAAAGAAATCCCTTTTGGTTTTGCATATACTTGAAAAATAATTGTCTGAATCACGGTATTATATCTGTTTGCATAGCGACTGTTTTTCTGTTATCGGCAAGATGCTTAGTCCATGATTAAAGTTTTGGCTTTTCTCAATGCGTCCACGGAAATGCCGTGTGGGGAAACGAAAGAGCCGGTTTTTTGCCACTTCAAAACCCTCAATTTTAAAACTGTCGCACGCGTCTCATATCACTTTCAGGTGTGTCAGAGGACCGAGCTACTTGCTGTAGTTTTGGGGATCCGTGCCAAATACAATCATACACAGTGAATGCGTGATTACGGTTAGACTCATATCGTTCAAAATTAAATGAAAAGGCGTGTGGTTTTTGAAGACCTACGTAGTAGGCAGGGAAGGTGAAAAATTGTTCTGCGGCCCACATCCTGTTTGCTGAAGGAGTAAATAGGCAATTAGTAAATTTTGGCAGCATTGTGTGACTAGATGTCTAGATCTAACGACAAAATGTACTGCAAAAATTTTAACATTCATAGATCACGCAACTGTCAAATAAACTCCATATACGTCAGCTTCTTACTTCCCAATTTCTGACACATGTGTTTGTTGCCGTCGTGACATATCCCTGCAAACTAAGATGTCTGGCTGATGTAGAGGTACATTTTGAGAATGTCAACGATAATGACACCATAGTGGGGCAAACACACTGGTCATAAAAATGAGTGTTTGCTCATTGACTGTACGAAAGTCTCCGATCCGAAGCTTGGAGAAAACCTAGTTTTCCCATTAGGAAATTTGATAAACAAACCAGCCAACAATGCACAAACATGCAGTACGATCACCGTACTTGTTTGCAAACAAAGCCATTCTCGTAAATGATGTACGGTTTTGAACATCCGTTTGGTAGTACTACGTAAATTAAACGAATACATTTATCGAAAGGCGCAGACACCTAATGCCTTGCACACACGTTAGAGCAGTTACGTGACGCCAGTTTTTTCAGATTAACATCATTAAAGTTGAATCGCTCGTGATGATCAATGCTGAGCTCTGGATTCAGACATGAGTTCAATGTTCAAGTGCTGGTAATTCGTTCTTTAATAGTTAAAATCTTAACGAGAAATATCGCAAGTAAGGAGAATATATAAAATTAAGTTAAAAGTCAGCAGTTTATTCAGTACAAAAAAGGAAGAGTTCCGATGAATGGAACGTGATCACAGACTTCTGATTGCTATGAACGACTTTCCGTTCACAAAATGCCGACTGCTGTTTAGCTCGCAAGATGGTGCAAAATGTAAGATGTGCATTATCAGTTATTGGTCCTTGTGGATAACGGTATGTGATCAGACGGCTGGATCACGGATGGGTTATCATTATTAGAAAAACAAGCATTTCCGTGATGGGGGACCAAGCCTAAACTAAGGGGTATGTCATATTTTTGGAAGTAATTAGCTTTCACATAAAACGACTTGACAATCTATTTGATTGTTCCTCAGTTCGGCCCTCTTCCTCTAATAGTGTGGCAACAGAGATAACCTCGGTTTGATGTGACAATGAAGACACACCTAGGTGTTCGCATGGGGAATACAAATGTATTCGAGGGATGAAGGACTCAATAAGGAAAACAGTATAAAATTTATTCACATGATAATTGCAGCACTAGAAATACAAAAGTGGTAAATACTGATAATCGACTGGCTGGCAAATGCCATCACTTATATTTTGGAGACGTTGATGTTACGTTTAGCAGGTGAAATTTGGAATTGTTTTTTATTCCATAGTCCAAAAAGGCTCATAAATTTGTTAGTACTGATCCCTGCGAAAGTAGTTCACGAAAAAATCATGTCTGTACGTGAAAACTAAAAAAATATCAATATTCTGGCTTTGTTACGCTCTTACAAGAACCATACTCAAGATTGCCTTCAACGCACCTACATACGCTTGGTAGAGAAGGATTTTACTCAGGGTTGCATGCTTGATAAGTTCTGTTGAAATGCAAAAAAGAATCATATTTGGAAAGAACTGTGATTTTACTAAATTGCTCATTATTTTTAACTTTGTAATATCCATGTCAGCATTTCCATGAACATTGCATTTTCAATACAGCAGTCTATTTTGATTCGTTTAAATATACTCATTTTAGTCCTGTCAGAGTGAACTACTTAGACGGGCATAAAACAGTAGAACAACTTTTCCCGGAAAGTTCTCTTTAAAACACTCCTTTTTATGCAAGCGTTTTGTGGGGTCACCATCCATCAACCAATATGATGGGTTTCCGAATTACTGCGCTCAGTATTTCTCATTATTGCGCAGGATGATTAGTCTACCGCATGACATACTCATACTCCATATCCGCTGGAATTTGATCTACTTATGTTTTTCCGCTCAGTCGCAACAACTGCACACGAAATTGAGGCAATAATCTGACTGAGGAGTATGGAACAGAACTGTTGTGAAATTGCTAGGGGAATTCAAATCCGTAAATTTTACTTTAGTTGGGATTGATCTCTAGCTTACAGAAACAAGTGTTTCGTCACTTCACATGATATAAATGGTGACTTTGTTTGATCTAAACCAAGGCGTGATGATACATGTGAAAAATTAAATTAAGACTTCTGTGTAATCAATTAACTGTTTCCCACGGTGTGGTCTCAGAAGATTTCTGCCAGAAAAATACAGTAAGTGATTAACATTGCACGCCTGAATGACCTTGTGGCAAGTTCATTGTTGACACAAATCCTGATCGGTCACTAAAGCTAATTTCCTCATTCCCGATTAACAATGATCTTCAAATCCCGTTGACTGAATTTTCCACCTCAGTACCAAAATGCAAACAGATTTGGGTTGCATATTGGCCAAACAACTGGTTCTGCCCAACACGCAAGCTTGTCTGTTTTTTAAAAAAATAAACCAGGTCAAACTACAAGGCCCCAATAAATGGTACCTTGAAACATTTGCACTTTAGCAACATTCTACTTATCATAGTCAGACGAGCATTCCTTCGCAATCACAAGCATTCCTGTTTGACCTGGATTACTGCAGCCTACAAGCAAATTGTAGGAAATAAATCTTATATGGATTTGTGGCATTTTTCGGCAATTCTTGGTAAGTCTTTGTCGCTAGAACCGTCAGAGAATGTTAGGGTGCATCACAGTATTCACAGCGTAGCCGCTTTCAGTGTGCCCTCTCTCTTCTCAGTTAAGGTGCTGAGCATAATTATTTTGTATTTGTATTTCTTGTGCCGATTGAAGCTCACTTTTTTCCCTAAGCTGTTTTATTGACGTAAACTTAATTTTATTTTTGATTGATGTAAGACTGTGGAGCTGAATACGCAGACCATTCCACGCAACTATTCTGTACTTGGTCGAATGTGGCGAACCATCAGCCTCAGGACATAAAAAACACTGAAACTAGGTACGTGCGTTTTTCTTTTCCATTTTATAGTGGGACAATTATGATTATGTTAAAATGTGCATGGTAGATGGTGGTGCCAAAATTGCATCACCTGCGGAGAACCTGTGGAGTACATACTGAATGAAGTCATCCCTTTCCCAGTTTTTCAAAAGACCGTCGAAATGGAGATTCTAAAATGAACCTCAGCCCTACTCCATCTCTCTGGTGACCGATCTCCGGGTCATAATGAAACTGAGGGCTGTACTGACACGTGTCAGAAAGCCAAATCAGGTCGGCAACCGAAAATTGATTTTTCTGTGGTGTTTTTATAGACAAACGATCTTTTTACAGACTGAAACGTTTGCGGAGAATAATGATTTATCTGGAAACCGCAGTACTCCCAGCATACGTTAGCAAGAACGTGGTTCTTTAATTTTTAACGTATCAAAGAATACGAGCGTAAGTTTGGAAATCCTTAGTATCTCGCAGCTGCCGTCCCGATATCTAATCTGCATTCGGTCGAGCCTGTCTTTACTTCAAAATCGTACGTCCCAACTAGCTCTAACGAAAACACCCGACCTGAACTGAACTCAGATATTCTTTTATTAAGTGAAATTAACGTGCATTTATAGAATTCTGGCTTGCACATTTTGACTTGCCTGACTGCTATTCACTTCGTCTATTGTTCGGGTCACCCATTCATTGGTCTTTCTCGTTCGGGATGTTTTGTTTGACTTGGTTCATGCACCTTTTTCTAATCGGAACAGATCATTTCGATTTGTTGGGACCACTCGCTATACAAACTTCTCAGTATGCATATCGACATTCTTGCAGTCTAATCATCCCTCACCATCGGCTAGCAGATCGTAACAAATGGGATGACGTCATCCGCACATGTACGGCAGAATTGCATCTACGCCCATTTATTGATTGTAATTTGTTTATCAGGTTCAGAGAAGCCATCTATCAGTAGAGGTCGGTCGCTAGCGGACAATAACCGTTCAAATCATTGACGGATAGGTGCAACATCATGTAGTCAATTTGAACAAACTGTCCAGAGCCTGCCCGGTAGCGTAATGTTTAAGGCTTTCGACTCAGAATCGTTCGTGCCGGGTTCGCGTCCCAGTTGGGGCGCGGTGGATATGCACTGCTGATGATTCCTAACAAGGATGAAACAGCTGTACAGTGCCTACACGGTTTCTTTATGGTGATTTGAGTGATGATATCAGATGGTGAATCATTTCAAATTTTTTTCTATCTGTGTTTTTGAATCACTTTATGAAGTGTTCAAGAAATACAAAAATATAACAATAAATCTTGTAAAGACGACCTTGATCCCATCGTGGAATGCTGCCTATATGTGCAATATAAAAGTGTAAGATTGATGCTTTTCACTAAGGTTATGCGGTCAGGACTGAGTACTTTTATTTTGCCAGTCATACAATATCTTTTAATAAACTGTGGACCTGGCTGGGTGGCAGGATCGAGGTCTTGGGGTATACACCAAAGGAAAGTGCTGCAAGAATGACAGCGTCACAAGTTTCACTACATGAGTTATAATTATAAATTTGTATGTCACAGTTGTAAGATTAAATAAACTTCATATTAGCCGATTTTTGATCGAAACAGAAACAAAGAGATTCGGTGAAATGTGCTTCCGTCAGAATACTTTAGTGCACTGCTTTCTTGTAGACTCCGAAACTGAATATAGTTTTTTTGTTTATCTTTAACAAACCTGAACAATTTAAGGCTAATGGATTTTCTTTCGGCTTATCCATTGCTTGATCAAGGGCAAACAGGTCTGCGTTGGCATCGGACCGTTTGCATCAATCGATAAAGTGAGCGATCGTCTAAATCAGCCAAAAGAAAAACTGGCCGGTAACGTTTGATCACAGGAGAGCAATATAACCGATTCGATTCTGAACAATAAGCAAAACATTTCTTCAACCCGGTTTTTTTCTCTCGCCATATTTGCTGAGACCTGGGGAGAGATGGGATCGAATAAGTATTTTTTGGCCCAAGTAGAGCGGACGTCTCCTCCTTTTCTTGTTTAATGCAAAAGGGTAGATAACTTGAAAATAAGTGTCCCAAATAGGGTAGTTATGAATAAACAAATCGCTAAACACTCGAACGAAGGCGTTGCTTTATTTAGATCAAAACATTATCTTTAGCTGTCATCCTTACCGGTTCAACGATTTGTTTACATGTAACAGTGCAATGTAACCTTTCGTTCGAATCATGCTTTCGCGTAACTTATCAATATGAGAATTGACGATGTATGTGGCGGTCATGAGATTTTTTTACTTTTATGCCTGCACCTACCGCAGCGTAGTTGACGAAAAGCGTTTCAGTGACCACCTTTTCTTCACTTGCTTCCATGCCGTTCATCCTAGCTTGAAAAAGCAACGAAGCCAAACAGCTTAAGTTTTTTTATTGGTAGTAGTAGCAAATCAGAGAGCAACAGTTTGTCCTTCACGGTCTGGCATTCTATGGAAACGGAGCAGAATTTCCCTCAGGTTTGAAGAGTCACCTTTTCAATTTTCAACTTCCAGCCTTACCTTTTTTTGTTGAAAAAACTGGCATTTTTCTACAAAAGGGATTGTAACAAACAAAATGTAGCCAGGAATACGTTATGGGCCAAAGTCAAATCGGCCATCTTACTCTAAATGGGCTGTTAGATTATGATTGATCGATTTTGGGTGGTAATTTGCTAGTTGATGGCAACTGCTATTCTTAAATATGGTTCAGTCCGAATGAAAACCTATGCCCCATGTTTTCTCCTGAATCCCATTGTTTTTCCAGGTTTGAATTCAGAGATGGCTGCAGTGCATTCTATCTAGTTGAGCCTTTTTGAAAAATGCAGTCACGTAGCTGTTGTATGGTCTTTCTGCAATAAACTGGATTTCGTTATCTAGTTCGTGATAATTTGATCGCACGAACGTTGCAAAGCAGTCCAGGATAGATTTTGCTTATTTGATGACTGAAAATCAACCTGAACTAGTCATCTTTATTAAAAAGTGTCGTGACATATTGCATTCGTGATTATCTTTCATGGAGTTTCGGAGACATAAACAATGCTCTCGATCGATAACTGGATGCATTATTTTGCTGAGAACGATGCAGTTGAGAAGTAAATAAAAATCCCTTTTGGAAAAATATACAGAATTGCGATTTGCGAAATTTACGAGGGTGAAATTTACGCAGAACACCTGACGGACCGCTATAAGCATAACGGAGTGCCACTCTCGAACAGCCCTCGGTTTATTTTGGCAGCGAAAGTGAATCACTTGTGAACAGATCAAAAGAAAGATCTAGTAGATCCGTTCAAATTCCAAAGTGCTTTCACGGACTATGACAATACCTTTGCTCCATCAAGAATAACTTCAAAGTAGGTAAACAGCTCGCATGACATTCGTGCGATTAATTCAGTCGTAGCATTTTGCCTGCTGCTTGGTTAATAGAAAACACCAATACCGAAGGGGTTGACAGATGTTCATTGGTACATTTGAGCCACTGTTGTTTACGTCATATCTTGAAAGCAAAACTTTGACCGCACTGTAAATGTTTGGATAACGTTGTTAATACTTGAGTTCCGCTTGTAGGAGGAATGCCAGCGCAAAACACTATCACTCTTCATTTGCCTTTTCAATCTGTAGTAGAAATGGTGCTTATGGTTGTTCAAGTAGCACAAACCAACCTTAGCTGAATACAGTTTGGCACTTTTAAAAAAACCAAGCGCGTGTTATGAAGAGCTGAAAATAAAACATTTACCTTCATCAATATCACCTAACATCTCGTGAACATCTCAACCAACTTTATTCAAACATGGTTAAATATCATAGTTTTTAGGACTAAGGGAGCATTATTTGCTGTTGCCCCGGACGCGACGCTTTGTTTGATGCCTGGGTTCACGCACTTTGATTTTCTAATTTATACCACGTATGCAACTCACAATAGAAGTATTTCTCCACAAAGAAGGTTTAGTTGCAACGAATGAGTTAATGGATTTTGATTGAGAATTTGATAATGGCCGACAAATTCATCATTCGAATAATGCGCTTAAAATTGTGATTGATTTGTACCTTTAAAATGATAGAAAACGAACGAAAACCGCTTTTTGTAGACGAATCTCATGCATTTTTGAAACCCACAAAGTTAGCCTAGAGGGGAGTTGTACGAAACGATAAACCACATTCGAACGGTAGATTCTCGTGATGACCGTTTGAGTAAAACAGATGAATCATTTAACTGGTGCTCTTTGGCTACTGAACAAAAGCTGTTAATGAATAAGAAATACCTGCGCATACTAAAGGATAACAAACGGTGATGCTTGTAAATGAGAAGACCTACCGTCTGTTGATCAGGAACAGCCTAATCGTGAACGGGTTTTCAAAACGGAACTTGTTGCTATTCCTATCTATCAAATATTTCGACACTTTATATGATCACCAAAAGATCGTCACTTTGATTCATTTGCTTGAAACTTTTCGGTTATTTATCATTATAACAAAGAATCCACCACAAAGTTTGTGTTTGTCTGAAATGACCCATAAAAACAATCGCTTCTGACCACCCCAAACGTCTATTCCAACAAAGACTTCGCGTGAGCCTTCTTAAGTAATATATCCTTCGTGTATGTCCTCGTCCTCAAACGCACTCTTGCACCCACATCACGTAAAGAAAGCGGCTTTTGTTTTTTATGGAACCCCCTTTATTCAGTCAACCATAACAATGAGCGATTGTGAATCAGTGACTAAATCTGTCTTAGATTTCCTAGTTTCTTTGATGCCGCAGGTTGAGGAGAATAGAGGTCAACTGCGAACAGTTGTCGTTTTCGATATCATGGGTGTTTTTGAAATCAAAGTTTTTACGCTGCAGCAACTCGCACTTCGGAAGTAACTGGACGAATTCGCTGGTTCTTGACCTCTAAGGTCTGCATGGTTACAAATAAAAATTCGCATGGACTTATCTCCGTATGGAAGGGGGGAAATTTGTGTAGATCATATTTTCCATTGACCCATTCTGTGCTTTTTGTTAATATGGTGTCGTTGACATCGTCGGCTTTCTTTAAGGGTATTCTGCTGTCGAGTTTAATAATCGGCAATCGTAGATCGACTAGCAAAAGTCAGTAACTGTTTGGTCTCAAAATATTTCGCTGCGGCCTGTGAACGATCTAACAATTTCAATTGTTCAGTGGATGAAACTGAAATGGTAGAACTTGTTTTGCCGTTTTGAATTCATCCTGATCATTGGCGAATTGGACGGGCACCGCGCAAAACAGGTCCTGAGGAAAAATCCAAATAAGACAATTTATAGTGAAAAAACAAGCAAATTCTTCATAACCGTCAGGATGTTTATTCAGTGATGTATAATTGCATTTGCTATAGATAAGTTTGTGATTGTGCATGACAAATTAACGTCATATAACTCAGTTTCGCCTTACGGTAAGGAGGGATGAGTGATAATGTTTCTTTAGCTATCAAACATTATTCCAGATTAAGCACGAAGTTATTGTTAGGTAAGTCTTAGTAAACGCGTGTAAATGTTTCATTCTTCGTGGCCGAAATACCTGGCTTGACAGCATTGTACCTGACACGACTTGTGAATTCGGCAAGGTTTTCTACACCGTGGGCTTAAATTAAATTGGCTACTACCGGTTCTAGTTTTCAAATACGCTACCTGTGATTTTCGTTTTGCTAGTTAACTCTGATTAGGAATTCCAAATGTCAAAACTACTGCTTATAATTACTGGCTCTTGAGCTAACAAAAGTAAGAAGACTCGGACGTTCTGTAGAAGCCTACGATAAAATTGATTTTGTAAAATTGCCCACAGTTAATTTTCTTCTTGTGCTACATTATGTCAAACTACTTGGGTAGGAAACAAGCAGCAGCACGAACTGGTAATCATCTGAGAGTGTCCGCGTGAACAAAGTTTAGTCCTTCGTGATCAGGTTATACATAGAGGGAGAAATAAACATTTCTCTGTATGGTTTTGAGCATTGTAACTCAATTGAGGAGTTCATGCTCACAAGGCGGTGAGTCGGGAGTGCGTTCGAATTCAATTAAACACGATCATCGTCGATAGAAATGTCGATCTGAGAACCATGATTTATCACTAGCGTCATTCGTGATCACTTCTCCGGTCGTTTTTCAACAAAACTGCTAAGACAAGACTATTTCCAATCTAATGCTAAACCGCCGCTCAACTTGTAACAAATCACGGTGGAAGAGGGATAGTTTATTTTTATAGGCTAGGTTGATCAGAACAAGAAATCAATTTTCTCGCTATATTTAACCGACTATTGGATGCAAGGGATTAACGGATTTTTTGGGGATTCGCTCTTTGGCCACAATGAATTAACCTACAATTTGTGCACGGATGGCGAGGTCAGTTGATAGCATAAGCCGTTGAATAAAAATATATGTTTGATCAAATACAAAGCGTTCGAAAGATATCAAAATACACAGTTAGGTTGACTTGCCAGCATTCGTCATTCGGACAACTTGTTGAAATTGGATGACGATTTGATGAACATGTTCTTTGTTATTTATAGGCAGGCCTTACATGTTGAGGCTTCTAACATTCTGGTTTGGACCTTGTTTTGGTAAGGTTTCGAGAAAATTGTCCGACAGCCATCAGAAAAACGTTTTACATGTGTTTGTAAGAACTTCACAAGTTGAACCATGTGTTTGCGGAAAGAGATTTTGGAAATAACACATGATTAGTTTTGCGTATCTATACGTAATCTGCACCCTTATCTTAGACCAATCCATCAAGTGCACGAACTGAAAGCGGTGCTGAAGGCAGATTGTACACCGTGACAAGTCACTCCCTGTTCTCCTCTATTATATGAATACAAATACTTTTCAAAATACACTTTTGACCGGCAGCGATCGTCACGTTTGGATAAAAATTTCGCGGGTTCGAATCCCACCACCGCCGGTAGACTTACACACTTGGCTGCCCTCTGTTGGTCGCGGCC
Source organism: Fasciolopsis buskii (assembly GCA_008360955.1). Lineage (NCBI taxonomy): Eukaryota > Metazoa > Platyhelminthes > Trematoda > Plagiorchiida > Fasciolidae > Fasciolopsis > Fasciolopsis buskii. Next base: position 187,239 of record LUCM01004463.1, on the reverse strand, counting down.
CCCTCCCTGAAAATAATATACAGTTATTAATTAACGAATAGAGGAAATAAATCGTTGCACATAGAAGCTGATACTATATTCTTGTTATCTTACAGAACTGCATATCAAATCACAGAACAACTTACCCTAACAAATTCAGGACCAGTCTTAATGAAGTAAGGTGATTTTGAGGCGAGACATTTTCCAGAATGACCAACATGCGTCAAAAGATTATCGTTTCTTTATCAGAATATGGTTTCCGGTTTAGCTTTTCCAATCCCAACTCAAGAATCCTTCGAAACCAGAAAACGTAAATCGTCCGCAAGCTGCTACCCATTGACGGTTCTTTGATTTTTTTACGAACTGATCGCTGAATGATGATCAGCAACTGGCGATCGATATTAAGTGTCGACTTAAACTATTGCCATATCTGCTCACCATAACTAATTTATACTTTATGTCGCACTATGCCTGGGGTACAGACAGCGCATTGTGCTATCACGCAATTTTATTTGGTTTGGATGATCATGTGCATCCGGTGAGAAAGTGATTCAAAATACCAGAATGTTTCGTCATCCGGATGAACTATATGATTCAGTTTGCTATCTATTCTCTCAATGCCAGTGATTCTCGGTTCGCAGAGCTTCCTGTTCTTGGTGATCAGCGATTGACGCCAGCAGGATTTTAAAATAAACTTAGTGCTAAGGGCTCAGTAATAGGTGTGATAATCCAAACAGGATACTTCCAACACGAAGTGATCTTACTAGTCACGGATATGATGTCGGCGAACAAATTAATTTGGTTTCATTAAAAAAAGCTACATTTATTCACTGAAATAACAGGATGACCTCGCAGATCATCCAATAATATTTCACGCCTTCAAGACCCTTTGCTATTTCACTAAACGTTAAGATTGCGGGTTAGTTTGATCCATATATCGGTGGTTTCGGGTAACACCAAAGATATTTTCCTAGTTTCCATGTTGGGTTTCCAGACAGGATGTATAAACGTTTTGTTTACCCTCGGTAATCTATAAAAATGTGACTCCGTTGAAACCACATACCCCATTATTCCATCGCTTTATTTTAGCAATCCTCAAGACGATCTGCAACTTCTCTCTCGGCTCGTCTGTTGGTTCCGCATCTAGTAAACGGTAAGCTGTGGTGTTATTCGACAGTTATTTTACTTTCTCATCGTAACTGATTTTGCCAAAAAGGGCAGTCATTCATTCTTCGTCAGAATGGAAGATGACTTCACTTTTGACCTTCTTCTTTGTCTGGGAGTAGATCAAACAATCTTAGGAGGAGCACACTAGAATTGGGGCTTGCCTTAGTCTTTCTCCGGGAATACCGATCGCTTCAGTGCTCGTTCTAACTGAAAATCGCATTCCTTCTCTCTAATGTTTCTTGAGTTAATGTTTGAACTTCTGTCCACGATCTTTCTCATTATATGGTGGCCATTATGATACCTTATTCAATTTTGTTTCACATTTTGCTTCATATAAATCTTGCGATTTGCTGTAGCATCCTATTTGCCGAGGACCTTTACACGTGTTAATTGTGAGCAGATCAGGCAGTGGAAGTTTCAAACTTTTAATGTATGAATACTTTTAAACTTATAACCATTATCATTTTGACGGATGAAAATAAACCAGATCCAATCATAACTTATTGTTCATGCCTGTGTTTTCGATCATCTGATTCTACCGTTTATGAATCCCGCACGGACCATTGCTTACGGGATTGATACGTCTACCGTAGTTAAATGAAGCATAATTTCACTTTGCCTTTTCTCCAGTCGATTGAGAAGGCAACGCACATGTTCTATGATCCTCTTATTCTGCAGTCTTACGTAAGTCGATGTCGGCTTCAAGAAAATGTTGTATCGTAACCTGAAGCCACTAGGTCTGCAGAGTATCTGCCTTGGGGATTTGTTTCTGATTTAATTAATTCGCAATACGGTTTGACTTACAGGCTTCAATCGATCAACGTCATGGATTTCCAGTAGATGCGTCGCGGTTTCTAGTACTTCAGTAGCGTATACTTTTTCGCGGATCCTCCACTTTCCGCGCTTACATCTCTAAAAATCGACCTCCACTCATTGCTGATCAGCTAATTTACCGTGGCTTCAAATCGATTAGTCCGCATATTATCTTATTTGTCCTCGCAATTCACTGTGTTATTCGTTGTTTTATGAAAAACTCCAATGTGGGAGATACTGATACGAAAGGACAGTCTCTGGGCAACTGACCGTCTCATTACCCGTGCCAATTAGGCAAAACATTCGATCATGAGCATAGTGCAAATGACCACTCACGGTTTGATTTCAGCGCAATCATTAGTCGCCTTACAAATGGCAAACAAGGAACCTTTTGCTTGCTATTTTAACCTCCAAGGAAAGACGTCAGGCATTCTCCACCAGCAATTATCTGATATCGGAATGAAAAGAAACATTGCTGCGATCTGTATCTGGAAGATACGTCATGCTTTGCGCCAGTTGTGCTTTTCATCGGCACGCGATAAAATGCTGTGCACCGACGTCATGATATATATTGCTTTGTCACCTTTCCGGAGAGCGGGAGACCTTATATGAGCCGCATATTATATGACAACTATCAGAAAAGAGCTCTCTTAAGTTGTATAAATCCTTAGGAGAAACCGACACTAAAGTCGGCACAATTACTTACTTTTATATGAAGTAAGCTTTCTTGTATTTAGAAAACGGACACTATTTATTGCTATTCTTAAACTTTGATTTCACCAATGAATTCATTTTTGACCCAAGTACTAAGAACCACAGAGCTAAGGTTTCCACACTTTAGTTTAATGTCTCAGTAATTTCATGACGTCCTGAAGTTGAAAAAATGCTTTTCAGTATACATTAATGTAAGACACACTGGTAAATATAGATTTTAATTTAATTCGTCGATGCGGGATTACAGACAGAAGCGCACTATTCAGGTGCTCATTATTTCAGAAGCCACGACAGATAGGTATCTGGACATCTTGTTTTGTTTCACTATGCTATTAGTTTTTACGGCTTTTTGTGGAATCGCCCATGGGATATTGGTTGACATTATTTGTAATAACAGCAAGGATTGATGTTACACAAATTATCACTTGTTATCTAGAGAAAAACTGCTAATCAAAAATTTTAAATGAAATTACAAAGTACAATTGACACACATCCTCAGTTGGAGATACTTTATAGTGTGGCCGCGACAACACATTTCATTACAATTTAATTATGAACCCTTGAAAATGCGCAAGAACACGCATACAAGATGAACCATACAGAATAATTCATAAATCCCAAGCTCACTTAGGCTGCTTGTAGTTGCTTTCCTGGGACATTTCGGTAGTTAGGACAGCTGGCTCAGTGGTAAATCGCATTGTGACAAAAATACAGAGAATGAGAAATTTCACGTGAGGGTCAAACACATTTTGATCGGTCCTACCACGACGTCTTCAGCTTTTCCCACAATGAGCCGCGTAAAACAGAGAACAGGGCGATTCGCAAATATGCTTCGATTTTTCACAATTTGTTGTTGTAACAACCTAACAATACCGGATAATGTGTCCATCGTTGAATATATGAAATGGTTTCCGCAACACCAGAAAGAACTCTGTTATATGTGTAAATGCAATCTTTTCCCGAACTAACTGCCGTGACATATACCTTCAACTTCCACATTCATCCGTGATATTCTTGACGCTTTGGCACTGCTTCGTTTCTAAGATTGTGGCGCATGGTTATTTTACATTTAGACTGTTTCGACTCCGCCTGATGCACTGTCTTAAGTAGTAAAATCTCCTCAGTCCTTCTCAAGTAAAAATTAAAGGAAAATGTACACCTCTCTGCTTTTAGCAATAATTTTGGTCATCTCGACACTGCGATCCTACTCAGTGTCCCGATCTGATTAATTTATTGCTGTTTTCATGGTCGGAATGGGCAAATCAAGCAGTTATTGTTGTTTGTACTGCTGTTTCTAAAATGCGAACCACTTAGAACTAATTACCTTTGGCAAAAGTTATAACTGTTTGTTTCTTTTCACAATGATTCCCCTTTATCATGCAGTGGGGTGAAAATTTAACCGAAGTTGGCACCACCAACGTCAGGAGCTTTGTTTTGGTGCTCTAGATAAAGTGGGTCGGAAAAACTTATGCAACCTTTGTCGCAATGCTCTAAATAATTGCTGCAAGGAAACTGAGCAGTAAACAGATTTTCTCCTTTCTCTTTTATCTATCACTGTTTTTATTTCCTCTGCTGCTATTTATTAACTTACTACTCGGTAAGTTCTTTGCAAACCTAGGACTTTTTAGTGACTTACACATGTTAGCCAGTTCAGGTGGCTTGATTTTGTGTAGCCACTGAGGTCAGGCTTGATATTATTTAGGTATGTTAACGTGCTTGCAAATTGGAGGATTCACTAGTCTATCTTCAAGGGAGCTCTGTATCTAGCCTTTATCTTGTACTTGGCTTGCTTGGCAGAAAAATTGAGGTTCTTGGTAAGTTTCCATCGCGAACGTACAATTTGGCCACAACTCACCCACCTCTCCGATTCCCTTCGTTTTCCCTGCTGCCACCGTTTATCCACTTTTTCAGACTATCGACGACTCTCCTTATAAATCGACTGACGTATTCAGGTCCTTCCGTCCATGAATTTGTTCACAGCTATCTATGAGTAAAGGAAACATCTTAACAAACCACTGAGATTCCGTGTGCATTGCATGTATATATGAGATTTATGATCCCTCATACTCCAGTACCTCTTTGCCTTCAATTTATTTTGGTGGAGGGGAAATTAAATTAGAGTGCCCAAATTTAAGATGTACGGGTGGTGTATTTAAAGGTAGTTATTCGACCTTTTACTTTGACATTTGCCCGTGACCCCTCTGTTCGTGTGATTTCATATTTGAATATAATACTAGGTTCCAAGCACTAAATAGCAACTGTATGCAACTGGGCGATGTCATTGAGCGAACTGGTGAACTGTCTATTTATGGTCTTTCATATTTCACGTAAAATCAGTTGATAAAAGGTCTGAAGAGGAGGACCGCATGGTTAAGTCTATCATAGCCGTTGCTCGAATGTCTATCTGCAGGTCCTATTCGCGATTCGTTGCTTCACTAGTGAAATTCTGTAGAAAAATCTTCCAAGTGCCACTGGGTCTTTTCGGATTCCCATTTTTCTGCTGGTGGCACTGAATCATGCTCGATTCGGTTCACTGGTGGATCCATGTTATTGAATCAAGTTTTTTCTAGCCGCTTGTTGATTTGAAGGACAGACTGTCCTTGTGAGGTAGTCGCATTGAAAATGCACCAAGATCCATCCCAACATCCTGATAATGATATCTAAAAATGTTTTCTAGACTCCAGAACCATTTTCTTTTGCCACTCTGTTCTTCAAGTATTACTTCTAAACAGAAGCTTTGAATCCCTTACATAAATCTTTCAAAACTAAGCACGTAAGCCCTTCCTGTTTTGTAACTGTTCATCTTGATTGTTTTTAATTTTAGAGTACTCTAGGCAGAGGAAATGGCTGTAGCATTACTTTGGTGTTCATAAGCACGCGCTCGCCAGTGCACGGTAGTATGGCAACTGCTCACATTCCACTGAAAAATGTGTAAAGAGGTAACATTTTGCAAGAATTATGTGTCTTATAGTCGTTACTTGCACACCATTGCATGAGGGCCAACAGTAGTTTACGGATTTTTCGTAAGTATTGGAATCTTTACAAATTTGTTGATCCATCTCTTTTCAGTCAGGTTTACAGATAGCAATAACAGCGAGTGCACGACCATGTGCTGCCTTTTCAGTTAACAGGAGCTTTGCACTCTGTGATACGCAGTCTGGGCAAAGTTGTCTGCAACTTACGATGGTGGATAATGGAAATTTGTGCACCCCAAGCTGTGACTGACAATTTAGATTACTGTGTGACAGAATAATTAAAATCATCATGACCAGCCTTCGTCATATTTAGGCTACCTGCAGAGAAGTCATCTATCAGCATGGGTCGATCGCCGTGAGCTAACGGACGTTAACCGTGCAACTCAGTGACGGATAGGTGCAACATCATGTGGTGAAGTTCAACAAACCCTTCAGAGCCTGCCGGGTAGCGTAATGGCTAAGGCGTTTGACTCAGGATCGCACGTCCCTGTTCGGGTTCGCGTCCCAGTTCGGGCGCGGTGGATATGCACTGATGATGATTCCTAACAAGGATGAAACAGCTGTACAGTGCTTTCATGGTTTCTTTATGGTAAGTTGAGCGATGGTATCACATGGTGAATTATTTCATGTAAAAATATCTTTAATATCTCCGATATCTCGAGTGCAATGGGTTCAGGTACTCGGCAATTTCACATGTTGCATGTCAGAGTATCGTCGTCGGACAACCTATATCCGGCATGACAACTAAAGTGAAAACGAATTTCACATGTATTCCAAGGCATACGAATGGGACAGGAAACTGCTAATCAATCCTGAGTGATAGTGGCCCTATATGGTAACAAAATAGAGAAGATCCAGCGGAAGGACTCAAGTGTGTGCTATTAAATAAAATGCTCAAAACAAACCACATACATCGTTTCGTTTCTAAATTCATTGTCATACATTATGACAAGTACTCGGTTATTCTAACCTATTTCAGTGTTTACGAGAAAAAATGTCACCCGAGATTTCGGGAATTACACTACTGACAAGCACTGAATACGAATTACCAAAAATGGGTTTCCTACATATCATGCAGTGTTCAGTGCGTGTCGCTCACATAATAAATATTATTACTTTTGGTTGGCCCAAAAAAATTGTGTTTCCGTTTGTTTAACATCAAAAATACTAGACATTTCAACTTTGGAAGATCCTGTAGAAAAAAAACATAATACTTTGCTGGTGCGGTTTTCGGTTACGTTTACTCAAAGCATTTTCCTAAAATTCTTCAAGAGGAACCGAATTCATTTACTTAACTTTTGATGTTCTTCTGTATAATCTCCCTCCTGGTTTGCCAACAAGTCTTGCAAAAAAGAAATCGCATTAGTGCCCTCGTCAACTTGGACGACGGCAAATTGCAATGCATATTTTGGTAATCACTCCAACTTCATCAATGAATGTAAAATGCCGATTATCAGAAACAAAGCTGACGCCGTTCATCTGCCATTCATTAGTTGGTGAAAATCACCTATTTAAATAGGACTGGACAAGCGGATAGCTTTTGTCAATCCCAGTTACGTGAATCTGCCTACCAGGACAATGATCACTGGCGAAAAAGAAAAAACAGGCACTTCCCAATCCGGCCATGTGTTGCCCGTGCTGAAGCAGTGACAGCTTCGATCAAGAAAAAAACTTGCCTGTGTAAAACATCAGTGAACAAGTGCACATACGTGGGCCGATTTCGTAGGAATAAAAGACATTCTGTTACGTTATGTAATCTGGAAGAACTAGTTAAAAATTGGCACACTGTAAAGCAAAGGGAAAACCTTGGCCGCCTTGCTGAGCTTTTGAAACGTATGAGCTAACTGACAAGCTTTGCAGCAATTAAAACTTAGCCGGCGGGCGGTAATTCGATGTTAGGCAGGTTTCGTACTTTATCAGTAAAGCTGACCTAGCCGTCCGCATATCTCCTTTTAGCATAAACTTTTCAGGAATACAACTTTTCTATTCTGTTTCTGCTGTTTCGTGTTGCAGACTCTTGGCCTCAAAGTTTTTATAGTTTTTAGTCATTCATACATGTTTCGGTAATGGGTATGCTAAACATATGTCATAGTAAGTATTCTGATTAATCAAACTTATTTAGTTATCTTATGTAACTGCGCGTAGAACACCCAAAGCGTTTGTGAGGGAGTATCAAAATTATTAATACTCTTCGACCTGCGAAAGGATGGATCAGATAAATGTAGCGAAGAAATTAGTAGGATGGATGCTCTTTGCACTGCAAATGTTTTGCTCCAACCAAGTACACGGAAGATCTTTTTCGAACGCTGTTTCAAGGAGCACGTCAATTCTGCAGATAAGAGATTGAGGAATAGGAAGCAGTGAATACAAAGCTTAATTTTAATAGACACATGGTCAAGCACAATTGCAAGCAAGCCGGAGCAGATCTAGCGTATCCAAATAGTAAAATCAGAATAAATTGTCTTCCGTATGATTATGCTTCATTGCCAATAAATGCAGCCGTTTGATCAATAAAACAAAACAAATTCCATTAATGACCATACACACTGCTCCGCCGGCACGGATATGGGCAAATCGCGTAAGAGAATCATTGCTCATTTGCGTTAAGTCACGTCATGCATAACAAATCAAGTATGGACGGTCAGCGGCCGATATGGGTGAGAACGGAAAGCAAATATGTCACCAGGTATTTGCATACTCGGGTTTGGGAGCAGTACTCAGCTGAAGTTCATGACTCGGCAGTTATCCAGATTAGCGAGGTCGCCAGTAACATCATCATCAAGCAAGTAGGCTGAAGTCACATAGCAACACAAAGGAAAAGCCTTCAGACACATTAAAGACATAGCCATTTTGATTAACAAACTAGATCTATGCAAAATGCGTTGTCACCGTTATTGCACGAGTCACCTATCATTTCACTTTTGCTTCAGTTTTTATTGTCTACTTTCGTAAATACATAAACAACTAAGGGAAAAGCAGCATGTTTATTTTTCGTTGTCATGAATGGGTTCAGGGTAAACTGTACAAAATAATATTCCTGACTTTTCGGCAGGTTGATCAGCGACCCGAATTGTGAGGTGCGACATCGTGGATGTTTCGTCAAATATCAGCAGCATTTACATTAAAATTAAGTGAAGCTGAAAAAGAAAACGCAGCGGAAGTGGTGCTGATCGTTGGGATAGCGAATTACGTTGTTCACCCCAGGATGTTCTTAACATGATGCCCTAAAGGCGATCTGATTTTAACACGTTGCCTTCGTGGATTCAATTCTTTTGACATTCTGTTCTTTCCTTTTTGGTCTTTCTTGTGCACGTTTGTGGACTAAACATTTTGCATGTCCACTAACAATATTTGGCCTTTTGTCATTTATCTCTAATTGCCACAGGCAGATATGGACAAACCAGAAACTGTATCAGTTTGGGACTTGGGAATCTTCTATCAGAACCGTCGGTGAATGTGCAAATGATTCATACAGTCAATTTTTCTGATGGAAAATAAACTTACGTGATGAACAAGAGTTAAAAAAGGAAACAACCGCGATTTGGCGTCAGTTACCGCACTGTAAACGGTGCTGCCACTCATGAAAACATGATACGAAGTGACTTCCTAGCTCTTGGTGCTAAGGATTTGCGCAAGTGAATCACTAGTTTTGGCAAGCTAACATCTAGTGAAAACAAAGGATACAAAAATTATGATTTCAGAATAACACATAACGCTGTTTAATATACATAAGATTTCCTTTTTACTCAGTTTTGGAAGCCGTAACTTGCTACACAGTGTTACCGTAAGTTCAACCGATGCAATCGCTTGTTCTCACAACAATGGGGACATTATCGCGGTTCACTTCTGGACCATGGTTGTTGGGTATAGTAATTTGACAAAGATTACCTTATTGACGGTTAAGAATGCATCTCTTTCATAGACACCTTCATAGTTACCGGAAAAACCTGACATGATAGTTTGTTTCCTTTCTAGTGCAGAACGCACTTGCAGTGGCGTTCACAAAAATTGTCATATAACCTTATTTGAAATACTTGAAATGTGAAAACACATCTTATCCCGGAGTATTTTCAATGAGGTGCCGTGTACTTTTCCCCAATCAGCCTCACTTAGGTAAGTTTAAAATGGATTACAAACGCGTCATGAAAAGTTTAAACTGCGGTACCTGGAACTTCTGCTCATTGCAACCATTCCGTATTGCACCGTTTTTGTAAACAATGTAATTTAGCTATTTTGTTTTTCTTTCATAAAATTACTATGCATTCCTTTACCAAAGTAAACTGCTTTTTGTTCAAAACACGTGGCAACCTCGAGCATGCAAGATATATTAACTCATCAGTTTACTTTCTACCTAATAACCCCGAAAACGGGGGTGTTATTACCATTTTGTACAAACAATAATTAGGTGGAATAACAAGCTTATTATTTGTAATTAAAAAATATGTTTAATGACTAGCAAATTATATTTCTTCTTTGGTTACTTTTACATCCATATTAAACCGTGAACTATAACTTAAGCAAAACGGTCCGCGTTTTTTTGTATGCTCCTGGTAATTGTATCACTTTCAGAATGAATAGTAAGTGTTCATTTTGTCGGCATAGTATAAAAACTAAGGAGTGAACCAGATAATGTCTTATCGTTCACAATATTTTGTAGGTCGCAAGGTTATGCAAGTGTCTGCTAGGCCGAAGGTCCAAATTTTCATACTTATTCGGTGCAGTGCAGTGGTTTGGAATTTATTTCATTCAAAGCTTTATTTTCAACAAGTTATGGAAAATTCAGCCTACACGACTGAGCCTTGACAATACAGGCACAACAGGCATCTTTATCTGGAGCCATCCAGCATGCAGTGAGCTGGGGATCGAGATTAGTTATTTCTTCGATGGTATATTTATGCCCACGCAAAATGACTGAAAACTGATCTATTGTACAATAAACAGTGGTTCACAGATTGCAACTATCCTGGCCGAAACCAAAATGTCCAAAAAGCTGTCCCTTTATAGTAGACAAAACGGTTATTTTGTTGGCCAAAAGACGCTTGTTTACGAGCTCCTTTTGCCATAGGATAAAACTGGTTTGTACAATCACTAAACACTATGGCTTTTGTTAGCGTTAAATTGCATCACCTTTGACTTTCTTATCAGCTCGTTTGTGAATAACCAACCTATCACTATTAAGAGTTAGCTAGACTACTTAATGCATGCATAAACAATATTGATCTGATTTAACCATATACAATATGGGTTAACTTTTGTTTCGCAGCATAGCATTCTCGGAACACTTGGTCTGTCACTATTTACGCTCAAATCGTTCTCCAAAAACAATGGAAGCGTAGCATGGCTGTTTCTTCCGCATGAGCTAGTTTCCGGGGAGGCCGACGGCGAACTCGAAAGTACTAACAAGCTGACCGGGCTGATACCTCTGGTTACTCCTGCCGCTGATGAAACAACTGCAAAGTTCCTGCCAGGTGTATTGGACAGAGCCGTTTTATCGACTGGAATAATAATTTGGCGTGCAATCTTCTAAGACTTCATCGCCTTCGTTTAATTGCTATAATTTCATTTTTTGTTTAATTAACCTTATGCACTTAACGTCGTTCACCTTCAGCATGTACCACTTATTGTAACACCCCGGAGGGGCTCACAAACGATAAAATCGAATTGATGCATTCACAGTTTGTTTTCGTCCGCTTATATTTCGAATGAGAATGGACGTATAAATGTCCTGTAATATCCAAATTTGTGATTCACATTGATTGGGTTCCTTATGTGAAAAGCTTGGGTGACGTTGGGTTACTCGTTGGCATCACCAATTTGGAGTACTTCTGTGAAGAACAAAATCATTACTCAAAATGTGCTCAAAAGAGGAGGAATGACTTCCAAACGTTTCACAGAGGAACTATTCCCAAAATCCCTAAGTCATTCTATTGAAACTCATCTCCATTATATGTGGGCTGAATTGCCGATCGAGGCTATATTGCCAAATGAATCCATGTTTATTGCACCATTTTATTAGTCCATTGTCGCCGTTTTACTTGTGATGGCAAGCGAAATTACCAAACAAAAAATCAAATAAAACACACAGGTAAAGAACGTAAGTTTCTGGTTGTAAGCAACTGGCAGTGCAAATGAATTTTGGTGCGAGCAGTGTTGTTCGTTCACCTGTACTAATGTTGCATCTCTCCTTCTCTAATTATCATATGCAACCACTCCCAAATGACGCGCATGGTCTTAGGTCTTCAGATAGCCTCCCTCATGCATTTTGTTTTGTGTGAGTCACCCTGTTCCACCACGAAATGCACTAGACAAGATTACTGCATATCCTTTATTGATCATTCAGTAAGACTCATTTTTAGGACATTCCAACCAGGATAATTAAAAATGCGCACCTGCATGCATGAATAAATAAATGAATAAATAAATAAATAAATGAATAAATATATATATATACGAGAGAATCCTCGAAAAAATGTTTCTTGGTTTGCTTCGTGGCATCACTGCAGAAATGAACAGAAGGTTGATTCTTCAGACCATACTAACGCACAATTAATCTTTTACTTGGATTATTACTCATTGTCGGTCATAGGCTTGAAGCTGAAGGGAGAAATGGTCTTTCTTTCCCCGCAGAAACAAAAATTAATCCATCAGCGACCCTTTCGAATGAAGCTGAAACTGAGATGATTATCCTCAACTGACCGAAATGTAATGAGACTGTCCATATTTTATCACTCTTATGGGAATAATTACCGCAAGAACAATCGTGCGGTCAGTGCACACTCACTAAAGACAGGTTTGTCTCCGACAAAAGCACCTAACTAGAATGATGACCGCATTCATCATTCTGATAAGTATGAGTAAATGTTTTCTCAGCAAAGCATCCGGTGACGCTAATCCGAGAAGCCATTGTAAATGACTTTTACATAAGATGACAGAATCCTGCTCCCAGCGAGTTAATTTTCCCTTCGCAAACTCTGCCCTGTTCATTCGAGTTGATGAATAGTAAAATTTAGATGACATTTTCGGTTCTCGTCGCTTAACAGGTCAATAGTAAAGCAGAGAAATCTCCTTACGTTTAACGTCTTGTTTATCAGCTCTTGGTAACCAGCCAATCGGGATGCTAGCGATTATAAGTAAGATTTAGAACTGAACAAATTAGGGAATAAACAACGCATTGTCGGAGAAACGGTTCTCATTGATGGCGCACCTTTATTGTGATCAGCTGCCAATGGAGACCTCAAAAAGTTTAACGGAAGGTTCACCAGTGGAAATGGTGCAGACATTAAGTCGGGATCCACACCGTGATTTGTTTATTCATTCAAGTATCTTCTGGTTGACGAAATTAATATTCACATAAAGTTTTATCTATATGAACAACAATAGTGGGTCCTGTCCTCTGATGTACAAGTGCACCTGCTCTTTTTAATCAGGAGCAGGGTTCAGCCCAAATTAAACCAAGAAATTTTACTTCACATAGATAAACTGGGAAAATTATCACTTCGCAAATCGTTGCCTACCTGAATGTTTATAGCCAGGCTTGAAAGCAAGCATCTGGAACAGAACAGCAGGCAATTGACGATATATATGTATACATATATGTGTATATATTGATGACGATATAAATTGTCAGGTAAACACATCCAATACAACCCACTGAAATAAATGGTTTACACTGGAAATGGAGACTAACCGTCCCGGTAGTTTCGTCAAACTTTGAACTTGGTGCCTCCCTTTAATTTGAAATACATAGAAGTGGCATAACTAGTGGTCACTAACTATATTTTACCAACTTTGTGCCGAATAAAAAGACTCGAATTTCTCATGATTGTTTGGTAATAAGGTGCCAATAATTTGAACTGATGTCAGTTTCAAAGGATAATTTGCCTGTGCAAAATGCTTCTTCATTTAATAATAATTATGAATTACTCCGACACAACCTTGGGTCAGCGGAAAATGGAATCAGAAGATGATTCGTTCCTGGCTTTCTGCATATCTGTTTTTTGTTTATCACGCATTGCTGGTCAGCAAAACTCCAGGTCCTTCCACGGCAAAATTGAGTATATTCAAACAAATGCCGGTTGAATTCTGGTAACATTCTATGTATGTTCTCGTATCTCTAGCCGTGAAATTTTTTGCATGGGTTTCCCATACAGACCCCTCCAAGAATGCATCCGAGAGTATTGTTCAACTAGACTGGATAGGGCGGCAATCAAAGTAATTGTCAATGGTGCGTGTTCACGAACAATGGAATCAAAACCCGCCCACTAAAAGGTAAGTTTTGTGAGCATTTGTTTTCGCCATCCTCCTTCACGAATTTTTAGGCTGTGAAGTCTCCTACGGCCCACAACCCAAAAACAGTGGGTAAAATAAATCAGCACGTATTATGGCCTGCAGTTAAATGTGAATCAGCCTTCTAACTTCTGTTGATTGACAACTTTTTACACTCTTCTCCAATCCCAGTTATTATTAGTTACCGTTAACGTGGTCTACCGACCTTATAATGAGGCAATTCACTATACTGATTTTAACTCTTTGTGTTTTGCATGCATATGTTTGCTTGGGTAAATTCACTATTTAGTTTAGCTTTTCTAAATCACTTACATTTAAATGAATCTTTGAATATTCATTATAAAAGAGTAGGCTACAACTGGGTTTTAAAGCAAAAGGTTTAACGTACTCCCTGAATCGTATTCAATGCACAATTACATGGCCATTTTGTACCAAACATCCCTGAGTATGCAGCCTGTTATTCAATTTTTTGATTGGATTGTCAAAAAGTCTCTGGTAAAGGGAGTTTTTTCAAATTTCGATGGACTTACTAAATCTATGGGAAAAAACCACAAAGTCCTACTGAATACTTTTAGAGTGAATAAAACAACGTTCTCACAAACCACTATTGAAAAAAGCTTGCAACTGAAGCTTAAACAAATTCATTGAACTTAGAAGGTCATGTATTGTGCACCTAGTCAGTAGTACCTCATAAAAGATTTGCTGTCCTGGTTAAACTAAAGGACAATCAAACTCTTTGTATTTTATATACGCAATGACGCACCTGGTTTTATTGATTATCAAGCCGCTTTGGTTCGGGAGGCGGTAGAAAACAGAAGACATCCATTGTAGCATCTGTTGCACTAATGCCGAAATCGTTGAAATGCATCCGGGGCAACCAATGTGAATTCACGGCTAGAACAAGGTTGTCTGTCTTGATAAAAGCACCCGACATTCGATACCACTTACCTTTTGTTTCTGTCAATTTGGAAAAAAATGTCAACCGACCGATTTCTTATCGACCTATTAGCAATTCAGTTATATTTAGTGAATTTACTCTAAATCATCTCAAACATCTTGGCCACAAAAGATCAATAAATTCACGGAAGTCGATTCGCCTGAGGACATTTCTCTAAAAGATGGACTTAAAACAAAAATGCGTGAAGAATAATGCATGAATTTTTAATAATACACAGTTCTGATTTTATGCCAAATGAATAGCAGAGAAAGGAGATCAATGTGCCGGACTGCTAAAATTTCTTATTTACCTTTTTATTTGCGCATGTGGATTATATAGTGTATAGTTATAAACGGCGTAAATTTTAGATCTTGTAGAAAAAGCAAAATATTTCGTTCTTACAACAAATAAGCAATGGGTGCTAACAGCCGTTTTGGACAAAAAGCCGAGTGTACTATCTACATTATCGTGACTTCTATGAAGGCTGAACAACTCCGGTCAGTAAAGCATAACGAATGTTAAAATATGAAGAAAATGTCTTCGGACATTATCCAATTTTCCGAGATTGGTAGTCTCTGCTTAATATCAGGATTACTTTCCACTATTTTGTAATATCGTCTTAGCCAACCCCTTGGGAATAGTTTCTGACATCACTATGAAAGTGTTTGGTCTCTTCTTCCGACCTATATGCCATCGAAAATACAAATGGAATGATATAGATGTGATCAAAATGCAGAATTCGGCAGGATTCACTTTGATTCCGATTATTTCTTAGGGTGGTTGGTAATGAAGTATATGTCTGCTTCTTGGGATGTGCGATTTATAAGTGAACTGTTTGTAACGAATCGCAATGAGAAAATCATTTCTCATGAAGACCAATCTGATGTACCCTGTTTTTTTTTGCTTTGCAGATTGAGACAAACTTTGCTCTTTTGTCGTCCATAGACGTCGATGAATTTTGCCGAACGGGTGTTATATGAGCAAATCTTTCATCTTTTGGTTGAACGTATCTACTGGGATTCATATGCATGCAGTTGGTGCAAAATCTGCTAAATGCAAGCACTGACCACTCTGTATGACTTTACTATGGATGCAGCGTTTTGTGTTCCCATTAGGCGGAACACTAAATTTGATATCGAAAATTTAATACAAACGTCGTCCTGTTCTTTAAGATAAACTGAAACGTTGGAGTAAGTTAAATTTAATAGGTTCAAATCACCGCTAAAAGTTATAAGACCAGTAAAAAAGAGAATATCGTAAAGGTATATTCTGTGCAGAGACAATTTGGAAATACAAACATCCAGTTTTTGTTGTCTTCGATATAAACTCATCCACTGGTTTTCGTCCCAGTAGACTGCCCAGTGCCGCACGTTCGACTTATTTATGTGCGGGCCCTTCGAAACCAAATCGCATATTACGAGTACAAAACGTAATAAGTTCTGTTAAATAGTGGACGCGAATGGGAAATGGCATGTTAGACGAGAAAATAAGATTGCATAAATAATCAACTGTTTCATGAGGACGTATGTTTGCAACGAGAGAATATACAGCGATAGGAAACATCCTGTGACAGGTGAATGAAATAGTATGTAGTAGATCGGCAAATTCAAAAAAATCTTTTACACAATGGAGCTTTGAGGCACCGCGTATGGTATCTAAAATATTCGCTAAGTGGCGTACCGAATTATGACACGAGGTGTTATCCACGTGCAGTACTCGTCTTAAACTGCAGTTTCAGGGTTAGTTCAATTAATCGGATTGTTCGACGTATCAGATTCGCTTTGAAGGCACTCACTGTTGCGCGTTGTTATTTCTAGGCGGAAAATGAAGCAGAACACAGAAAAGAAGAAAGCACTATCCATTAAAAAGATCATGTCTTCCTAGATTGTATTTACCAGTTTCATTCACGTGTTAAGTCAAGGCAGTACCGACTGGTAAATGGCATTAAGGTAGTACGCAAATGAAGAGGACAACGACTAAACCGGAATGCATTTTCATTGAGCAACGGCTTGGTTGAACGTGGTGAAAAAATTACACTGATTAAGATCGAGTTCAGGCCCGGTGAACTTGATCCGCAGATGTCATCTGAAGTGAACAACGATTGTTCACTAAATACTGATTGCGATATTGATAACCCGTGATGAGGTGCATGATATTCACTCTTTGTCACAGTTAGTTCATGTTTTCCACTAGAAACGTGCATAAGATTAGTTGACAAATAATGAAGCATCCCGTTTCGATGAGTGTTTTTATGATATCTATATCCGTGACGATGATTGCAATTGAAAACTTTCAATGCAGTAAGGATGGCTGTGCGATTCGCAACACGAAATTAAGAAATCCAATTTGAGTGGATGAAAAGGTAAAAAATGAAGTGCTCAGATTCAGCTGCTGGATTGCACTTAAGTTTAAGTTTTGGTACTTTCCAAGGATTTCGTTCTTCGGTTTTTCACCCAACTGTGTATCCAGCGCGGCTCGTCAACTACCGGTTAGTTCGGTTTTGCAGACACAAATTGTCTATGTTGATGTCCTTTTAATGTCTCACCATGTCACAAAAATTTATCGCACACAACCCTGAAGTAGCTATTCATGTATCAGTAAAATGCGACAAATGGAAGTAATTCTACCATCCTAAAATTCATGTCCTTGCTTCGTACTGTGGCTGAACGTTTCCGGTAACTTTTCATCCTAGAGTTCTGTTATCGCTTCTGCAGCTGCTAAATTAAGGTGTCAGATGCATGGTTTAGTTCCGGGAGGCTGCGAAATGTCTTCATATCAAAGAGGACAAAATGTTATTTCTATCCAAAATAACATCACTCTTTACAGAAGTCTCCATGACTAAACGCATAAAGCTTGTCACTATATCTACCACCAATTTTAAAACTAAACTGAGAATGGTTGTTTTGTACGTTAGAAATTTCCCTTCGAGATTTCTATCCAGTGTGCAGTGAGCTACCGATTGAGGCACCTAACGACAGAATAATGGAGAAGGTGCGGGTCACGTCTAGTTGTTAAATCCCTTTGTGAATTTACACTTGATTGCAACTATCCAAGTGAAAGGAAATGTCCTAATATGTCATGTCTATAGCTACCTTTTTGTTAAACACGTGATATCACCTAGCCAAACCATCAGGGAAAGAACGCAATAATACGGTTGAACATCGCCTATTATCTAAGCGCGGCTTACGTAATGAGTGGATGGCCACTGGTTTTCCAAATTAAGACGGTCTATTCTGATGATCAATACATCAAATAACACAATAGCCTGCCTGATAGGCAGAAAAGATAAATCATAAAACGTTCGGCTTCGGAGGTAAAACAATATTTCTGTCGACCGGCAAATCGTATCATCAGTGTTCGTCTACGGTACGACTGTCACCAAATGACACTAACAACAATGCAATAAATGAGAAGGCCAAAAGTGCGAGGGTTTTACGACCGAAATGAATGAGCTGTTTACTGGGTATATTTGATAGGCTGGCTGTTGATCAGAAATCAATATTTGACGTCTTAGCACTGAGACGCGATCCGTTAATAACACAGTAAGAAATGGCTCATTCAAGAGCTCAATTATGTTAAGCTTCTGTATAAGCCAAAACCAACTATGCTGACGGCCTTAACGGTGGCGTATTTTGCTTATGCCTCTGTGTCTGCTTCTGTGGTGGCCGAAAGACCCATTCCATTCATGTGGGAGAAACACCTCAAGTGGATATTTAGTGAAGATAATAAAACGATTCTGCAGCATCATGCCCGTTTTGGGATGCGTTAGTTGACTGGTTGGGGACTTAATGATGGTATTTGTTGGCTCATTCACGACGAATGACCTTCAGGTTTTACATTTAATAGTAAAATGAAGTCAGCTAGAAAGGTCTGAATTCCATTCATATTTGTGCAGCATGAGATGAACTAGTCGGGTTTGCACTCATGTGACTGACCTTCCGAAAACTTTTCCATTTTCAGCAGTCTTGTTCTGAATGTGCTCGTTACTGTCCAGTACACTGTGACGCTGTTGTGCGGATGTTGTCACTTTTCTTTCAAGTATTTTGCGCTTACGTAATGAACAAAATCCTGCTTCCTGAAACCTTGTGAGGCAGTGCTGTTATAGTAGTTACTATTGCATAAAGCGAAACCACAGGAAACATCATTTCGACAGTCAAGACAATATTGCGAAGGGCTGTTAGTCAAAGGGCAGCATTACCAGTTACTAGATCGCTTAAGAGTACATTTCAGATGTGAAATTATATACACATTACGTTGAAATATTAGTTCGTTATCCGAGATGTCATTGCGTTTTCTCGTAGGCTCGTAGATCTGGGGACCGCAAGGATTTTGTTAGGATGAGATAGGATGTACATAAATGGGCCAGTCTGCATACATGAAGTAAAAAATGATTATTTTTCGATTGTTTTGTATTTATCTCTTGCAGTTAGATGTTGTGCCTCTTTCTAGTACCCATGCATTTGCCCGAAATGAATATTTGTTACGGTGCACTGTGCTGCTTGACGAGGGCTTAATAAGAAGAGCACCACTCTCTTCCTCTATCCCAAATTACGGCAGTATCAGCTGGATGCATTCAATTAGAAAGACGCGTAAATTAGTTGGTGAAATAGCTAACGTGCGAACAGTGGCATTACACAGTGGCTTGTCTCTATTTATTACAAAACATCGAGCATAAAATTTCATGAAACTTGCAATATACTCCGATGATATTACCAATCTCCGGTTTCTCCATGTCTCTATGGTTTGACAGCCTACTTGTTGCGAATTGACAGATTCGTCTGCGAAGGGGAGGCCACACATCCGTAAGCTAATGCAACCGTTATTGTCCGTCTCCATGTAGATGGTATTTGGTAGACTCAAGATTTTCATTGCGCGCATTTTGTAGTCAGGCGTTTACGTAAAACGTGACGAATTGTTCTACACCCAAGCTATTGCAAGGATATGTCCAGATACCTGCGAGGATTTTAGGACGAGCACATGCTTCCTTACGGTAGCTTTTTGCGGGAACTCATCACTAGTTGAGACTGTTTTCCGTATAGTTAAGCTATTTGATGCACTTTGTTAAACAGCATTTGCGGGATAGAAAGATGTATTCTGAGTTCAATAAAGCCTTAGAGATTGGAGGTAAGATGGCCCTGGTTACAGTTGTTTGCTCAGAAAATTTACATGATGTGCTCTCAAGAACCGCCCACGTGAAAATGGTTCGGGCAATAAGAAATAAATTCATAATAAGCTTTGTAAATCATGCATTACGATGCGCACGAACCTAACTGGCAACGAGGTGTGGTCAAAATTTGTGTGATGTTGTTAAGTGTAAGGCTGGTTGTTAGATCACTGTTCATACTATCCTTGTTGGTGATCTTGGAGCCTAATGAGGTCAACCGGGTGTTGTGATCTTTTGGGTGTCTATCCATTGCTGTTTTTGGTGTCATTTCTATACCTGAATTATCTGCCCCATAGTTCTGCTTCAGACATGTATGAGGGGAAGTAACTGTCAGGGCCTCGGTGTTGAGGTTGTCGGTGAGTATGCGAAATTCACATTGGAGGATTTGGTGCCATCGTTATTAATGCTGTGGTTTTCGAATATTGCCTGGAGAGAGATTGCTGAATCAAATTCGAATTTTTAAAGTCGTTTGGTCTTTTGGTCTTTACTTCTTTTTCCTTCCGTACTCCGAGGTTATGGAATTTCACTTTTAGCATGTTCGCTTAATGTATTCAGTCGGACATTCTTTACAGCT
This sequence comes from Fasciolopsis buskii, assembly GCA_008360955.1. Classification (NCBI taxonomy): domain Eukaryota; kingdom Metazoa; phylum Platyhelminthes; class Trematoda; order Plagiorchiida; family Fasciolidae; genus Fasciolopsis; species Fasciolopsis buskii. Next base: position 166,630 of record LUCM01004463.1, on the reverse strand, counting down.
GACCATATGAATAAAAGTGTTCTGTTCATGTAGGCCTTGAGATTCGCTGGTTTTTTGAGTCTTTGCTTTTGTCGAAAATACAGACGTCGTACGAACCAAGAATCTTCTGATTGTCTTGGATGTGTGCTAATTGTGTGAGATGCTAACATAGACTGGGCACTTCATTTCTCTTCGTGTTCTGACGGGTAGCCATTGTTTAAAAGGACTGAGTGTAAACGTTGCATTTCTCCTTTGTGCTGTGATATCATCGTTTTATAGTTTGTCCAATCTGCTGAATAGTGATGAGATCGGTGCCCGTTTAATCCACTGATGATGGGCGAGTTATGCGGGTATGCAGATATATTTGTTCGACGGTACTGTTTAGATTACCGTGGGTGTTTGTGGCACCAAACAACCCGAGCAAACATCCAGGTTTCGTACTCTATTTCATGGGACTGACCTCTAAAGTACAGTCATGAAATCGTTGTCGTGGAAAACTGCGTGAGTTAATTGAAGTAGTCTTCATTGATAACACAAAACTATTAAGCGGTTTCACATGGAATAGTAGGAATAACATTTCGTAAACAGCTTTTGTTGCACACAAGGGGACCTTTCTCATAATGCAACCGCCAGCTAGGTTCAAAATATATCAGAATAAAGATAACCTAGTTTGGATATTTTATGTTAATTTCGTTCGATCAGTGGCAAGGCTTGGTCGAAAGAGTTGTTAATTTGTTGATGTTTTGGTTATTACGGACAAGTTTACGATTAACGTACGTGCATTCATCGGTTCTTAAGCAAGGATAATGAAGTACGAGATATGTGAAATCTCGTTTGGATAACCGGGATTCGACTCTACACGAACATTCAAAATTCTGTGATAGTCCCACCACCTTTGAGGGTCACTTTGAACCTTCCTTGCAAATATTATCTTTTCGACGTGTTCACCAAACGATACGGCCATGTTTCATTCATTCGTTCTACAATTATAGCGGATGCCGTTCGCACCGGCTTTATTTTGCCGCATCATGCATTGATAGTGTTGGAAAAAATGGATCTTTGATCACGCCCTTTTCCGCGGCGAAACTAATTTGCGCTTTATTTGCCCATAACAGCCGAGCAGTTTGTAATGTGGAACAATGCATCAGGCTTCTGTAGTGCAAAACAGCATGGCTAAAATGAGTTAATTTGTTGCAATAGAAAAAACTTAATTTCTTATGTAAGATATTAAATAGGTTGGGAAATGACCTGTTTCACTGAAGGTGGGAATTCAAAGATAAAGCGCGTGGCTCTGCTGCATTCCCAAAATGCTATTATTTTACCAATATCGTTCAAGCTAAACACAGTTCCCTAAATGTCGCCGATTTTTTAAGATATTTTATGCGGATTCTGAAGTACTTGTAACCAAATCCGAAACCCTCTTGTCCAGCTGTTCACACCCTGGTTGCTTCTTTCGTCGTCTGATAATAGAGACCATTAGGAGTGTTTCAGGATGAAGTGGAATACAGGTATATGTGGATGGTCTGATAAAATTGTACAAACCGTGCGCTTCAAACTGACCACAGTAACGGTGACATCACCCACGAAATTTTGGGACAATTTTTATCTATCATCCGTATACAATACGTGCCAGTTTCGAAATCACCCCTCGTTTTGAGATCGTCATTTTGAAGTTTTGATTTTGTGCCGAATTACCAAAGCACAAAGCAGTGGTTTCCAAAGCCGCTGCACTGCTAAACGCATCCATCTCTGAGCATCCCAAGGCTAATGAGAGAAGCCAGGTTTCAGAAAAGTCGGATTATTTATGCATGGAAGGAGCAAACGAATACGTCTCATCCCTAATTCGCCCTCCAACTAATTATCCTTAAAGTCTTCCAGCTCATCGTGATAATGCACTCCAATTTATAACCTTGACCAGCTTTAAATTTTCCCCTACGCTCTGACGTACCACACCTGTATTTAACAGTATATTCCCTTTTCATCCACGCTCAAGGTGCATTTCTTTGCGTCTTTAACGGTTGGCCATCGATCCCTACTTCACAATGCCCGAAGATGGTACGTCGAAGGACTCCGTTCGGCCACGTATTGTGGAAAAGGTAGCGTCTACGTTTCACATACCATCAACTTTTCAGATAAACGTGCCGCGTGTCTTTTCATTGGTTGCACTGTGAACATGTTAGAACAGCGGGAATAAACAACAACTAAATCATAGCACGACGTCATTTTCAAACCTATTCTAATAAAACTATAAAGTACCATCGAATTTAAAACTGCAAGTATACGAGGTGCCTTTTCGCGGAATTTCTGCAGTTTCAAAGATAAACTGCATTATTACCTTTGAAAAAAACATTTAACAAATTTTGGAAGGCGGTTTAGGTTTATCTCACGAAAATTTTTTGAGCCCACTTTATGTTCATTTTTGCCCAATGAACTAAGAGCAAACATTGAAATTGTTACTGCCCAAATTTGGGCTTGTTGTTTTCGTACTTGGCTGGATTTGCCCGAGATTCCGAACGCGCAGAATCCCGTAAGGATTCAGTAGAAACTATCAACACTGCACCATAATATTGGCAATGAGTAAAACGGTATATGGATTAGAACTACGGAAGTAAAGCTGTTCGAATTCACGCGGCAACAATATGTCCTGAATTCGTGACTCATTTATTCTTGATTGCAACCGACTAATAACTTGAACGAATAATTAATTTATGCAAAGAAAAAGAGCTCAAAGCTGAGTCAGTGGGATGAAATATAAGTCCAAAATGCAGAAAGGCCAAAAAACCGCAAATTCTTAAGTATGGTATGACGCATATGGACGTGCATATATAGCACACAGTGAAATGCATTTCTAGTGAATGGTTGCCTAGCTTGAATGATAGCACCGATGTTCCTGTCTTAGATTATCACATTATCAATCATTAATAACAGGAAATACTATTGGATATTATAGTTAGAATATATTGATTGTACCGTGCTTGATTTATCTCATCCACGTGACAGCAAACAGCTCAGCACTTATGTCTGAAAGCATTTAAAACATAATTCTGGTGGAAGCTTGGAAGACGAGTTTACACGGAAGTAATTTCTCTTTTGCAATAAACATTGGGAAAGCACTCATTTATCTTATTGCGTCATTATGGGCAATAAACTAATTGTGAAACAAAAACAGATATCTTTCAATGTTGTATTATTGACTGGTGAATAGACAATAAAGCTGATATGCAATATTAAGTGGTATTAGCCGAAAACTGTTAATATCATTGTCCCTCGATGTACTTCATAAAGACTGCTTTTAATCAAAAGTGTGTTATAGAGGCTGCCGCTCCTACATAGCCTTGTAAACTGTTTGACTACCCTGGGTAACATGAACAGCTAATCTGAGGTAGCTGTGAAATCTTTACCTGAAACGATACCACGATTTTAACTTCTAAATCCCGCTTGGCGTTTTGTACGTTTCTGCGATCTGTGCATATGGGGTTTTATAAAGTATATTCCTACTTAGTAGTTATTCTTGCACTTTTGTATGTTTCCTGGTTGGTATGGAGGAATGTAGATGTATAAGGCAAAGTTGTGATATTTGCCATTTTCATGCGACTGGTTACGCTAATCACTGTACCCGATGTACATTGAAAACTGGAGTGGAAAATCCACGTCTATTTGACCTACGTCAGTCTTGAGAGCAAGCACTGCTTGGGGTAGTGCGCACGTGAAAAAAGGCGTGAGTAGATATTTCGGGACTTCTTCTTGCCAGATCCGAATGGATTTTTTATTTGAATGATCTACCCAGCGGTCCGACTATATGCGTGCCACCCATGCGAATGATTGTCAGTTAGTGAGAGAACGGCTGAGCTGTAGAATGTTCATATAAAAACTGACGGTTGATATGTCAGGCCTTGTAGAGCAAGTGTTTGATAAATTTTCATTCACTGGCGATCGGTGTACGACTGGGATATCAAAATGCGCCATCAACTAAGGCAGTCACAAAGAGCATTTTCCTTGAAAATATTTCAACAGGTGGCGAAGTTTATTTTCACCACAAAATCGCCAACCTTATTCGCCAGTGAATCTGAAATCACTCCGGTTTCATTTCTGAGGCAAAATGGTTTCATTAATGACAGAATGAGCAGCGTCAGTGCTCCAATTGTGTACTGGGGCTACGAAAGGCATTAGTACCACGATTATCTAGTGATTCATACAGAGCCATCAGTGACTAATTTAACTCTTGTGATTTATGACTGAGATTCTTTACTCACTGTTGGCTTGAGAACAGTCAATCAAATCACTGCTTATCGTTCCCGGTTTTAAGTCACATTTCGGAGATAGCGGAATAATGCTTGATAATAACGTCGAATTACGGTGAGTTCTTGTTCCCTGAAATCGATGTGGTGCAATGAAAGTTTAAACCTAGAAAAAGGACCACCTCAATCATTTTGCAAACAACCACGGTTTGGTTTGAAACCAGGGATAATTTGAGTACCAGGGCATAGCAAATGCATCACCATATATACAACCAAAGAATGTAAATGCATCTGTCCTAATCCACCAATTTCAAAATCAAGCCGTTGCGCAACTATGCATGATATTCCCATTGGGATGAAAATATTAACTGAAATCGCCCACTGTTCTCAGAAAATAAATGCATGATTGAGGCTTAGGAATGTAAATTACAAAATATTTCCATATAAGCCAAGATTCTGACCACTGTTCATACTATTTTGTCGCCAACCGTTGAGACTACATGGCAATGGATATTTGAATTTTGCAGTATCCTGCTTGTGCTTATCAGCCTTTTCTGCTTTCCATTTACTGATCGAGTTAGGCATACACAATTTTTTCCTGAGGACATTATAATGAAAAACTATCCGCATCTTCTGGCACTCTCTCGAGAATTTGTAATAGTTTCAAGGATTTCCATAACCTCTTTAGCGCAGGCAATTTGAGTTAATATATAACGTTTTAGGTTGGATGTCCCCTTTTCACAAGCACCATTAATTTGTGACTATGCCTGAAAGCGAATTGGTGTCGTCATCCCCTTCATCAACGGCGTCAAAGTGGTTCACAATGGATACCCAAATCTTAGCTATAATTGTACTTTGGCAAAATGACGGATGTCATTCGTCGGTGCATCGGCTGTGCGCTTAACTCTCTTTCACCCGATTTCGCTTTGAGTCACTTTAGAGGCAATGCCATCGACCCCTTATAACCATCAATAGAGTACCAATGACAATCGCGACAGCAAACACGATGAAGGGAAGCGACATCCCCAGTCTTAACCGGATAATGCAATCAACTGAACTCATGCTTGTCTGCACTAATCAGAATTTTCCTGCTGGTTTTCTGCAAGAATAACAAGATATATACATTAGGAAATTCCACCGGTCTCTGATCATCCCATCTGGTAAAAACAAGCCTTAGTCTGGCAAAACAGTATGCTTTGACGGCAAGAGAGAGGAAATATCATTGATATATTCTCAGGTTGATTGTAGTAATGTGTTCCACGCTATCAGCCGCCGGTATGCACTAAATTACGCATCACGGTGAGTGGAGAGCATGAATAGCTCAATATGACAACGAATAGGTCGATGTCAGGCCAACACTTTGTAACAGCCCGGATATTCACCTATATCATTTTCGCAGAGTCGGGTTACAAATAAAACACTCCTGGAAAGACCTCATTAAAAACTGGAACCACGTTTTTCCTAATGAGCACAAGGATAGTTGAGCAGCCGTTGCAACCGTTCTAGCATCTGGACGGTAATGAAATTGACATTGGAATTTAAGGGAGTTTAAAAAGATAGTTTCTGAGCAAATGTCGATCGGGATGCGCACGTGTGCAAACGGATAAAACTTTAACTGTGTCGTGAGGTGATTTATCGCTTACATATCATTTCGTTCTGAGTTTACGGGTGCATATTGACCATGGTCTTCGGAATCAAAGGCGCATTGATAATAGAAGAAATTCTAAAGGTGGAATACAAAGATAAATACAGTATTCTCACAATCGTTAACTTTTGTTGCATACCATGAATACAGGAACGTGCTCGCGACTGCAATTAAGCCTGATCTTCATTTAGTAGGGCAGGCTAGATCTAATTTTCCATTTTTCAGTCACTGACACAAATTTGCAAGTATTTGGAACAATTTACTAGTTAGTTGGGTTCACTGTATATGTCTATATACTTTTTTTTCCTATTCTGCCTTTGATAGACTGCCAATCGCGCTTCCAAAGGGTTAACCAGAAATGATTCTGGGTGTGCCGGTGAATGCCAAGTTCCTCATGTTGAAACCAAAACCGTGCAGTAGTGGCATCTAACGCTGAATTTATTTGCTGTTTTCCAAATACGTACCGATGTAACAGCCCGTCACACTCCTGCTGTCAACTGATTTTCCATCATAGCCTTTGAAAATGTCTTTTTCAGAATCATATCTTTAAAGTTGTATACTATTTCAGGGACAGTGAACCAGGTAACTCAGGATCCCAGCCAATATGTAGGCTTGGTACCTTAGTCGATTTGTGCGGCAGCGATGCTCAGCGTCAACATCGAAAATCATTTGAGAACAGCTAAATCAAAGTCAGTTAGAAATTTAACATATTACTACTTTTCATAACACGGAACACAAAATATTGTTGCTACATACAGTCTGCTTTAAAAGCAATTTTATTATCTTCAAACATACTTGATCAATGTTAGCATTACCCAGCGAATGGTCTCGGTTACTAAGGGAACAAAGAATTTAGATTTACATATGACAAAACTTAAGTGCGTATATTTCGCTCGTTAGGAGAGTGAGATGATTTTGGTTTGCGAAATTGGAGAGGCTTTAATCCAACAACATTATCTGGTTATTTACTTTGATACGCTATATCTAAGCCGGCGCAGACGGCCATGGAAAAGCGGCATTCTTGTAAACGGTTCTGACCAAATGGGCGATGTCTGTGTTCCATGTCAACACGATTTTCTAGATTGGTGACGCTAAACGTTGTGTGCTATCATTTTCCGACTTGAAGACATTCAATATGAAGCACAAAATCCTGCGAGAAAAACAGCTTACAGAAACCCACAAATCCGTATTTATAGGTAGACAGTAGGAAAGAAAAAAGGCCAGTGGGTAGATAGGTGCACGTACAGACTTGCGTAAAAACAATCCATCCAGCTGAAAATACTGCTGACAGCTGATGTGACGCATTGATTTGAAACCATCAAAAGAAATTGGAAACTTGTATTGCCTTTTCAATGCTTTGCTTTATGCCGGTATTTCTGTTGACCATTGACTTCCTTGGGATGGAGAATGAAACTATCACAACGAAGCAACTTTGTTAGCTAGATATAATCGGACAATTTATATTTAGCAGTTCTTGGTTGTATTTCGGTTGATTTCCATGAAAATGATAAATATCACTATATAAGGATTCAAACCTTTGAGTACCTTTATCAATATTCTTTTCTTTCAAATGTTACTGTGATAAAACGTAGGGCAGAGGTAGGATATTTTAGACAAAACCTGAAGCCTTTTTGACAAGGAATCTAACGATTCACGGGAAATAATACCATCGATCTAGACTCACAAAGCGTGAATATTTGTACTATTATACTTGTCTTTAGACGTCACAGAAACAGTTGTCTGATAGGAACATTCCGATGAAATTAAATATTCAGCGCTGGAAAAAACAACCAGTATTTAAAAGAACGCACCGTTATGTTATGCAAGATGATCCATAAATATTAGTCACGGAGATAATCTTGTTAGAAATGTGATTCACAGTAGGCTGATAAAGTGTTGATTCGAAAGTAATTAAAATTGGTCAAGGATTTTGAAAACGCTCTTCGGTTACTAAGTGCCAGCAAGATCTTGTTTCATAATAATGTGATTTTCCTCTGGAATAACCTACGAAAACTTGTCGTCCTCAGATAACAGTACGTCGAAACGCGTTTCTGACGACATCAGCGAAGAGAGAATAAGATAGTACGAAACAGACTAGGATTTTACTTCCGTCCCATCACAAGACCTTATGCTTGATAGCCTCCGGTGACATGGTGCGTCATATAACCCCGATTTTTGGACACCCACTAACTGCGAAATCGTCCTTAGCTGATGAGTCAAACGCGGCAGTCCGCAATTCTTAGTTTAAAATTTATAATCCGAAATTTGAAGTTTTAAACCCAAAGGCTTCCCGTTAATGGGGCTTTTCAATTCTCGCTATCTGTAGTCGTTTACCGTCCTCTACATACTGCTTGATTGCCTCGGGCGTTTTTGGAAGCCGTAGGCTAGCAGAGAACAAAGTCAATGGACTCGGAAATATGCGTTGGTTGAGAGTTAAACCTTGTGAAAATGGATAACACTTTTGATGACGCTCGATGCAAGCGAGAATAACGTGTTCAGTGAGAGTCGCTCAAAGACCCGCCTTCATAGCTAATCGTGCAATCATGCACTGGCTATAATATAGCAAAGAAATGTCATGTCCAACACACGATGTGGTTGTCGGAAAACTTTACGCTAATAATTGGTATCAATTTGCCACCCAAACAATTTCATCACTTGTGAGCAGAGGAATTAATAACAGAAGAATCTGTGGCAGATGTTACCGCTTTAAATGAACGTATATTTCTGGTGTAAATTTGTGCATCGTGGATGTCAGTTGTTACTTTACTGACCGTGGGATCCCATATGTGGACCTTTCATGCGCATCTCCAGAAAGGTCAGCTCCTGATGAATATGACTATGATTTTAGTGAAAAGGGTCACGAAATGATCGAGCGGACTTAGACTAAACCAAGGTACGTGTAGCATATGTCGAAGCAGCACCTGATTATTAGTTTCGGAAGAATCATGAATGTACGCCCCACAGAGCGGTGAACTGTTCGAGCGAGCACAGTCAACAGCTCCGCATATTTTGTCGTTCATAGCTTAATCGCAAAATGTTTTCAGTTTACTTTTTTAAAGTTAGTCCCCTTCCGTGCAAATATCCTCTTCATGCAAAATGAATCAAACTAGACAGGAATACAATACACCTGGGGGTGAGTAATTGAGTTGGCGGAGATCATTGGAAGTCAGACCTGGCGTTTGAATCTCAGACTTAGGAATATGCCGTAGCTTTTCCAATGCCGAATTCGGAGAACTTTTATATTTAAAGAGATTAAGTTTCTGTCACTTATTTTCCCATTGTGGTTTATTGATTTTATCCGAAACACCACTTACGTATTATTTTACCATGTTATGTCCCGTTAAATATTCGTCACATTATTGACTGGCCACTTAGACCCGATATATGTCGGAGCAAAATGTATCCAGCCGTGTATTATTTCCTGCATCCCTCATGTAAACTATCAACCAAATGCAATGTAATCTGTGTTTACTAAGTATACATAAACTCATTAATCAGAACATATCTACAGTTGACACATTTGATTTTGAGTTTTGTGATGTGAAATGATATTTCACAAGTCATCAAAGTCAGCGCAATAAATCAGCAGTATTGTGTGATATTGAGTACTGGTTGGATTTCACCATCACATGTTATTATTGTGATCACTTTTTGGTGGTGCTCCCGTTGCTATTGTTAAATCACGCAGATTAGGTTTCACTTTACCTAGAGTAGATAAAACATGGGAAACTCCCTGCAATAATTTAACTGACTTTTGAAGGATGCTCATAAATCAACCTAAATTACTAAAACAATTGTCACCACTATTTAACGAACAGCTGGAAGTCTTATTTCGGACTCTCATAATGATCAAAATTAGCTCCACTCTATAGTATCATGATAATCTAACATATTACATAAGAACTAAGTTCGCGCCTCGAAATCAAAACAATTTATGATCGCAACTACTAATTCAGTTGAGAAAAGCAAAATTTTGCTTTCAGCTGAATACCATATATCGCAACAAAAGTGACTGCCGTGTATGGATGTAATCTCAAATGGTGCACTTTTTTCAAAGTTATGCGTTTTTGGACTAGTTTCCAGGGGCTTTACTTGTTGCTGTGCCACTCCAAATTTAAGGGTCATGGTTGGAGGCTCACCCTGTGATTCTCTCTTGTACTACACTGGGTCCTTTGACTATGAGACATGTCACTCCCACTAGAATCATTCTACAATCATGCTATATTAACCATTAGAAATAACGTTGTGATCCAACTTGAATGTCCACACTAAGCTCACATGAACGATTGCATTTTGAAAGCAATTTTCGTTATTGTACTTTCCGACGGACGTTCACAGTTCTTTTACAGACAGAATGAAAATCCTGGCGAATAATGATTGCATACGCAGAATATGAGGGCTTCTGAAAGGGCTGAATTTTAGCGACTTTTAGCTTCGGAAAGAATCGTAAAGCCCCATTAATTATTTTTCCCCTTACGCAATGCCTAATGGCGACTCACAAGTAAGAACAAGATGAATTCGTCCTTTAGCGAGAAAGTTATTTAGATTTCTGATGACTGGGTCTATTTCCGGAGTTGCTTTTATGAAAATTCGTTGAACACCAGAATCCACGAGAGCCATTTCATCTTAGCTTGAAATAAATTGAGTATGTGCAAATGCGAATTGCGCTCGTAGATTCACCGATACATTGAACACTGCAGCGACCAAATTGAATAATTCCGGTGGATGGGCATTTTTAAGCCCGTCCAAGGGCTCCACTTGAATACCACGACATTATTACCAGAATTAATTTTGTCTTACTAGGTGATATAACGTTAGAATCGATAGCCTGTGCGATTATTGTTGAACGCACAAAGTGAAACCTTTGAATAGTTTCGTTGTGCGGCGTTAACCAAAATCATGAGGTTATCTGATGACAATGAAACTGCTGACGTTAGGGAACAATGCATAATTTCGTTATAACTAAAGTCTTCTTCAAAAATCACTGAGAGTGGAGTGGGAACTGCTTGAGAAAAAAGAGGATGAGTAAATTCCCATAATTTATTTGAACCAATACATTTTTATTTGCTGTGCCTCCAGATAGCAAATGAAGAGATTTTGAGTACGGAATTTCAGTCACAGATACGGCAGAATTCATGCATTTTGTTTTTAAAGGATACTTGAAATGTTGTTCAGTGCAAAGTAATATCGCATGAATTGCGGTTGTTCTCCTAAATCTAGCATCCCATGATGCCATATGGAGACCAAATTTCCGGCTGCTGTCTGTCAGAAGATATGTCATGTGAAATAGTATCAATTACAGTTATGATTCAATAATTATCCTGCAGTTGTTACCCGTAAGGCAAGTGAGAAACGCCTGTTATTTGAATAATGAAATTTATAGTAAAGTATCTCTTGAAATAACCGCGATTGCTCTATAAGACGCTTTTTGTCAGCGGCTCATGTATTTTTTTATCATTTTTGAATAAATGCACCCTCCAAGACCAGCCGTCATTCAAGTGAGTAACTTACGAATTTTGGTGCCAGTACCGGTCCCAGTTATCGCGCTCTCTGTCAATTAACTCGGTCGAAAGGCCCCCACCACCAAGCGTTGATAAGTTAAATTTTCCCAGTGAATCGATTTCGTTCCATTGTTAAATAATTGGCACCTGTCGCTATATGTCGTTGACGTCCAGGCAGTGTGTGTAATACACTTAGCATAAAGTTTCCGACACATCCAATGGTTTACTTTTGGACGAAAGACCATCTAATCTGGCGTTCCGCAGAAAAAGTAATTTTAGAAAAGAAAGCACTTCGGATAGGTCAATAAAATCAAAAGATAGAACTATCCACGCGCCCCTTAGAGGAATATCGACAGCCGACGGAGGGTGTTTGTAAAATTGACTCGGGGGTGCGAGTATTTTGAATATTTTATATCACATCCAGGAGGAAGAGAAATTAAAACCTTCTGAGCAGATGGATATTGTTTCCAAAATACTAGGCGAGGGCATACAAAGAAATAACAACCGTAACAAAATAGCGAGATCAGCCAAGTACCGTAGAGCCTCAGTTCACGGCACTTGAAAGTACTTGAAAACAAAAGGGTTAGCTGTCCGAGAAATGTAATAAACAGGAACCTTCGCGATTTTTCGTTAATATAATTTTCATCAGAAAAAAGAAGAATTAGGGCTGCATATTATTTGTCGAAGGAACGACCGAAAACAATCGTTGAAATATCGAGGACTGTGTACTTGTCAACAGCGGAAATACTGCGCGATGGGTGTTTAATCTCAATCATACCATAGAAATTCGCGTTTTTCAGCAAAATTCTTGCCATCTTCAAGTTGACAGTTGCTAGTGAGTTTGCTACGACAATTTGCCCTTAAGCAACCATATTTAGACTTACGTTAAAACTCGAAAAACGCGCACTATAATTTATTACCTTGGTTCTAGCCATTCAGCGATGATTCTTTGGGCCCTTCGATATCACTTGTTAGGAGGTATTCCGTTATTCAAAATTAGTCTACGTTTTTGTGTCCCAGGTGAACTGAAGGTCTCCGCGTTGTTCGAACTTGCATCTAAAACGGTTATCCAATATAAACCATGCATTCCCATTTCTTTCCTCTAAATTCACTCCCAAACCAGATAAATGGAATGCTGTCGCGAACATTACGGACATATTCATCAGTTTAGCAACTTTATTTTGCACATGTTCATAGACTTAGTATTCAGCTACGTGAAAAGCCTATCGAAATGATTCACGATGACACTTCCAGAGGTTGTTTTTTTTCTGACAGGTGCAGTACGTCAGATTGGCTCATACTTTTTTCGCAGGAACATGCGAATTAACATGCACATATAGGTAGATTCAGATGCACCAAGTAGCAACCTTAATGCTATAAGCCACTCACCGCGAGCAAACGTCTGTCTCAGAGATTCATACTGGTAACATAGATTAATTTAAAATAAAATATCATTGTAAATTGATCAGTAAGACAGAGCACGCATCCAAATCTCCACCGGAAGACATGGATGCATTGAGTGAGTATACGGTTAATCGTTTGGAGCCATGTCGTAAGGCCTAACGGTTTTGAAGCTGTACACAATATTGTGCGGTGAATGCGCACTGTTTAAGATACCTTGAAAGGCCAAAGCACCTATGCAGCGACTTAATGTTCGGCCGGATTGAAGTAATCTGTGCTGTGGATTTCCATTAAATTTGTCCTATCGTGCGAATAGCTAAAAGTGTTGCCATTCTAATAGACAATCAAATGACCAGGCCAAAAATCGATTAGCATTTCCTTTCTAGTTACCTGACAAAAAAGAAAACAAGATCCAAGCAAACTGCGTTTTTTTCCGATTTAGTCTTATGCTTGGGACTTAGCCGAAACCGGTAAAATCCATTTTCTGTCACACTAATTTTATTTAGGAAACGTTTCATAGCGGGATATGACATAATGGCATGTTTGTGCAGTAATGAATACGAGCCTGTAATAACATGCGGATTGTTCTACAGAATATGACGAAGCGAACTGCGGAATTTACGTGATAACCAAGAAGTCATTTCAATCATACTAGGAACAACTCTATCCTACTAAACTCCGATTGAAGAGCGAATGCTTTTGAATCAATCGACCTCACAGGGTTGCTTGCTTGGATCAAAGTAAACCAGCATGTTCATCTTCACTACTGCAGTGAAACAAACAACGGAGTGGCATATGGTGCTTTTTTCGACAAAGGAAGACCTGAAAGCACCAAGTGTCACAAAAAAAATACAAACTGCGCATAGCTTTTGGAATAGCTACTAACGAAACGAGGGTTCCATTTTGTGAATAAAAATACTAGATGGAACATTACATGAGTAGATAACCATCCGCATGAAACTTATATGAACATGCCATGGAAAAATCCAGATTCACAAGAGTGACGCAAACTTTGGTTGGGCTATTACTTTTGACAAACATCGTTCCCAATACAAACCAATTGTTGCAAAATCAACGGCGAGGGTGCAGGTAACGTTCGCGAAGCAAATGTAATTGGAAAGAAAAAACTAAATAAATTGGTCGAGGTAAACGGTGCTAAAATTCGTTTCCGAGTGGAAGTGTTCCGTTAGATTGTTTATTCGGAGCTGCCAAATTACCGTTCACTCTTCGTGTTTGGTGGTTCATAATTCTGATCCAGTTTCCAAGGCAAAAGGACGACTGTCCTGATTGCATTTGCAATGTGCACGGAGGATCCCCCCGAGTATCATCGACACGTTTTTCTTACTTCTAGAACTCGTCTTAACGACTGCGGAGCGAAAGTGCCTTTCTTCATTGGTACAAGTTTTACGAAATTGGAAAAACTAGCAGTCAGGTATCATATTTCCTGAATTTTAAGCTCTCAATGTAATTAAGCGGCAAAATAATCATTATTGTGAGAGTGAGTAATTGACTAAATTGACTGGTGAGTATATGCCTGGCTTAACCAGTCCGACAGATTTAAAAAACCATAACAAAATATTGTATAAGCGAACACCTTCTATGACCGGGAGCTTTTTCGCTGGGTGTTTCAGTTCTCTCATCCAGGTTAATTTTTACTGCGTAAATGACAGAATTTAAAAATATTTTCATTGAAAATGAAATGTAAACAACACCATCATTTTGTCTGCATTCCGCTTCAAAATCAACTGTTTTCAGAATCTTGTGGTTACAGATCCTCTAACCCCATGCTTGGGAACTTGCGTTTTTCTGTTTCTGTTCAAGATACAAATAATATCAGTTCCCGTTCATTGGAAAAAATGGTTGCGAGAAATGGTGCGTTGTAGAACGTTTTCTGCATTCCACTGTTTAAAGGTAATTCGGCAAATTTAGTCACAGCTTGAGAGTCCAAACGGATACTGCTGCATGGGACGATCAAGCAAAATTGTATGTATTTACCTACATACACTAAATCGCTACAAAAATTAAACCAACTGGCCATACGGAATACGTGCAGCTCTCAGGTCTTTCAAACAAAGCAGAGAGAAAGCGGAATCATTAAAGGATTGCACTGAAATCTAGCCTTCGAAATCACCATCATTTTGGCACGTTCTTTCTCTCCGCTAAAGCGGGATTGACCAATTTGGGTAAGGCTTGTGACACGTCATTTTGTCCTTGACTAAGGCAGGAGAAATGTATAAATTCTTGATTTCATTTGTTCACCAGGGATGTATGACATGCATGGTTATCTGCTCAAATTGGAACAAAGCTTAAAGTTAATGCTTTTTTTTGTTTTATGTGGATGGGAGTTCGCAGGAGAACATAGACAGGCAAATTACGGTTGCGATGTTGTGCGACAGACAAAAAGAACAGAGTTCAAAGTCACTATTTTACATTTTTGATTTCTCTGATATATTAGATTCCCTAATTTTTTTGGAAATCTTACGTAGTTTATTCGTGTCTTGTTTCGCCGATTCGCCTCAGTGAATAAGTTCATCCTTGCCAAATTCTGGTGGCGTGATAATAGCCAATAACTACTGTATGACTACTTACAAAATCCATCTAATTGACGTTGTTTTCTGTTAATCGGTGTTATTTTACATCCTTGTTTCATAGTTAATGCGGCATTTGATTAATTTATTTTCTTTAATTTTAGCATGATATTTGCACAGACTTCGCGATTAGGTGAAAAACGTTGACTTCCTTCGAATCGTTTCGATTAACTTTTCTTACTCTGCGTGATACGGCTTTGCAGCAAGCTTGTATTGGCTGATCGCAACTGCCTTCGTCTTCTATGCTGCCGATAATCTGACTCAACAAAAATGATTGCCGAAAATATTGGTTGAATGGAGCGGTTTTCATAACAAGCACCTGACGACTCGTGTATCCTAATGACGTATAAGCTAATCATGCGTTTACGCGACATTCTCAGATAATGACAAACCCCTTCACTTGGGTCCATTGAACCGGTTTTCCAGGGAATGCGTTTGTTTTTCGCGCTTTTTGGGTGTACAGAATTAGAGCAAAACATTTCCTGTCCAGCCGGCCAATTCTGTGACAATCTGAACTTATAGGGAGCGTCTATAACGCAAGACATCCGGTTGCAGATGGAACTATGCTGATTAGATAGAAGTCGATTTAACTTAACAAAACATGCTCCTACGAAGGTGGTTGGAACAGACTGTGGGGCGGGACAAAAATGAACGTGCAAATCCCAAATTAATTACATCGTGAAAACCACATGTTAAAGGAATGTATATTTCAGTTAGGTTTAATCAAATGCGCATTCGGTAATCACTGCAATGTGTGACATGTGAGCGGGTAATACAAACGGAGTCCGAAAATTTCTCCACTGAGCAGAACGAGTGTGTTTAAATGGCAACCTATTATAAGTCTACCTTAAACGGGAACACTGCGTTTTGGTAGATTTTGTCGAGGAATGCCTTAAAAAGCCAAAAATTTCGCATCGCAATTAAAAGTCTCAATCTATGTCCATCAATTTATGTGATTAGCTCTTTCTCGTATGTGAAAAATTTGCTCCCAAATTGCATTCAGTTCCCGTGCATCTTCTGCAAAATGACCTTTCAACGTACAACTGCCATATATCAACACGATCCAGTTATCGTTCCATAACCTCCAAATTCAATACTTATATGAACTCCAATGTCTCATATTCAGCACGCGTCTTGACACACCGTGACCGTGTTTTAGCCCAATGCCTGAAGGACCCAGTGCCTGGTTACGAGTTTCTCCGATTTCAAAAAGTGATCAGTGTAATGTTTTTCTATATTCCTTTACGTTGTTTGACTGAAATGCAATATTTTATATACGCAGACGTCTATACAAAGCAACAAGTTACAATAAATTACCGCTAGGCTCATAGTGACAACGTGGGTTGCACTATGTAAATGACAGGTCATGGCACGCTTTGATCATTTTTGGGATATGCACAAAATGGTATTCGTAAACTGTATCCTGACGGAATACAATGGAACCGTTTTTCTTAAAGATTTAGTCCGAACATTTTCACTTTGTCCATCTGATTTGACACCCAGGGAGACTTAAGTCCCATACATTATCCGCTGTATATATGGAATGGAAATCCAGCCTACATCATTTGAACAAAAATCACGAAAATGTGAATTATAGCACGTTTCCCAAAATGAGAGATACAGTATCTTACAACAGAACTTTACTGTTATTTGCTTTCCTTAGTCAGCAATCAAAACGTGGAAACGTAGGTGCACGGATGATTATATACCGCATTCACACCGTAAGAATATTGGCCCTTATCAATCCGTAGTGCTCTCTTGAACCACCGTACCTCCAAGCCTTCAGAAACCAAATGATTTTACCTCGGTGAACCAAAATGCGCGCCAAGCAAGCATTCTATATGTCACATGGGTTACTCAGATTGCTTTCACACTCACTATCAGCGGTTTTACTATTCAGTTATCCTGAGAAAATAAATTTTTGTTTTCTCCTTAGTCAAAAATATATATTTGAAAGAAATATTTCCATTTACTTAGATATTTTTCTATTTTAATATCACTATAAGGGACCTGGTCAAAGTTTGCCTGTGGGATTATCAGTCAGCAAAACAGTAGCCCATATCTTAGGTCACATAACCACAGTCCTAATCAGGTTTAGGAAGAAAACGTGTGGCGCACATTTCAACCGTCTGGCGGTAAAAAAATCAACTTTAATCGTCGCTCTGAGAAACCGACCTACTCAATCAGGGACTGTGATTTTCCACTCGCCAGTTGACTGAATTTAATGAAAACGCTACGAGTGTCTCGCTTCAATCAGTAAATATGAACGACATACCGTCACCAGTTAAGTGTTTCAAATCAGAGTTTATAAGGTTCCCTGGTAAGTTGTATTTTTCGTATCTTACTTCTTTTAATAATGAAATAACAGGGCACATCATTTTCTTGCAGGGGACCGGAGCCAATAGACGACCGTCGATTGGGGAATTTAACCAGCGCTGAGAGGATTCCAACCGGCGACTCTAATTTCTAAACGCCCCGGCCTTATTCGCCTAAGCATCACCGGTCACGGTTGCACTGCCAACATGCAGAGTCTCCTACATTCTACTGTAGATTGGCCAGTCATTAGATTAGATTAGTAAGTGTTTGTTGGATAAGTGAATTGCATCAAAGGGTTTTTCAACTTTCACAAATTCAATCAGTGGATTCATATGGCAAATCCTTACACAGTGTCCATTGTCCTCCTGGCATTATTCAGCCACAGATCATCTTTTGATAATCCATGTAATCACTCAGAATCAGGCAGGGTTTGTTTTCAGGCTTATTATACTTCAACTGGCCATAAAGCTTGCCCACTTGGAGGCAGCTTTTGGGTTCGTCAGCTAAATTTGCCTCTGTTATTACCAGAAACAAACGCGTTGGAATAGAAGCTTTGCTTATTTAAAGCTATATAAGTTCCTTTGCTGACATAGCCGCATTGTCTACTTTCGACCCCACGTTTCATTTGGTCTGAGTGTCAGTCTCCGCTGCAGTTATGTTTAGCAGATAAGATCTGATGAGCGCATAAAAGGGAGCTGATTTGACTTGAAGGAAAACCAGAATGGATATATCGAGAATCCAGGATTCTGGGGGTAATTCAACCAAACATCCGTGTACACCAAACTTTTGCGAGTCAGGTTTTCAACCCATCAACGTTTTGGAAGAATGATACCTTGGGTTTTCTTCAATGGTTTGCAAATCCAGGGTAGCAGTTTATTATGATTGAGAGAGAAATTAGCATGCATTTTGAACAACACAGGTATGTTGACTACAGTTTATCCTTTAGCAAAATTAAAAACACACCTTGGATATTTTCAGGAGATACAGATGAAAAGTATATGCTTATATATTTCATGTGTATTGATTAGTATGTGATGTACGATAACGCAGTCCTCTGTTGCTGGTATCTGCAAGGGCACTTGTGTTTTGATAATTACAAAACATTTTGAAGCATATTCCATGGTGATTCGGTTGGAAGAACTCCGTTGACGGATTCTCAGTGCGACATTCCATTCGTTAAAACGTTGGCAGGATAGATGTATTACGACAGAGAGGCATTGCAAAAGACAAACAACGGATTATTTGTTATTACTTGAGATCACACGTACTAACCGCTGCACTAACTAGAGAAACTTTTAGCCATTTTTCAGGCTTAAGCGGACTCTTCAAAAAGTATATGTTAGTGGCTTGCATTGCCATACACCGGTGGTTCAGAGAAATCGACTACCACAGTGAATCACATTTTTGGAAGTTGTATAAGTGTGACAATTCGTTGCGGAGTTTCACCAAATGATCTTTGTGAAAAGCAGCAGGTTAGATCTCTTGCAAAATGCGTTACGCTAAACCCATCGTTACATCACAAGAATCAATAAAACCGTACCGTCCATCTCAGGAGGCACTGTTAGTTCATATTCATCGAATCTAGAGAAAAAAGTGATTGGAAGCTTAAGATTTTCACTCGAAAGTCTTAGTCATCTTGATCCTCTTGTCTGCTAAGCTCTTTAGAGGTTTTACAAAAATAGGAAGAATGGTTCCCAAATCGTCGGAGACACTGAAAGGACCTACCGGTTTACCTTTTTGCTTCAAGTCCCGACGTGTAGTATGAATATGTGCCGCTGAAAAGCAGCGTTGTGCCTTTTATACTGAAACTACAATTCTTAATTTTCTTTACGAATTCCGTCTGTGAATTATTCTGTTTGTGGCAGATGTAATTTGGTTGAAAACCTTTTCATGCGTATTTAAATCCTGAAGGTTAGTTGCCTCTCAGTTTTTGTACTGCAAGAATGAAGTCAGTGGTTTCCGGTTTCAGAAAATAATGAACACTTCGCTCCGAATGAAAAAGGAGGACAAGGATGTTAATAAGTATACTGCAACTCTTCCTAAAATTATTATAAAACTTTATCAATTCCATTCAGCATGTTTCACAGGAGTAGTGCGCAAACACGCTTATATTTGTCGGAGAGTTTTGATCTGCTGTCCCGTTTACCGTCCTTCCTGTTGCCGCATATAATAGACATACTTGAATGAAATGAAGACAGGAAGCTGTTTCGTGTCTTTACTTGGACATAGGTTCCATTTACTATGGCCCAGCTAGTACGAGGACGTTGGATAACCAAGTAAAACAGCCACTTTGAGTACTTTGCAAAGATACAACAATTTTTTTCGTGCAAAATATAAGGGGCATAACGGAGAAGTTTGATTTTCCCACTTAATGTCTAGTTTTTCTTTAAACCACTGGAAAATTAACTTGTGTCGCTTTGGCCTTGTAGCTCGTAGATTTTAGACACTATTGGAGGAGACTGTTCAAATTTCCGATTTCCTTTAAAAACAGTCTGGTGTATGACGAGCTGGGTTTGTGTAAAAGGAACAGACAAAACCGGATCACTTCCGTCTGGTCGCACGTCTCCTGGAAGCAGACCATCAGGGATTAGACAAAGTGTATGGTATTCATCAGAGAATAATTAGATGGTAAATGTAAAAGAAAGGTATAGGATTTCCATGCTGATTCTTTCACACCGGGACTGTAAACATGTCAAACACCTTAAGCTGATGAACCACATTGGGAGACTGTTCGATTCTTTTGTGGTTGAATAGTGAGTTCATGAAAAATGCGCTGCACACGGAGAGCAGTTGGGTATTTTGATCGATTTTTGAGTTTCTAAAATGCGTTTTCTTCTGTTCGATTGCAAGAAACTCCACAATTCCTGTTGCACATTCTCTTTCCCCAACTGAAACAAAACTGGGGAGTGTTTTCAGAAAAAGTCAATAGTTCAGATTCAACAACCCACCGATTCTGAAACATGGCAAAAACAAACCATTAAATTAGAATGGTGCTGAGCGAACATAAAGCCATTTTCGTAACAACCATAAAGAAACAGTTTTCAATGATCTAAGATGTTCATATGCTAACGTAGTTTTATTGCTATTTATTTATGTCGCCATTTTTCCAAGTTCATTTACAACACAACTTGGACGAATTTCGTTTTCTGACGGTTGCTAAATTTAGGCGAATACGACAAAACAGTTCATAGAGGCAGGATAAAATCTCCTGACTAATCAGTGGAGCGTGTGAATGGTTGCCCGTTATTTTCTTTTTTATCATCGACAGACTTTTCCCAAAAAATGAACGTGACACAACTTAGAAAACTCTATGCTTCCCCAATTTCGGGAAGCCTAAAATTTTCTGCATTTAAGGATTCCTAACGTTGCCTGAATTCTGGTTCACAGGTTGCATATAATTCAACAACGGATCCGGGATATAGTAATTACTACCTGATTTAAAATTTTGTTCACAACACAGCTTTTAAGGTCTGCATGATTTGTAACCGAGTAAAACATTCTTATGTGCGCTGGGCTTATTTATGTTCGAACTGTACTTTTCACGGAAAAGCAGATCATATTAAATGAAGCACACATTTCAATGCTAATGAATGCAGAATAGTTAGCAGTTGAACACTGAGCCATTTCGGAATAATTAGTTCCTCCAGGAAATAACCTCAAAAAAGAATTTTGGCATACAAAATGTGCTTTACTTCGAAAGGCGCTGTAAGCTTTCTGATAACATTTCTATCCGTTAGCCTATCATCGAAGGAACACGGTGACGCTCAAACTGACTTGTTAATTTTAAAAATATAGGCTTACAGGTGACAGCGTTAAAAGCTAGGGGACAGATGTTAATGCATAATTAAAAATACACCGCACTGAGAGAAAAGTTTACGAGTCAGTTCCTACTCCTCATTTGTGTCGTGTCATTGGCGCATGATGCCGAGGTACAATACAGTAAAACGCAATGCTGAATCCTCCCTCGTGTTTCATTCCAGCGTCGCCAGAAATTGAGGAATCCTTTTTTTCAAGGTTACACGGAAAATCCAGTTTTGTTTCGACTGATTTCAGGGAAGAAATATTTTCATAAACGCTTAATAAGGATACCGTTGAGGTTTAAACGCTCACTTAATGACATTAACAATTCAGTCTTGGTTATTATCAGGTTAACTTCAAATTTTGTGTTTAGCAATCATTGCCTCAAGAAAGTTGGTTTGGCCTCCTAGACCTCGAAGAACTACGAACCCGCACGAACAACACTATTATTGACTTTACCAGGTGAAAGGGAACGACCACAAGGGGCATTTTTTCCCTTTATACAAGTTGAATTCGGTTCAGCAATTTAATATTCCTTATTTAGTCCACTTGACTTTGTTAACAGAAGGCATATTTGCCTAATGTGAATCGAATCCATACTGAATATGTACTCAGTATGCTTAAGTAAATAGCCAGTTCTAGTAAATTAATATTTTTCCCAATAAGAAAGTTGAAACTAGTCAGCGAAAGGACTCATTGCATCGGAAAAATTCCATATAACGAGGTTGAAGTGAGTTTACGGTTAAGCGTTAGTGATTCTCGCTTGCATTCTTATTAATGTGAAAGTTGGATGATTCTGCAGCCTCAGAGACCGAAGGGTTTTATGCAATTCCAGGTTGTGATCGATCATATGAAAATTTATATATCAACCGGCGTCACAGGTCAGTGAAAGTTAACAATAGACAACTGGAATTGCGCATTTGCGGACAAATTTTTCCCGTTGGCTATGAATTCATATCTACCAATTTTACTCGTTTGAGGAATAGCCAGAGTGATGATAAAATTACCATTGTAAGCTGTGTTTGATAATAAAACTACTTTCATTCAGAGTATATGTGGAGCCTGAATATGTAGTCGCCAAAATCTGGTCAGCAAACGTGGTGTTACACCATAAAAATCCGGGACTGATATCACTGTACCACTGATAAAAACCTGTAAAATCTGAACCCGTCTGCCTTGGATTTTTCATATTGGAGCACTCAAAAGTGACCTCCTACAACAAAAATGCGAATAGAAACTTATTTCTCAGAGATCATGTACAATCAATCTTCGGGCATCACGCATAGCAATGGGCTTAAATGCTACTCACTTTTGCTTTAGAATATAAAATTTCATACATATAAGTACTTGCATGTAAGGCTACAAAAATTTTCAGAGGATATAGGCAATTTTTGGCGTAATTCAGTATTTCAGCCTGAGACTGGATGGCGGCATATAAGTAGAAATCAGTGGCGTATGAATATGGGGCAACCGCTGCTGATGAAAAAAATAACACGAAGTCTTTGGAACTCCAGCGTCAACATATACTAGCAGAATGACCTCTCGAAAATTCGCTGACGTTCATATCGTTTCTTGCCTCGTTTGCACCACACATTTCACAACAGTAAATTTCAACACCTAATCTATGATCTGGAGGCGATTATTAAACCAAAAACAAATGACAGCAACTAGTCGGCATAAAGTTATTTGTTATCTCTTAAACAGCAAAACTCCAAAATAGGTTTTCCGCATTTAGTCACTTCTGGCTTTTCAAATTTCTCAAAATTTGTCTATATCAAATTATGAAACTTTCCAACCTTGGGCAGAGAATATCATTTTAGAAAGTAAAGATACGACTCTGACATTCTTCATTTTTGTAACAAATTGGCAAATGTTCATCAAGTTCAAAGAATTCAGATAAACTACAAATTTGCAAGTAAAATTTGTTTAGGTCCTCCTCGGTCACTTTTGTATAAAACGTTTCTGTCTGTGTGGTTGGCTAATTTTAAACTTTTTGAAGACCATCTGGATCCCATAAAAATGCTCACGCGAATCTCCAACGCACACCAAAGTTCATTAATTAAAATGGGTTACGTGCAACTCACTTTCTTGTGAAAAAAATTGATCGCCCATCTCATTTGCAGTCTTTCCACAAACCAAGTTGAATAAATCTAGTTATCCCAGTTGAATCTCTTGATACCTGGGTATTTCTTCGAATACCAGACATCCATGGTTGTTGAATCCCACGGTTATGAAGAATTTGAGTATTTTGAAGATTATTTCCTTAATTTCGTTCTATTGGTTTCAGATTGTGTGTACTTCTGATCTTGGATTTTCGGATTTCCTATTCGCTATTTTTCACTGACGAAAAATCAATCAAAAGCGTTGCGCATTGGCATAAGCTTTGTCAGTATGCAAACTGAAAGGATCCCAACGGTTTACACCAATAATATGGAGCTTGTATCTGCATATAGGTCTACTGGAAACTCGATAATCAGTGAATAAAGAGCAAACGGCACGGAACATACTGTTCAACAGAGATGATAAACTCAGTGCGCAGTGTGATAGTCTGTAATTTATTTACAGACAGGAATGCTCACTTTTCCCTGCGACAGTTAATCAACAGCAAGCTTTGGCTTTTAAAGTAAAACACTTGGTGATACTCAACTCATGCGTTGCCCAAAAAATCAATCTTTTTATATTTACAAATAAACTGTTTTCGTTAGAGAACAAGCTCGTTTTCTAAGGTGTATATGGTCTATCTGTGAGAAACCACCTCATTTTGGAATGTTTGGCGCCTCAACGGAATTCGAACACACAAACACATGCTGTCATATTTATTGATGTTCGGACACTTGCCTTACGGAATAAACATTATTCGCCCGAATTCAGCAGCTTCATGTTTCATTACTTTAGTCAGTTTTGGGAATAAACTGAATCACTGCTAGCTTGCCGTTTGTCCGTTGCCAGTCAAACAATTGAATTTAAAATCAAAAAGGGATATTTGGTGTAAGCTCTTTTTATATTATGTTAAATAGTTATTTTTCTTTTTCAGGCACATCAACGTATTGCTGGTAAAAAGAGCGGTTTTAATTTCATCTGGTAAACGACTTTGGTCTCAGGAGTTCAGATATGAATAGATAAAAAATAAATTTCCATTTGCCTGGAGGCTGATGCATCTAGCATGAGACGAAACGTCGTACAAGCAAAACAATCATTTTCCTTTAGTAACTTTTTTCCGAAAGAATTATTCACTGAAAATATAAGCGATGGTAATAACTTGTAACTTGGATCGTCAAGCGAGTGAAAACTACAGTTTGAGTGCTAGTAAAAACGTTTTTTAAAGAATGTTTTTGTGAGCGGCGTACACCCCGATTGCTAACTGGAAGCAGTGTATGAACACCTAAGTTGAATTCAAGCGTATCTGGACTCTTGAGTAGAACCTTCAGGTTCACCTTTGTATTGCGTGCTCATTATTTGCTCCTTTTCGGCTAACACATGAAGCATTGCATATGCTTCCATCCTACGTTGCACCAGGGTCCTGTTCTTGTTTAAAACATGTCCTTTGCAATGTGAGAATGAGAGTTTGGGTAAGGCACAGACGTTATCCTTGTCTTTCAATTTGACGAACATTTTGGTCTGGCTTTCCTTTGTTTAGAAGCAGTGGACAAGGTTTGGTAAAAAGACAGTTTGGAATTTGGATTATTCTTGCTTCTATCTTCCAACATTGGAATTCAATGATGAAATATATTATTGGCTGCATGTCCCTTGATGACTAATAACTATTGAACGAACCCCAGGTGCCAAATAATCTTGAATTTAGTTTCCAGTTCGGTGTTAATCAAACATTATTCTCCGTGATGTAAATTATATTACCACACCACAAGCAACGTTATTAAAAAATAACTGCGGGATAGTGTTCCCTTTAATAATTGAATGAATATGACGTATTCACAAGGATAACATTTCGACTGCAGCAAGTGGGATGCATTTGTTGAATGAACGACTCAACTGGTGTTCGTGAATATAACCTGGGTTAACCGACGTAGTCCTCCTTCCTCCGTGAATGTTATTTGCGCATGCCAAAGATATTCGTGTATCAAGTTGATGGATGTGCCGTAGGAACCAAGGTGGCATGGATTCATCCAATCTTAGTCTGACCCACACCAAGTATACGATAGATCATGAACCCAAGCAGTTGAATGTTTTCTCTTGATGCCCAAAAGCATTAGCAAAACGTAAACTGGAAGGGGAGCAATACATTTTGTCATTTGTGTTTACAATTGTTCTGTTCTTTTGTCTTTGTCGATTGGTTTCATCCAATTAACAAGCCTAACACCATACTCCTATACTGTTGCTTATGTCTACTGTTGTATCGTCAACGGAAACAATGGAATTCGAATATATTCACGCTGAATTTGGTTACGCAATTGCTAAGTGTACGGTTTGAACATGGCAACCCATGGTTAGACGTGACCCAGGATTTTAAGTACACTATCAGGCACCTTGAAACAAGGCGGAAAAATTGCTTTTGTGCATTAGAGAGAATTTTTGCACTAGTGAAAAATTTCGGGAGGCCCGAATCAACCAATCGCAAATAGCCGCCTTGATGATATACCTGTTTGCATATGAATGCACGTCGGTGGATTTAATAAGAAGCCTTTAAGTAACATATGCTCGAATCAGGCCAGTAATATTTCTTCAGGCTTAAAAACACGATGTATCCATTCAGTTGGATGCAAAGAGACAATACTATTAATTCTCGGCTGACGCTGCGAAAAATACTACTTTTCTATGACGTTTTTGAAAATGGATTTTTGCGTCACTGCGACACTTAGATTTT
This sequence comes from Fasciolopsis buskii, assembly GCA_008360955.1. Taxonomy (NCBI): domain Eukaryota; kingdom Metazoa; phylum Platyhelminthes; class Trematoda; order Plagiorchiida; family Fasciolidae; genus Fasciolopsis; species Fasciolopsis buskii. The sequence continues at coordinate 140,342 of LUCM01004463.1, read as the reverse complement.
CAACAATGCACTGGCCTCCTTTACACTCAGTGAAGGCAATTTCTCATCCAATTTTATGCTACATTTGAAGAGGATGACACAATTAAAGTTGACATTATTTTTCTTTGAATAACTGTAATCAGTTTCACTAAGGGCACATATGTGACCTGTTTCCACATTTTATTTTTCAAGAAGGACACCTCATGATGAAATCGACCAAAAGCCTGTATCATTTGCTTAATTAGCACAAAACGTAAATAGTTTAGTAATAAGTCGGGTTATTAGGTGTGTTGCTGTGTTCTATTGCTTTCTTCATGCATGGATATTCAAAGTGAAATTCAAACAATGTATTTTAAGCGATCTCGACAAAATTCGAACGATAAAGCTGAGCGTTTATATGAAACGGCAATATGGGGACAGTCCAATCTATTTAGACTGAGTTCCATGGTATTCGTATTTTTAGCTATGAGGGACGCAGCTGCCCAACATATGTAAGTTTTCACCACATGTTCGCACGAGTTTGGGAAACCGGAAATTTGTCACTTGAACATGAACTGCAGATGTCAACTGTCTCAAGGCCTAGCAACAATGATATTATCTCTAACAGAGTTTGTTTCTTTCTTCTGCCAATGATTCGGCATAGGATGTCAACAACCAAACTGCAATTAGAAATGATGAAAACACTGCACAGCTGTTTCTTTCTTTCTAGGGATCACCAGATGTAAAATAAAGTCAAGGTACTGGGTGCTATATCATGCAATATTGATTTTCGATGAACCGTTGAGGAGGTTAGTGGCTAAGCCATTCTACTCGCAGTCCTTCCGCCCAGGTTGGCATGGATATGCACTGTGCGTAATCGCCAACAAGGAAAAAAAACAGCTGGGCTGTGTTCCATGATTTTTCATCCCAAGCTAAGTGTTCACATTGCATCACGAATTGCTTTGAGTTCGTTTTATTAGATGGAACGATTAGGTTAAATAACGTTAGTGAATGCGAACATCCAACTGGCAGAAAAGTCTTATCCATACATACACGGGGGCTAATGGCTGTTATATTTAATACTTTTGCTCTCGTATGCAGTTCATGTCAAACACGAACTGTTGCGATTTGACATGTTTGGCAGGAAATCCGAGGCAAAATAACTATCTTGGTTGCACACATAAAACAAAAATGCCCACGAAGGTTTTACGATATGAAAATGTTCTCAAAATGCTGCTCACTTCATTCACATTTTAATTAGGCAATTGTATTGTTTTCTATATCACTATTTTTTATCTGCTACGAAGTAAACGCGGAAAATGCTACGCCTCAGTCGAGCGAAAATATTGGTTTGGAGGTGCTACCCCAGAGGAAGGTTTGAAATACATGGAAACAGCGGCATACTGGAAAGATATAACGCTTTTGGATTTGACTATTTATTCCATATTAATAAATTTATAGGGAACCTCAAGGATCGTCTGTTCACCATTCAAACGATTCTGAGTTCTGTTGATTATTCTTCTCTAATTATTTTCAGTTGCATCTCGCCATTAGTAACTCGTAGGTATTCTGGTATTGCCGATCAACGCAAGGTTGGTCAAATAAAATTTCGCTTTCTACCTTAGATAAATGTCTTAAGTGCATGCTGTTTGGCAATAATTTTGGGGAATTCAGCCAAAGTTCTTTTGCAATACAGGTCTTATGCTTTTGAACGGATGCGTCAGCAAAAGAAATATTTTGCTTCAGTACCCCGAGTTGCCATCAACATGAACCTTGGCCATTCTAGGAAATTACAGGAGTTCAACCACGTCGGGTTTCATAAAACGTTTGAAGATTTCAAATTGACCTTAGTCTTCCTTGGCCAGGATGACTGCGACCGTTTTTGCCAGAATTGAAATGGTGAGCCCACAGGAGGTCGACGTCACCGGTTTGACAACCGTCGTGGTCACTTTTCTTCCTGGCCGAACATTACGAGCTTGAAAGCATTGCTGCAACGACGTGGTTCCCAGTTTCAGTGAAATTTCGAATTAAAACAGACAGAAAGATATATTCATATATATGTAGGTGCGTTAGAAAGGTACAGTCGAAGTCACTTGGAAATCAAAAATATCTAGTTTGGTAAGCAAATGCATCCGGAAGTGGAAAGACAGTGTAAGAGTATTAGGTATGAAATTACGTGAATAATACTTTACACTTCACTTTCTTTTAGCCCTTCGCATTTCTCCCAGGCTTATTAGCTCAAGAGCTATGTTGGCTTTGTTCATTTTTATGGTGCGCGGAAGTCAGACAGAGTAGAAATGTTTGAGGACTTCAAAACTCTCGTTTCTCCTGTCATCTGGGATGAGCAAGGAAAACAGGATTTTTATGAAACGTTGTTAGTGTTTACAAAAAACGTGGCCAATTATTCATCAAGGTCTCGATGTCCTCGTTTACGAAAGTCATAAATATTACTTTCGGAATAGTTCGCCACACCGAGTAGTGCCCATAGATACCTGTACTAGAACGTTTCCCTAATCCTTGCTCATAGCAGCAATCTGAATCTGTATTCTTAGATTATCAACATCGCAGCTATATCCTAGCCAACTTACTGCCCGAAAAGTGTCAGGCAAAGTTTTACGGCGCACGTTTGTGTGATACATAAATGACCATAATCCGTTATCATTCCTTAACATGTGTCGGTGGGACGACCGTCCACCCTATTGCGACAGTATAGAAATCGTTGCACTAATATTGTACAAATAATCAAGCAAGAAATTATCAGTCTGCTGGAAACGATCACATTGTAGGGTATTTTTACCTTACTGAATTTACAGGAAAGAACTTCAAAATCACTACCTAATCAAAATATCACCATAAAGTGGCAAAAGATGTTTAGTTAACATCGCAAAAGCTCGAAAGATTGCCACTGATGGTAACGAGCAATCATCCTTTCTGTTCACCTGACTAGGTTAAAATGGATGGTGGCACATTGGAAATTTTAATTGGTATGAAATTACCGAGATCATAATCGTCCCTTTTTCAACGGCGAGCTTGTGCATGTAAATCAAGGTAAGCCGGGTTACTGCTTCAAGATAAGCGGAACAAAAAACATCAATTTCGGCTAAAAAGGCTGCTTCAGTCTGATTGATGGCGACGCATCCATAGCATACAAGATGCATTTTTGTCAGAAATGTTGGTAGTGCGCAGTCACTGGAGTCTAAGTGCCTGAGATGCCAGCATGGTTAACTTACTTTGTACTTTAGACGAATGAGATAACCACAATGTTTGTTTCTAATGGCCAAATCGCAGTGAACTGTCATGGGTGACCTATATATGAAATAACAACACCTTATCTAGCCGAATAAGTGAACTGAAACGGAACTTTCTTAAATCTTTACAAGTGCTCGGCAGACTGACGAAGGAAGAGAAACGGATATTCATATCATACGTCGATTCGACTGTTGCAAAGCAAACTCAGCGGAAACTCTCTTCATTGAGAAAACTCATCAGCCCGGCCAAAGTAGCTGGTGAGCTTCCTTCTGACCCAGTGAAATGCTTCCACAATTATTCGCCGCTTAAATTGGATAAAATGCTGCTTGAGGTTCTATCTCTAGGACCGAAATTTCGTTCCCCTGGTAATAAGAGTAAACAGTTGGACATGGAAGTCGAATTTGAGAACCTTTTCACCCAAGTCACAGATCTGGTTACATCATCATTACATGGGTTGGAGAACCTAAAGACTACTCTGGTTAATGTCTGCTACCATTATGGTGACAACAAACCATCAAACAAAGGAATAGTGACTAGTGAACGCCTAAAGCGCCTTAAGGAATTGCAAAGTAATAAAGAGGTTATTTTATCAAGACCAGACAAAGGCACAAGAATCGTATTCCTCAACAAGAAGGACTACATAAAAAAGATGAAGTCTTTACTAAGCGACTTATTCAAGTTCGCGTTTAACACAGTCGAAAAAGATAAAACGATGCAGATAGAAAAAATCGATCTCCAAGAAATTACGGTTACTGAAACAGAATGGAATCATAGACGCAACTACGTTTGAACGGATACGACCAACCGGGATGATTATTCCGAGACTATACGGGATGAAGAAGGTACACAAGGAAGGAGTTCCTTTGAAACCCATCCTAGACATGAGCAATTCGCCTTATAACATGGGAGCAAAGTGATTAACTGGATTGCTGGATCCGGTGAGGTTAGCAGTCTCAAAATAAAGCTTACGGGGCATCTTCGATTTTGCGGAAATCACCAGAAAACTGGATCTTTCGCGAAAGCGAATGTTCTCACTTGATGTTACCTCACTATTCACAAGCGTACCGATCAGTGAAACAATTGATTACCTATGCTAATCCATTCTTGAGAACAATGTCGACGTATGTGTTTCAGTGAATGAACTGAAGCAACTCCTTTTTATGTGTACAAAAAATGTCCCATTCAAATTTAATGGAGATATTTGTCGTCAGAAAGATGGAGTGGCAATGGGCTCGCCTCTGGGACCTCTATTCGCCGACGTCTTTGTGGAAAAACTTGAAAATACCTTATTACGGCCATAGATTGGACAGTTAACACTCTGCAAACGTTACGTGGACGATATTATTTCTGTTGTAGACTAGAATGTCGATATTACACACGCTGTTTAAGTTCAACAATGCCCATCGGAATGTCCAGTTCACTCTTGAAGATGAGGAAGACGACAAGAGAGCATTCTTGGATGTTTGCCTAAGTCGTCGAGTGGATGGCTCCGCACGGCTGTCCGTACAAGGGAAAGCTACTTGGAGTGGACAGTATATTCATTTCAGCAGTTTTGTGCCGCTCAAAGCAAAACGAAACCTTGTACATTGCCTGGTCAATAGGGTACGGAAAATCTGTACTGAAGATACTATAGAGGAGGAGCTTTTTTTCCTACGGAATGCGTTTCGGCAGAACGACTATTCTGAACGTTTCACTGAGAAAACCATGGGACAGCCTGAAGAAAGACATAAGAAGGCAACTGTAAAAAAGAAATCCCTGTACAAAAGTTTACCCTTTAAGGGTGAAACTCCAGCGGACGTCATCTATCACAGATTGTCCGGAGCTATCGATAAGACCTTCCGCGCAGCGAAACTGTGAATAATGTTTACATCAACGTCACACGTGCAATCACACCAAAATGATAGTGTGCCAGATTCAGTGGCCTCATTCTGTGTATATTCATTCACCTGTTTCTGTGGGGCAGCGTACACTGGCCGGATGAAAGCTAATCTAGTCACAATGGCGACTCAACCTACCTAGAAAATAGCAAACTATTAATGCTGCTAGAAAATGTATTTTCATTAGATCTACTTGAAGTGGATTTTTTATTGGGAGTTAACAAACGAGATTAATAGGATGTCCAAACATGGAACAGTTGCTGAGTTACCCAAACAGGGATTGCGTTGCAGCGGATATTTGTTTAATAAATCCACTAAAAATGGTTATTTTGGATAACACTTGACCAGAGAATCTTTAAGATAAAAGCTGTATCCGCTCATATTTTGCTGGTACTTGTTTAGGGGAATACAAAAAAGACCAATAAAAACTGTTTTCAGGCATAGCTCTGGCCCCTGATCAGTGCTCCATAACTAGTTTGTTTGGTTAGGAGTCGATGGTGTTATAACAGGCGTTCCAAGAATGATATGATCTGGAAACCGGCCGGTTGATCTCGAGAAATAATGCTTATTCACAAGCTACTGTTTTCTTGGGTACAGTCAGATTATTTCGATGGCAACTTCTTATTCCAGACAATATTACCAAACTGAAACTGTGTATTCAGGAAGCATCCGTTTATACCGTTACAGTAACGATTTTGGGATCAGATCGAATTATACAGATGGAATAAAAAAAGTATTTAACAAGCGGCAGTCTTCATGGCGTGCACATATTTTTGACCACGACACTATTTTTTTCAATGTGACATGTGGAAAAATACAAACATAATAACCGAAATACGTTGATCTAAAACTCTGCAACTGCACATGCAGATAAACTTGTTCAGAAAATTCTGTACCAACAAATCATTCAGCTAAGCAACAGCTGGATAAAGTATCGTCTTTCGTAAGCGCTTGCCATCCGCCAAATTGTCAGTCGAGCAACAGCCGACGAAGGAGTAATTAAAACAATGGTTATTGCACGCCTCATTGACAGTCACGCTGTAAGATTTTTTTATTTCTTCCGGAATTCGTGTCTTACCATACCTTAAACAACGTTTATAATGCGAAATTGCGTCCATTTTCATCCGCGTTCGTTATCCAGTATTACCTAACCCGTACTTGACAAACACGGGCGTATGCCAACGAACCGCCTGGATATAAATACGAGTGGATTGTTACTCGGAACAGTTTGCGGTTAGAAATTCGGACTGATCCTTATCACTTGATCACTTTCATGTCCCAGCATGAAATGATATTTGCACAAATGATAAAATAACGCGGATCTATGGAAGTCAATACACTCCATGATAAACATGTCATGAGAAATGTTTTCTGTTGGCATCAAAATGATTTTAATTTCCAAGGAAAATTCTAAATTTTAATTGAGTAACAATATGACATTCAATATTTCTCAGAATTGTCGATTCGACTAAGCCACGGTAACGTCCAGCCTCTGAATTTCCATGGTTTTGTGTATGAAATCTGCGTAAATTTGAAAGGCGTTGTTTGAGGAATTTGCAAAATTTGAACAATTCAAAGGAAAGGAAGAGCTAAATCAAACGGTAAAAAAGTAACCACGAGTACGGCCTCGTTAATTAACGACGAATGATAACACGTAACTTTACGGGAATACGCTTCCATAAAATTGATCTCGTCGGTTGCGTTTTCGGTGCACGTTTACAAGTCTATCAAGATGCCCCAGTTGAGAGACAAATTTGGACGGAGCGCGGATGATTAGCTCGAGCATGTGGGCCAGTATTGAAGACCCAAAATGGGATATGTTATAAAGCAGGAGGTTAGTATATTTGTAATTCCAGCAGTACGGACGGAACGCAGAAAATCCCTCCATTCATAAAAACCAACGGTAGTCAGTTCGACTATCGGTCGTCGAAGCTAAATTAGGAAGTGCTTCTACTGACTTCACCACGCAACCAACTGGGAAGAACAAAATTCGAATCCTTGAATCGAAAAAATCATCCCTGGCATGTGCTTGTTCTGGGCAGTTATTTTTTTGTCGCTTGGACTGAGCACCGTGATGTACAAGCACGTCTGCGTTCAAAACCATTGACTGTGCGTCCGTTAGACTAATTCATTAGCATGCAAGTATTTGAATTGAGTTATTATACGATTGTTTATTTGTTGGCCAGGAGACTTTTCGCTGAATAATTCACTTTGTGCCGGCAAAAGTAAGGTGCATCCCAACCTATTAGAACTGACGGGACAAGTACGGAATAAGGCTCATTATTTTGACCAAGGTTTTTTCTAGAAATTTTGCCAACTGATATTTTGGAGGATGTCACTCTGCGCTAAAACTCTGACAGACAACCTCCAAGTTAACTAGCAAAACTAATATTAATAATAAAACTATTGTGCGACAAAGAATTAGTTTTAATTCGGCGTTACCTATCCGCTAGGAATTTAACTTTCATGTCATTTACAAATGCTATGAAACTAATTCAGTTTCCATAATTGTGAGTAGCAAAATGAGTGAATGCTCAAAATAGAACAAATAAAAAATGTATTATTTTGACGTGTCCATTTGTCGTGCTTGCGATAGACAGTGGCGAATTTCAGCGTCGGAAATCCAACGGCTCGAGTGGTGCGTTGTCCTTTGCCAGCCAAACAAATCAAAACCACTCTTCGTCTTCGAGTATCATTAGAATAAGAAACCACTAATTTAAATACCCATGAATATTCATGTAAATTATTTCCGTCACAATCTGTAACTTGTTCGCGCTTTGCTTCGTACAAGAAGGCTAATAAATAATATAGTTATTATCACGTCTACTTGACCAGACAGTATTTTTCATCAATTAATTATTCGATTACTCATTCGGCTGGCATGAGTAGCATCTACCATTTTGGGCTTCCCTGGACGGGTTAACGGACTCTTAAATGTTATTCCAACGATAATCATTGTATGCCCATCGAAAAATTCTGTCATCTGCTGAGTACGTCACATCAAATTCAAAGAGGTGTACGCGAGCTAGTACTGCAAGCGCCGCTTTAAATCTGAACGTTTCACCGGCCAGATGTTCGTTCAAGCTGTTAACTTACTAAAATTTTTTTGTCATTTCACTTTTTTCCCACTTCATTTTTGGACTAGGTGAAATTAATACGGATCAAGGTAGTTTCTAATTATAAAAGAAAATTTTCGCAACAAGAAGCAATCGAAAAAACACAAAAATAACTGGGATTCGAGGCGTCCAAACATAACGCGATCTAGTTTGAGCGCTAATGTGAATGTCGGATAAGACAATATTCAACATGTGATATCATCATTCAACTCACCATAAAGAAACCATGGAAGCACTGTACAGCTGTTTCATCGTTGTTAGGAATCATCAGCAGTGCATATCCACCGCGCCCCAACTGGGACGCGAACCCGGGGACGAACGATTGTGAGTCTAACGCCTTAGCCATTACGCTACAGGGCAGGCTCTGAAGGGTTGGTTGAACTTCATTGTCACCAGATTTCGTCATATTTAGGCTACCTGCGGAGAAGTCATCTGTCAGCACGGGTCGATCGCTGTGAGCTAACGGACGTTAACCGTGCAAATCAGTGACGGATAGGTGCAACATCATGTGGTGAAGTTCAATAAACCGTTCAGAGCCTGCCCGGTAGCGTAATGGCTAAGGCGTTAGACTCACAATCGTTCGTCCCGGGTTCGCGTCCCAGTTGGGGCGCGGTGGATATGCACTGCTGATGATTCCTAACAACGATGAAACAGCTGTACAGTGCTTCCATGGTTTCTTTATGGTGAGTTGAGTGATGATATCACATGGTGAATTATTTCATGTAAACATTCAATCTCCTACTACTAAAATGTATCGAGTAATCAAGCTCTGTAGGTCATATCCAAAGCCTTCGTCGTACTTAGGCTACCTGCAGAGAAGTCATCTATCAGTAGGGGTCGATCGCTGTGAGGTAACGGACAGTAACCGTGCAAACCAGTGACGGATAGGTGCAACATCATGTGGTGAAGTTCAACCAACCGTTCAGAGCCTGCCCGGTAGCGTAATGGCTAAGGCGTTAGACTCACAATCGTTCGTCCCGGGTTCGCGTCCCAGTTGGGGCGCGGTGGATATGCACTGCTGATGATTCCTAACAACGATGAAACAGCTGTACAGTGCTTCCATGGTTTCTTTATGGTGAGTTGAGTGATGATATCACATGGTGAATTATTTCATGTAAACATTCAATCTCCTACTACTAA
>LUCM01004463.1:19247-129494 GCA_008360955.1 Fasciolopsis buskii | reverse complement strand
AACCGTTCAGAGCCTGCCCGGTAGCGTAATGGCTAAGGCGTTAGACTCACAATCGTTCGTCCCGGGTTCGCGTCCCAGTTGGGGCGCGGTGGATATGCACTGCTGATGATTCCTAACAACGATGAAACAGCTGTACAGTGCTTCCATGGTTTCTTTATGGTGAGTTGAGTGATGATATCACATGGTGAATTATTTCATGTAAACATTCAATCTCCTACTACTAAAATGTATCGAGTAATCAAGCTCTGTAGGTCATATCCAAAGCCTTCGTCGTACTTAGGCTACCTGCAGAGAAGTCATCTATCAGTAGGGGTCGATCGCTGTGAGGTAACGGACAGTAACCGTGCAAACCAGTGACGGATAGGTGCAACATCATGTGGTGAAGTTCAACCAACCGTTCAGAGCCTGCCCGGTAGCGTAATGGCTAAGGCGTTAGACTCACAATCGTTCGTCCCGGGTTCGCGTCCCAGTTGGGGCGCGGTGGATATGCACTGCTGATGATTCCTAACAACGATGAAACAGCTGTACAGTGCTTCCATGGTTTCTTTATGGTGAGTTGAGTGATGATATCACATGGTGAATTATTTCATGTAAACATTCAATCTCCTACTACTAATATTTATCAAGACAACATTCGTCAGGCGTATTTAAACTTTTTCGGCACATTCTACTTAAATATAGATCATTTTGAATCGCAAAACCGATTAAATATACGGTCAAGATTGGGTGGGGTGGGAAGAAAGCCATCACCATCAATCAGAATTCGTTCAGCAAACGATATGAAAAGAAAAAACGTTAAACAACCAGACGAGTGAGAAACCAAAAGATTGTTCAAAATTCTGACTGGCATTTTGTGGTTACTGAACTCAGATTATAGTAGATTACAGTTGATGTTTTGGCACCAACTTAAATAAGAAAGTTATATTGAACATAATTCTTCAAAGATAGAATTTCCAATGTACATTTTTCGACCCAAAAGGCAATTGTTTTTTCGTTTTTCCCCTACTTTGAGGCATGCTTATCATTTGTCTATGACTGGAACTTGCAAAATGTTCCCGTAGATAAAGTGTGCAGAAAATATGTATACTTCCAACGACATAAGCCAGCTTGCGAAATCCGTTTTTCAATCTTACCTGGTTGATTCTGGCAATCAGATTAATTCTTGAAAAGCTATCATGGGAAGTCGACTTTTCACATGGTAGAATACGTGTCGGCTCAGTGGGTAACAGTGCGTCGCAAACGTTGTTGGTCCTTCAACTTACCTGGTTATGTCCCGATGTTGACACTGCTCCGGCAAACTTCTTGCCGGATGTTGTGACTACAGAACTAGCTGTGACTAGACAAACATTATCCAGATTTCGAATAAAATATCTAACAAAAGTTGTCCACTCATTATCGCAGTCTCCCACGGGAGCAACCCAAATGAGTAAAATGTGATTTGGTTCTTCAACATCAACGGGTTGATTTTCGCTATTGTACGGCGCTCTGAATTTACCTTTTTGAACAGGAATGAAAGTTTTGCCATGGACAAATGCCCGTTTCTCTTTAACATGACAATGCATTTTCTTTATACCAGACTACTGCAAAGCAAGTAATTTTGTCAACTGGCACTAAAGTGCACACAATAATCTAACCGGGGGGAGAGAAGGAATTATTGTACCAAAACTTCTCAGTCTGTCACTATGATTCCCGACGGAGTTTAGGAAACAATTATCTGCAGACCCACGAACCGGTACACTGTATTTGATAAGCATCCACTAACAACAGTATGAGAAACTTACGCAAGTGCAGTGTTAATATTAGTTGTGAGATATAATACATCAAGACCTTTTTTTAAATGACGCATACCAACTAAGACAGCTGGAGCTTAAGCTGTTTCTTCGTGACATGATCATTTCGAAAAATTTGATATTTTTCAGTTTCCCTACAAACTTATACCTATATCCACTTTAAATGCTGAAAATAGTAAAAATACATTGTTCTGAGTAACTGTAACTATTAGTGTGCATGAGGAAAATGACCTTGTCCTGGAGGCAAATTCATCGCAGTATTTTGGAGTCACTGTCAAGTGTCGCTTGAATCGGGTTACATGAAACGCCATTTACCAGCGCAATACAATTAACAACTAATTAAGTTGAGTAGTTTCGGGAGACACCGTATCTTACTCATCTAAATCATATGCCAGCATCATGAATGAACACTGAAAAGTTCCCTAAATATAACATTGAAAATCCGATAGACGTTTCGTTGAAAACTTTTCTTCTTGCGATGAAGCTATTTTTCCGGGATACCATCAGTGATAATGTGGCGGTAAGACCAAACGTGATTGTTGACAACCATCAGCGGAGCTCGTGGGATTGTAAGTGAACGATTGAAATATCTTTGGAAACCCTGACTTTGCAGTCCTTGTTCGTATCGTTAATACCGATTACTCAGATCGCGAAAGAAAAGTTCGTCAAAATTACCGAACTATTAGTTTGGTGTCAGTAACATTTTAAAACTTCCCATACCAAACCCACTGAGAGTGGGCACTTGGATCAAGTGAATTATGGCTTATGCGGGAAAATCGCTGTGTTGTTTTCAGTTATGTAGTGAATGCTGTTATGTTAACAGAGCGGCATTGTTGGTAGACACTTTGATTATCTGATTTCAACACCTAGGAAAAAAAACGGTAAATTAACGAACTTAATACATTCTTTGTGAAATCCTGTTGATAGCCAAAATTATCTACTCTGACTAGAATATAGTTTGGCACACAAATCAATCCAAGGATTAAAAGACACCCTCTAAAGAGCAAACCATTACAATCAGTCGCACCTAGCCTTTTAAACATTTTGCTTGGCACATTAATGAGCAATGATGAGATTGAATTTGCCATAATTTAGGTTCCAAGTACTTCGTATTCGTGCTTTCTGGGGCCGGTATACTCCCGCTGGTTCAGCTGTGCCTGCTCACAGTTTCGAGTAAGTTGGGGCTTCTCACTAAACATAAATATAGTCCAACATGAAGCTATTCCGTCCGGTCTCAAACGGTTTAGGCGGAAACCCATGGAACTGCAAACTATTCAAATAGGAATACAAAATTTGTAAATTTATTAGTGTGAAATTTGTGATAAAGCTAGCCATAAAATAATTATTGTTTAATTAGCAGTTGATATGCATGGAATCGGCAAAAGGTAGATGTCTGCAGCGTAAGTTTTATCTTGCTCAGCTCTAGTAACACTTTTTGCAGAGGGCGGTTGTTCATCTGGTGGTCGCTGAATTCCTCGAAAACCTTGTAGAAGTTCAAACTGGGCATAGATAATACAGAGAAAAGACAACATGGAAATCGACCAATCTCTAAATATGACAACAGACAATCAATGGTTTTCACAACTCACTGTTCCCAAGACCAACTTTCTGAATATTAAGAATATGGCAATGATTAGTAAATGTTCTCCTTTCAATTGAAGCAAAATACAACAAATAAGCACATGTCTGTTTTATTTATGACAGACAGATGCATACTTTATATACCAATGTATTTCGTAACAATCACTTCGGGAGTAATTCAAATGACGACATTTCTCTGAAATGTGAACTAATTCATAAAAGCATTCTGCAGTAATCCCATCACTTGCTACGGTAGATTGCAAAGAAAATGGGCACGAAGATCGGCTAATGAGACGACGTTCTTTACTTCTTTGCTCAAGTCGAAGTTTCTTGACTCCTCGGTAGGTTGCGACTGTTGGAAATGCGATATTCGTGAAAATATTTTTGTTGAAATTATCTGGTATCGATCACGAAATACATACAACTCGTTACCGATGCGAAACAATTAGTACAGACGTTCCCGGGTACATAGACACGCAATTGGCGAACCAGCTGGGCAAGGTTTGTTGCGAAAAAGAGAACTACGGACAAAAATGCTTAGATGAATAACGAAAACCTGAAAGCGTTAATGCACCAGTTACTTAGTTAGAGACGTGAACTGTTTTGAGAAAAAACGTTAATAATTGCCCATCGAAATTACTTATGTGTAGAGTCTCGATTATCATTTAAGCAAGCAATCACACAATAACGGCCAAATTGTAAGAACGATCAAACATCTAGTAGTATGCATAAATAACCACATATGTTGCCCGTAAAAGAGTCGTTCATAGTAAGGATATGTTTTTTGCAGTTGCTGTCAGCATACCGTGTACCAAAATGCCATTGCAGCTCAATAGATTTGGGTAGTATCTGTTCGGCGCAATAAGGTTTTCCGATATTTTGCAAATCGTAATCCCACTTGCCTATTTTTTTCCGGTACTGCGGTCACTAACGTGAAATTCTGGGAAGGGTTTCGTGAATAATGAGAATACAATTATAGTTGTCATGACATTGTTTACAAATGAATATCCTCTTCGAAAATCGTTTATTAAAAAAATACTTCACTGAAAACGATGACACTGCGGCTGTTTATGATTCCTTAATGAATAAGCAAGAAGAAAGTGCTACTACAAATGGCCACTTCAGGCACTGTAGTTTGGCAACTGCGACTTTTCGGGCTGTAAAAGGGGAAAAAGCCACCCATTTCATTTACTTCAAAACTCCCTCTTTGCTGGAAACATGTTCAAAATATTTCAATCGTTCGGACCAATACAAATATATTATCCGGTCAGTGACATCATGAGTATTTACTTCTATTATTTCGAAACACACAACAGAATGATATAAATAAACTCAATAAATATTCTTGGATAGTTTCTCAGATATATCCAATTCACAACAGAGATCGGGCAATTAATGACCAGGTTTAACACAAAATGCAAACAGTAACACGTGTTGGTTAACTGGGGTGTTCAGCTCGTGCACTGAAGACCATAGCCATCGATGTATGCTGTATCCATAGTATTCGCATTCAAAACTCCAGTCCTGTTATCCGACTGACATCCACATCTAGTCCCTCTGTGAATTTTCATCTGCGTCTTCCGGGAACCCCAAGACTGTGGCTTCTGGTGTTCCTGGAGTTGGCATGACTCTCAGTGAGGATTGAGGCCGCACGACTTGAGTGGATCCCAGTCAACAACCGGCTATGAGCAGTGAGAATTGGAAGTCCATGGACAGTCAATAACCGTCGCTCTAATGGACGCAACCTGCTTGTTGTCTCAACGTATGCGCCAACAGATTACAACCCAGATGCAGTTATGGACACTTTCAATCAAAGCTGCACGAACCCTTACGCACACCAAGCCTCGGTGGCATCGTGATTTTGGCAGGGGACATGAATGCTGGAATAGGTGAGGTGTCTTCGAATGAGACGCATGCAGGGGGTCCCTTTGATATCGATTCCTGTTGTTCTGAAAACGTGGAAGGGTTGTTGGCTTTGTGCTCAGACCATCAATCGTTTCTCGCTAGTACGAGCATCAAACATTCCAATCGTCGGTATACCATCTGGTATCTGTACTCTTCGAGTCAGGGGTGGATCAAAATCGACTGCATTGCCCTTAGCTAAAATGGCGTGACTGTCTAAAAGACTGCCGGTCGTACTGAAGCACTGCTCTCGACTCCGACCAAGAGTAAGTATGCATTAAGCTGTCCATGTGGTTTGGTGGACCCCCAAAACTCATGGTGCAGCGTCGGTTAGATTGCGGCAATCAGTCTGTTCCGACTGGCCTACCATTTTTTTCGAAGAACACTGACTGAAGAGCTAGGATGATCCCGCCCTAGCGTTATCTAAAGATCAAGTATTGGAACTGGTCAGGGAACTCCAAGTTTTGTCCTCGAAGATTTGGTACCCCGCGATTGCCCTCCTCCTAAAGGGAGTCTGTCGTTGTCTCCATCTTCAGAACGGGTGTGCACAGAGACTGTGCTAACCATAGAAGTATTAGCCAAACCTCGACAGCGTCAAAGCTGCTTTTGCCCGTCATTCTTTGCAGGTCTTACAAGACACGTGAAGTGCAAACCCATGAGGAATAAGCTGGGTTTCGCCCTGGTCCTGGATGCATCGATCAAATTTTCATCCTCCGCCATCTGTTAGAGCACAGTTTTATTTTCCAAAGGCCAACGATCATCGTGTTCTTAGACATTCGCGCAGTCTTCGAATCTGTCGATAGGTCTGCACCGTGACACTGCATGCTGAGGAATGGAACATCTGAGATGTACGTGTTGGTCCTCAAAGATTTGTACCGCGATGCGTCAGGCCGGGTCAAGGCTTATGGACAGCTTTCGCCACCCTTTGTCATCTCAAGTGGGGTGGGGCAGGTATCCTTATCTCTTTTCAACTTTGTCACGGAGGATGTTCTACGGCACGCTTTATCTTATCTTTTAGATAGTGGAGCTGAGTGTTTTCAAGGAAACCGAATTTTTGACTTAAAGCATGTCGATGATATCGCCTTGCTGAGTGACAGTGTAGAGGCAATTCAACACGTATTGGAGTGCTTGGCTACTTTGGTCTCCAGTTAGGGTATGTGGTTTTTGCCTTCAAAATACAAGGTACTTCTTCAAGACTGAGAGGACTCTGTGCCTGCGCTTACCCTTTGTGGTTAGCGATTAGAAATTGTTAATAGCTTCAAGTACCTCCAGTCTGACCACATCTGGCAGCAGTTTCTATGAAGAGGTCACATCACGCATTGCAAAAGCAAGAGCGACAATGTGGCCCCACCATGACATTTGAGTTCCCCTCAAGGGAAGGATGCACAACACCACAGTTCACACTGTCCTTGTTTTGGGTGCATACAATTGCCCTCTGACTAAAATAATCGCTCCACGTAGCCTTCGGTGGCTTGGACATGTAGTTAGTATGCATGGCCATCGTCTACCTTTTCGTGTTCATTTTGCATGTGCTGATCCAGGCTAGAAGAAGCGACGGGGCGATCAGTCTATGACTTGGCTTGGAGGTTTGAGGAAGTTAGTTCCATTTTTGACCGCAGTTGCTACTTATGGTCTTTCTGGTTTTGATCAAAGAAACGATTGAGACGCTGAAATATATGGGTCAGAACCAAAGACAATGACACAAATCATGTGCATCATCCGTGTAGAACTCGTTCCCCATATAGATAATCCAAAAACAACCAAAACGTGGCAAGATATATGAAATGAAAACACAAAACTGTTTGTTTGTCACGGTCTTACAATTTGTCCCCTCTCTTCGTTCACATTCTGCAGTTCCATTTACTTTTTGTAGTGCTGGCACTATGCCTATTTTTATGTCGATGTGTAATGTAAATATACATTTATATTTCTACTTCTCAGCATACCAATGAACTAGCTGGGACAGCATTCATGTAAACTGCAGAAAATTGGTACTACTTTCCAATGTCACTCAGGTTTTTTCATCAAATAAAGCAATACAAGATTTTTTGACTATTTTAAATCACGATAGACTACTCAATGCAGTGTCCGTTTGAAAAAAGTAGAAAATGGTCGCCCCCCCCCCCAAAGTTCTAAATATGGAAATGTTAGACCAAGCAAAATGCCCCATTGAACTTGTTCTCGTGAATCATCAGGGAAGAATTTCAAAAATGGTAATAAATTGCTTAACATACACGTATACTGGAAAACATTTACGGGGATGCTGTTAATTTAAAACAAATAGTTAATGCCCGCGCTACCGGCTTTGGACTTTGGGATGTGGGATTGCAGATTTCGTCGGAGAAAAATGGAATATGAGGTGCATTGCCATATGGATTTCCGTCAAGCAGTGCTAACTAAACACATTTTTGTCACCGTTTGGCAATATGCATGTGAGAGAAAACCATCTAGAAGTGTTACTTTCAAAAGCCTGGAGGCATTAGGCGACCTAACACAAAATGAAGTCGGCTCTAAAAATTCATTGCGTCATTACCAAAGTGCACTTATAAGCATATTTGTAATATGCCTGTAAATTTGCCAAATTGGTTCCAACTATTTGGACTGATTGCGATTCCCGGTATTCACAAACAAACAGATAAACAAATTCTGCCAAGAATAAGGACCCTGCTATAATTTTGATCTTGTGATCATTTGACAATTAAAATGATATGCACATATGAAGCAGAAGCATCTGCGGTTAATTAATGTTTTCCGTTTTAGACGGGTTGGGCAAGTCAACGTCCGCGACTATTCATATGATAATCCCGGCCACCGCGAGATTAAAAGTAATCAAAGAGAATGGTTCAATCGGTATGGCATTTAAACATATATGGTGCTATTTTTTACTAGCAGTAATTACATTTCAACCTTAAAAGCGATAGAATTCACACTGTGCACTCCAGAAATAAATCCGATTAATCAGTTATCAATCTCATAGGTAATGGCGACTTATTCGAAAATATCCCCGCATGTTCAAACGAACTATTTAAAAAAGTCTTAACATTGATAAGACTGAAGCTTTTAATCTACAAAACCAATAATCAGTTTTCTTCCTTCTACATTCCATTTGATAAAAATACTGAAACCGTTAACACGAAGAGAAGACCGAGACGAAGCAGCATGGCGAAGAACAGAACCGTCATAAATAACAGGAACTGCGATGCACATCACAATTTCCACACAGTCAAATCGTTAACAAGCAAACGAGCGGAGCAAGTTGTTCATTTTGCCCAACACGGTGTTACTGGTCATGAGAAGTACCCAGATTTCCGATCGAAATGCCGAAGGTTGCCCTCGTTGGTCGGAGTCCAATAACAAAGATGGTTCATTTTGTAATTGGTCTCGATAAATTTACTGTAATGAAAGTGGCAGAATTTCGTTTTATAGGAGAATGTTTTTAAAATTTCTCACAGTGAAAGCAACTGTTCTAAACAGATGTAAAATAGCTTTAGCATTTCTTAGCTTTTCTATCGAGTGCATCGATTTCCACGATAGCTTTAGAGGATTGTTATCAATATACACTAACCAAATCAAACGAACACACGTAAATATATATATATATATATATATATATAAGCAGAAAATAGTATCTGGATGCGCGAACAAAATTTGCCTGGGAGCACACGATTGGTTTCGCGGTTATTATTGCTCGTCACCTCTGCGTACCCGATGCTCTCTTGTCCAAACATCCACATACTTGTGTATTTATATATTTACGTTCGCATGTATATATATATCAGTGATCAATGTCCCCGACAAATTTTTCACCGAAATAAATTTAATTGCTAATTACAATGATCATATGGACTTTTGAAAATATGCTAACTTTGAGGACATTCAGTTTATGTGTATGTGGAAATGTAAACACTGCTTCAAAATCCCAACTTAGCTGGCCACCGCGCCGTCCTTAGAAACCATCCTTATTCATTCTTTGGACACATTCATCAGTCGGTCGAATGCTGTTAGTCCGTCTTTGAATTTGAAGACTAAAATGGTACCACCAGTAAATCTATTTTTAACACTGTGCCAGTGATGACGAGATTTTTCCTGAGATATTGCTTAGGTTGTTGTTTTTATAAAGAGTCTAGCTCGAGTCGATCTGTTCTATTTTGACTGAACCATCGATGGTATCGAGATTCTTTTTCGTTTTACTGATGGTTGATACCACCCGTTTGGATACTGACAGTCGACCCACTTTTGTTTTGTTCACTCATAAAACACGTGAAACAAGAAGAAAAAAATAACCTAATTTGCCTTTGACGAGCACCTAATAATAGGCCAAATTCTATGCCCTAATTGGTTGGTTTACTTGGGGAAATAATGATTTATTTTGCACACACGCAGTTAGATTGCTTCGGTGACTGATTCACAAGCAATGCCTCAAACAATAAACTAAGATGGAAGGTCTCCGTCCAAAATGTCCACAGTGCGAGTACGGAATATATTTAAAATTGCATTACTGTGTACCTACAGCTGGCCACCTGGTAAAATTAGGGCATTTCTTCCCCTGTACGAGAAGACTGGGTGTTGGGATTTACAGACTGTTTATAAAAATTTAGTACTTAAGAACTTCAGATTTCGGCAACGACTAACTGAGAGCAGTAGACTGAACGTGCACGCTGATTGTGCATCAAGTTTGACATTACTTCGCTCTTCATTAAAATATAGCATTTGATCTCAAGCATTTGAGGATGACATTTGGAAACCTCGGATTTGGCTTACAAATATCTCCTACTTACATTTCACTTGCTTCAGCATCGCATAATTGCACCATACCGTGTCCAGGAAGTCTACAACTCTTTTGTAAGTCCAGGTGTTGCTTCAATTGCTAAAGAAATTATTTCCATTATCGTGTTTTAAGATAAACAAAAAAAGCAGACTAGCGAGCGACGACATTTTCAATGACTCCTATAATTTCAATAAATCGTTTTGTACTGAGATGAATTTTACAGGGGATTTGATTAGTAAGACAAAAGTATGGGTGAGGAGAGACCGCTGGCGTTATATGGGAAACCGACAAAATACATGAACTTTTATCTCCATCCTTCTCTGATCTAGGGTTTGCATCGAAGAATAAGGTGGTCCAAGGCAGCTGAAAGGCAATCACAAATTGTCCTTGATTGCACAGTGGAAGGTTGTGTAGGCGGTTGGCGACTGCTTACGCTGCGCTCAAAACACGACACTTTTCCACTCGAGCCTGTTGATCTTGCACCTTATATGGGGCACGAAAAGCTTTCGTCACATTCACGGTATTAGTGAACAGCAGACGTGAAACCAACAAACTTTTAAGTGGCTCAGTTGTTCCAGTGCTCAAGTACAGGGTAGTGCTCACGAATGCATTTAGACAAGCTCCTGGATGTACAGCCTATATGCACTGTCTCACAGGAACACGCAAACGATTGGACTTAAGACGAAGATTTAGAAGCAGAAACCTTTTGTTTTAAAAGCAGCGGCACCATAGGGTGGGATTTGAACAGATTTCGAAGGGTGGCTGTCATGAAGAAACTGTTCACAGCACAGAAACCTCTAGTGTTGTTAAGGAAAAGCGATCTTGGTATGCTGTTTTCATTGAATGCAAAGAGATGCGATTCTCTGCCACGTGCTTTTGATTCTCCGGAAAAGTCTCCTCCAAAGGGACCGGAAATCCTGTTACGGATATTTTGGAACGCATATTCTATTTGGCCAGTTTCGTTTTACTATTTACCGAACCTTGCAAAAATGGACAATTTTTGACCGTGGATAAAATACAAAGAAATACAAAGAATTGATAGTGGTGGGAAAGTGTTTGTAGAGAACGTTTTCCTTTCATATGTTCCCGTTTAAAAAACGACTTTTGCCAACGAACTTCGTCGGTTTACCGTTGTTCTCATTGGTAGCGACGACAGAAATGTTGACACACGAAGAAGTCATCTTGTTTGATATGAAAGTGATACTCAGATATAGGCAAAATATGAGGAACAGATTAGCGATGGAACATAATGCTGAAGGTTTTGAATTTACGCGAGCTAATTGAATGCTGGTGACGATAAGCCGATTGATGCAGTGGAGTTTTACGCTCGATAAGTTTGCAAAGCGTGCGAAAATAAAACATGTTTCCGCGCAAGTTGAACGTAGTGCGTTTGGCCGAGCTTCTGTTCTGTACCTTTGATGCTTATGGCCTTCGTGGAAAAGCATAAAATATTTGCCTAATCACAAAACCTTTCACAATTAAATGCATCACAATTTCTTAAAAATGTACAACATGAAGATCTCAGCTGCGCAAGATCTGGTTGATTTCGCAAATACCATAATGGTGTATGCATTGTTAGAAACAGTCAAGCTCCGTGGCTTTCTGCTAGTCGGTCTTTTTTTGTCTTTCGTCCTCTGTGAGATGCAAATTTTGTTATTCAAAGGTAAATTATAATTGACTGGTTGTCAGTGTAAATAAATAATTCAGAGGGCTGATTGGCCCTCAGTTGAGCCATTTGGGAGACCTGGGTAACCACTTGCACCGCGATGCATGGAAGCCAAAATGACCATCGACTTCTTAGGACCATTTAGGAACAAGTAGTCACCAGGGTGATGCGAGATAGGCCCCGCCAATCCATTTCGGTCTTTGGAAGAATTTGGTGTTTGGTGCCCCTATAGTTGAAAACCGACAAGTAATCCTAAACCTTATGTTACATTAACAGAAATAAGCATAGAATCACAACATTCCCTGCATGGGTTCCTGAAGTTGCAGTTTGGTCTTGGCATGATTTTTATTCAAACGCTGAACACAAAAATGTATTTGGTTTTATATCTATCAGTCTGGGGATGCTAAAATCCGGTTTCTGTTGCACATCGCAGTCTCTGCATTTGTAATTTATATGAATACCTATAAAGTATATTTATTTCTTGCTTTGTCCACTCTCTGCAATGAAAAGTGAATATTTATGAAAAACAACTTTTATTTTGGTCGTTTCTTTCTTGCTAACCGATAGACGTTTCTTGTCAATTCCCTTGGCTATTCTCGCCGATTCGCCAAAAACAACCACAAACAAGTAAGCAGTTTGAGTATTTTTTCAACCCTACTGATAGGTCCTACTAAACAGGAAATCAGCGGTGGGTGGTAAGGGTGGAACGCTCAACATTTATAAACATTTCCCGTGACGACATTCATCTGAAAAATGTGGGATTTTGCCATTTAAAAGTTAACCAGCAACTGCTTTCCTCCCTGCGTCCGTGCTACTTGGAATCTGTGACGCTGTATACTGACCGCACTTTGAGGAGAGAAGCGGCAGTACCTTTTAAGTATTCATTTTATTTCCATAGTGATTCATTAGCCTTTCATCCGAATCATATGCAACTTATAGCTTTTATGAACATGATCTCTAACCACAACTCCACAAATGTTCACCGGAACTCGGCAGTGTGACCTGGTCTAACCAACAGGTAGACGCGCTGAAAGCGTCAATGCTTAGAAAACTCGTTGACGGGTGGGTATACATCAATCGTAAGTTGGACAACGGGGGGCACATTGAAATAAAATATTCCTTATCTATGTAAGCAGAACCAAAGAAAACTGAAAAATGATATTGTTATTGAAATTGGAGTCTGGATGCGAAATTGTCATTCTGAGTGCAGATCATCGTCGTTGGAGAGAACACCATTGTTATTCGGACAAAAGTTGAAAAATCGAAGGCAAAGTTCATCCAATTCACTATTTAACAGTGTTGAAGCAAACCGTCAGATGTTTGAAATAGGTTGGATGGAACGTCGGACCAATGAGGGCCGTGCCTTCCGGGTTCAGTGATGCATGATATTTAAGCGTTGTCCATATCTTCCTTTCTAGTGAATCCTGAGATCATATAGGCAATGCCACTCCAAATTTCAGGATCAAGGTGGCCTGCTTCCCCCCTCCCCGGGCTTGTGCTGTGCCATGGTGGCTTTGTGGTATGGTCCTTTCACTACCCCGGTGCACGAGGCGTGTAACAAAAGATGAATCTACAGGTTTAACTCAGAGACAAAACAGTTCAGTAAACCAAGGGGTTGAATACCGCCATGGGAAATTCAGGCTTCAGAACACGCACTGAATACTTACAGAATGTTATGGAGTACACGTACTGGTAAGTATTCTGCATAGCCACCAGAAAATGCTAGGCCACGCACTGTCTGTCTCACGTACAAGGAGCTCTAACCAGACATAAATCTGAGAACTAGGGCAAAATGTACCTTTTTGTATCGAATGCTGGTAGATGTATTCTTGATACGTAACCAGTAGTTAATTTTAACAAAATTTCGTTCGCATTCGGTAGTTATTTTACAGTTTATGTTCTGGGTTGGACTTAGAAAATACTAATTCATCAAATAATGACATTGATATCAGTATACTTAAGACAGTAACTTTTGCTTTTTGTAAACCTTGTGTTATCAGCTAACGATCCATGTCGTTTTTAAACAACCAAAGCGTGATGCTGGTGAACCTTGATGCAAATTTGGCCGGGATTGGGGGAAATTGCGTGAGGATAATTTTATGAATACTACTGACAATAACTAAGTAAACAATAAGACCATAGTCCTGTTTTTTTTTCTCTCGAGTGGGAAACTTTGATTTTCATAGCTTGCAACTATCGCCTTTCAACTTCAGTATGCGGTTAAATGTATTATCCTATTACATTTTGCATTTGATCATTACAAGCATTGGTGAAGGTTTTATTCAAAAAGACTGCGGCATGGGTTTCCGCAACTACTGTGACTTCACTTATGAGAATATAATAAAACGATGACATTGACTTAGGCTTAGCTAAATAGTATTGCTGAATTATTGGAAAAACCTATGCAAGGCGATTACCACAATCCAAATATCCAGAAGCACCAACTGGTTTTGTTTTACTTGACGGTAGGCGGCGATTAGGTGCATATAACACAATCTGCCGTGTACAATCTGCCATGAATAACAGCTTGTTTACTTCTTCAAGAAGGAAGAGGGCTTAGTTTCATGTATACAAGCTTATTGTATTTTTCCCCCAGGATGCTTGCTAGTGACCTGAAAATATCATCGAATCCAAGCAACTCCCTAGTATGTCAGAATACTGATAGAGAGAGCTTACTCGCTGTCCTGTTTGAGTGGGGCACATGCAACCGTTCACAACAGCAGCACATGCATGCCTATGATTGGTAGGATCTGGTTTAATTTACTGTGGGAAACGTGAAAAGTGGGCACGCATTTGGTCCACAAAAATTGCTAGAAACATAGTTCGCACTACAGTCAAAAGAACCGATGGCACGATGTAAAACCGTAGTGTTTGAATTATCAATGGAAGAGGTATTTTCAGATCAACCGAAGATATGTGCTTGCAGAACATGATGAAAGATGCTTAGAATAATTTGAAATTACAACCTGTATAAAACATTTATCATCCGACGGTGTCTACAACGTTTGTTATCAAAGGACTTTTCTGAGAACAGAATTCTTACATTTCGATTGGCAGAGTTCGGAATGTGCACGCCTGTCGATGTGAGAATTCAATGTTTTACAAAGTTACTTTGGCGTTAGAAGTCATTTTAAAATATTGACTTAAATTCATAATTCTAGCCAACTGTTCTTCCGAATACCCTCTTCATGCATGGACCGCAGATGATCAAATCAGACTCGCGTTTCGCTTTCATTTGAGCTTATCACTGGCGCGTGTTTCTCACCACGCCAGAGCCAAGTAACTAGAATGCGTGAGTGGTAACGTTGTATTGTCATCTCTGCCTAGGTCGATAACAATTTTTCTTACGGATCTTCCAATTAACCGCAAGGTAGTCAGGAAACTTGAAAATCTCTGATCGTTCTGCAAACTCTGTCAATGAAGGTGCACGAAAGCAGAGGCCATAGATGTGCAATTATGATACTACACAGTGGCTTAACAATATTTTGTGATCATTTTGGCAAAAATGAAGCTCAAACACAACTTTCACGCATCTAAACAACTGTGGAAGACGTGAATGAACGAAAGATCTCGCCCAATGTACCTGGAAAATATCAATCTATTAATCCCGATTTTACTCAATGCCACTGCCTGCAGAATTCTACTTCAACATTCTATTTATTTTATTCACTAACAGCTTTCACGTTTCTTCATAAGCAAAGATTGATATTGAGAGCTTTACTTGAATGTGCATTTAATGGGTGAAATATTGGAACGCTTTTGAAGAGACAACAAAAGTTTTAACTGAAAAAAGGAAAGATTAAAAAATAGTTGACGTTATGTTTTTGTGTTTGGAAAATATTCCAACAAATCATTTTCTTTATCTATTACATTCGAACGCGATACGACTGTGCATTCAAGTTCATGGTACGCTTATCATCTTGAAATTTCAAAGAGATATTCGGAAATTCTCGCCAAGTATGGTGAGTTAGTACTCAGTCACTCATAATCAAACAAATAAACATTAACAGCACAACGAAATCCTCAGAAACTTGGTAGACGTTCATGTGCATTAACTCAGTCGACAAAACGATTTTGGCAAAAAGCCGTGGTTTACCAGTGAGCTACAAATTAGGACTAAAATGGAAAAATACTTTAGAATGTTGCAATACGAAAACAACCCCACCAAAATGTCAATAGATACTACATTTTTCCTGTATGAAATATATTTTGATTGAGCGGTGTACTTTAGAAATATTTGGCTTCCTGAGCCAAACTGGTAATTATTTTCATCCGATTGGTTGCGCACATCTAGATCCTTGGATCTACGCTTATTTTAGTATTCTCAACCAAAAAGCGTCAAATGACATTAGCTCTCCATATCATCGAGATTGAACTGTTACGAAATAGCACTGAGTGGCATATTTGTCGTAATGTTTCTAAACTGGGACAGCATTTTCAAACTGCACCGGATGTACACATCGGCGTCTATTTTCCCTTGTCCTCGTAATTGGGCCCAGCTGACCGTCCAGTAACTTTTGACATCACATATGTATATTTCATTGGAATTTTGACTCAAGGATTTTTGACGGGTGAACCAAAATTACAGTTGCACTTATCGTTTTACTAACAACTCTATTTAACAAATAAAATAATTTCATTTACAATACATTTCAAACCAAGGCATTGATACCTTTCTCTTCTGTTATTTCTAGGTTATTTTTATTCATTTTTCTCATCTGTTAAGCCAGTGCTACCATTAAAATGCAAAAGCAAAAGCAAATGAAACCCTGTCGGCTATGGAATCCACTTCCTTGTCATAATTCCGATGTTGCCTAAACATACTTGAAAAATGTTTTATTCAGACATACACAATCAAACGGTCTACTTTTTGTTTGAGTGTTCACACTTTACGCGGATCGAAAATCAAAGGGAAGACGGATGTTGAACAGATTAGAATGAATAAGCAGAGCGACTGCAAGCGCAGTGATTGATAGTATGGAGTTTGGCCCGCGTTCGAATTGCTCAGTTCGTGTTAAAACCAGATGCGAAATTTGCGACTTTTGTTGCTAACCCGAAAAACGAGAACATGTCTTTCCATTCAATCTGTTAGTATGTGGTAATCAATATAACCAAACAAACAGAAATTTTTACTTAGTATCGTGAACCTGCTCTTTGCCTGTACTGTAGTCTTTCAAATGAGCCCGGCTATTTTTGACAAATGTCAAGTTAGAGAAGAGTGCGAAGAGTAGCGCACTGTTTTATTACGGCAAATTAACTTCAACGGTATATCCTTGCTGAAGTGGCTTTTGCATTGAAAATAACGTTTCGTTTTGACCTGTTCTAAGGTGAAGAATGTTCAGTGCATTTTGAAGTTATCTTTTCTGTGCATTTTATTATAACGAGCGTTCATCGATCACTTGTGTAACTCGACGCCCGTATTCATCGGTTCCGAAGCGCTTGAGTGATTTGGTTTAGTGCAATTGAGATTTACCTAAAGCGTCTGAGGGCGTTTCTCTATCGACCGACAATAGGTAGGAAACTCTTTGTTCTGTTTTCAGTACATAGTGAAAGTTGTTGGGAGTTTTGTCATCTCAGTGGTAGTTAAAACTATTGTGAAAACATGTAACCTTTGATTATATTTGTTTGTTTTGTAAAACCATCTTAAAAATTGGTGTTCACATAACAATCCATCAACAAAGTTGGATTTACAGAATCTCAAAAACTCTCGCCTTTTCATAAAGCTAAATCATAACAAAAAGGAGGCCAACCTTTGTTGAACAAACGTTTTTCTAACTTCAAATGACAGTTGAAGATAGAGTGAACATTCTGGCTGCAGCTCAATGCAATACCAAAACTCAACAATTATTAAAATTAACTGACCTAATCAAAAGTTTCTATACCTCAGCAAACATGTTCGTAATTTTCAAAGAACGCGCGGACAGTTTCTGAAAATTTTCAGCCCAATTTTGACGGCCTAACTACTACACTAAATCTTGGAATAATTAGATAATTATGAGCATATGATCAAACAAGGTTACATTGAAGTGACAGTAAATTCAATGCATCGTAAACTGCATGTGTCCACGGAATTAAGTTCGATCTGATTATGAATTAGTTCTCAGTGCCATAGCGACGGTGGCCAGTGAATACAGAAAAGCTGTCACTTAAGCATAATTGGGCAATAAATCTAGCCGAATAGCCGCGGGTAAGCGGATAAGAACAAAGCTTTCTGAATCGAGGGTCACGGGTTTGAATCCCTACTCGGCGGGTCATCTTGTCCACTTGGCAGTCCTCTGTTGGCTGCTGCCTCCTTCCTAAAAAATATTAGCTTACACTCCACTGATGAAGGAGGTTAGAAGGCAAAAGATGTTGATTCTACCAAATTAACTAAAACCTAGCTTACCATTAATTTACAAATGAAACGAACAAAAGCAGAACGGCAGAGCACAGTGGTGTGGTTGCGCGTTTCAACCAGTGAGCTGCAAATTGTAGTATTGCGCCAGAAAATTTGCGTGGAGTCACAGAGTCGCACAGTTAAATAAAAATCAGCAAATCCTTTATTAAAGCAAAACTGAGAGTATCCTGTGTTGGAGTAAAGACCCTATGCACCATTTCAATAGGTTATTCGAAGTATTTGAAATAGGAAAATAATAGACTGAACTCGATTTTAAAAGTTGGTTCTGAAGCAGAGTACTCATGACAAGCAAAACATCATCTGACTACAAGCATTCTGGATCACGAAGTTTGCATATTTTTCGAAAATTTGCACTTTGAAAATGCCTGTCTCATGCTAGCGGTGATATTTGTTGAGCCAGAAATTCAGAAAAAATCAGATTGAGTGTACGCGAATTCCGATTGCCTTGAAAGGTATTGAACTTGTATCTTATCAATAAGCAAATTGAATATTGTTTGAGACAGAGCAGTTTGCTTTTACTGATGCTCTCACTAGGCATTAATTTTTGATCCAAAGAAATCCTAGGTAACAAGTACGAGTTGTAACAGTGAGTGATATTGCAAAAATCATCAAGTTCATCTTCTCATTAGTTCACCTACGACTTTCACAGAAACTATTTCTTCATATTTTGGTAAGGTGAGATCCGAGCAGATTGATTTATTTGGCACAATTCAAAGTGGGCGAGTTTATTTGCAAGTATTTCGGCCGCTAGCTTAGAACAGTTTGTCCTCATTTCAGCGCATAGAACGCACTGGGCAGAGCGATAAAACAAATTTACTTGTTAATGGAAACAACCCCGAAACGACAAAGCAAATAGTGCGTGACTTTCAACTTTCCGTCCAACTTACGCAAGACAAAAGAAACGAAACAGGTCATCGGCAGCTTCCTTTTTACTTCAAAGCTTGAAGGTAGTGCCGAAGCAGTAACAGATTAGTGTAACTTGTCTTTCTACTCTGCTACGACGAAAACGAATACCAAAGTGAAAACGTAAACCTTACCTTCCACATGGCGGGCGATTTTTCACTAGGCATCACGCACTAGAGAAGAGCGCTACTGGTCTCCCACTTATTGCAAGCTTTGCAGGGACGGATGTACCTGAAACGTTCCCTTTAGCGACGAGAACGGTCTGGTTAATTCAAGCTGTCATAATGGCTTTCTCAAGCTTTGGATGTAAGCATTTTAAAGATGACTCAGTACCGAAAGAAAAGAGGAGATAAAATAGTTCTAAGTAACTGAACAAAACTTATCTGAGGACAGTTAAATTGTGTCTGAGTGGCACAAATTTTATCCTAAAATGCACCGCAGTTAAACAGTGTCAGGTGGAACAGCGAAGTTATGCCAAGCATCGGAAATATCAACCCAGTAAATTCAGATTTGCGGTTGCCGCTGTGCTCATGCCATGTGGGAATTACGACCCAACCATGCTACAACAACGAGAAGGACGAAAATGATTTTATCATAGAGTGACCTGTTACTGTTGCAGGTTTTAGCATTATCAAATTGCTCAAAAACGTTTCTCAGCGAAATCATCGTTTCAGTGACACCTTTGGACATACGACTACTTAATAACAGGGAGTGTTAAACGCGGGCTTTAACAATGCCTACCATAAGCCTTAAATTTTGCTCGATTTGGCTTACAGTTTTAGTGGGTTCTCGGTGTTGAGTCATCTCCCTACAGCTGAATGTCGGTATGTTTGGGCAACCAATTAGTTCGTTCCTGGATGAGGGTTACCATTATTACCGTTAAGCGACTAATGTATGACTATCTCCAAATTCTACTCCATGAGTTCCAGTCGATCCAAGAACCTGTATTGGATTGTTTCATCATTCTAGTGGTTCTAAATTTTTGGTTCAGTAACATCTAGCTAACTACTCTGCTTCAGTGTGATTAAGTAGCACTGGGTTTGCTTTGACAAAATGCGAGGGTCTTAATGTGAGTCTAAAGTTCACCACATTAAACAAATGGAGACTCCTTCCGGTGAAAGCGAATTAATAGTTTCCCATGTAATTTTAGAAGTTTGCATAAAAATACAAACTCAGTCTAGCGATTAAGCAACATAAGTGCTTGATAACTAGGATAAAATTGCTATGCACTGTGATATGAAAAAGCAGTGACCACAACTAAACCTGGTCATCTGAGCGCGAGCCATCGACAAAAACTGATGCATTATGATTCTCGATTCCACGACGTTTAATCTGAGAGTGAAATAATTACTTGGTTGAATACTTGGTGTTCACTAAAACGTGCATGAAAGAATGATTCAATGTTGCTATTTTTATTACATTTTCTGCGCTGTTATGAGCAGAAATAATCTTGCATGTCACTGTAGAATGGGAGCAAATTAATTTAACTTAACCCATATTTCAAAGCCCTTGCCAATGGCATCTTATACAGAACATTTAACGGGGAAATTTGCGGGGCCCATAAAATAGCAGTTGTTACTGGTTGCTGAAGTGGTTTTGCCTGTGGAATGGAGGGTGGCTCCATAGCCAACGAAGTCCAGTTAGTACGGAAACGGCATACGTGCCTCTGACTGGCTAGCTCGACCAAAAGCTGGTTTGGAAATCAAATTATTCATCAAAGTACACTGCGAAAAGCCGGCTGATATTGCTTCAAAGATAAGAATGTTACTTAACTATCGTTTTGCTTTTTCCGCAAATTACCTTTGAAATTACATAGTTTGCTCATTAGCTTTACTACCAGGGAAAATCGATCAGAAGTAATTGAGGTTCTTGTTCATAGGTTGCTAGCAAAATTTCAGCAAAATCTGTGCTAAGAATTCTAACAACCATTGTTAGCCAGGGTAAGAAGAATTAATGAACAAATCGGGGTTTTAGCAAAGTGGTCCGAGAACCCTTGAAATAATGGGAGAACCCCAGTTTGTCAGCTTAATCACTTAATTGTTTCAACAATTATGATGATGGGGCTAATGACGGATTATCTGAAAATGAAAAACACAAGCTGCCCTCGATGCTTCTTTGAATCAGTCATCGCAATGCAACCTGCAAAAAAAGACTGATTGAACATTTTTAAAGTTTTGGCTTTATTCATCTCACAGAATCGAGGAAATGCACAAACGCTGGATAAAGATCACAAACAGGCATGCAGGTATTACTGAAACCCTTGCAACAAGCGTTATATGTAAATTTTCTGCATCAGCAGACAGTAGCATTAGGAAACGCGTACGTGAACTTGTGTCGACTCGATTTAGCAAAAATTATGAATTCTTCTGAAGAATGGTGAGCAAGCTTTGGTTTCATCTAGCAGGCAAATAGAACGGAAGATTTTCCAAACCCTATTTTTGCCACCACATCTATATCTGAACAACCGTACTGAGTTGCGGAGACTTTTGCATGCAAAGCATGTTGCACTTCAGTTAGAAAAGCATGGGGAATAATGAAGGAGAAACTTTAAACTTATCAGCTTGTAAAAAAACGCATCGAGGAATAATCGGAGCAAGTTATAATACGTTGCTCAGGAAATCAGCTAAAACAAGGGCGCAGTTTGAAAAAATGCTGGCTGAGCATGGGACGGTGGAGTTCCAATAGATATTGACTCTGGAGGGAATCGAACGAAAAGCGGATCGTGCTGAAATATGACATCAGCACTTTGGAAGCTCATTGTGAATTACCAACCTGCTAAGGAGAGCTAGTTGAGGTCTATCCACAACAAGGGGATTCCTGCGTTAGTACGGATGCAGAATTGCTGAATAGTAGGAACAGAACCAGCATGAATATTTTTGTTATTTCAATAAGGTATCAGGCAACTTAAGCATTAAATTGTCTATGTCATAATTTTTTAAATTGTGGTCTCAACGTCCACTGGTTTAAAGAGTCATTAAACTGTAAAATATTCCGATTATGATCAGTAATCAGACCCCGGAATGATTTATTGCAAATTACGCTCTGGACACAGGTATGCCCTCATCCGATGTACGTCAAAATGCATGAAAACCAGTCTACTGAAAATAGCGTCAGCTAAATTCTGGTAAAGTGAAATACTGACTCCCTTTCTGAGGTATTATAATAGTCTCATATTTTTTGAATTCCCGTAATCAAGTTTATGCCTCTGATACAATGAAGATATTTTCTTATCAATACGGCATTGCTTTTGGATCCAAGACGGTTCACACTTTATTTTTATGATTTTGGATAAATCGGACGGAAGTGAGAAATGGCACTACTTTTTCATAAACTCTCCTCTAGAAGCGTGTATTTTCTAAGGGTTCTGCAGATAGTCACTGAGCATTTATCGATTCATAAAATTAACCTTAGGCCAGATTAAAAAGCTTGGCTTAGGGTTTGAGAATGAGTTTTAGCTACTTTCGGATGTGTTTGAGTTTCCTCAAAAATAATTTGCACTTTGTATAGGTTACTAGTTGAATGTGATGTAGGTTGTGGACTTGTTTGGCTTGAGACTCCGGAAATACCGACAGACAGAATGAGCAAATTGAGCGAGTTTCTCCAGTCAGTTTGTTGTCGTCAACTTAGTTATACAGTCTCGCTCTCTACTCCAATGTCGCAACAAAACTTGAGCGACTAACTCTAGAAGCTTAAATGACCTTGAAGCAAGGTTACCCTTGCTATAAATTAAGATTCCTCCGAAACAGGAATTTTCCTTTTCCATAATTTTTGGGCTACTCGTAACGCAGAAATACGAACTAACAAATAGCGGCCTCTAGAAGATAATCACTTGATACTGGATAAAATATTCAATGGAATAAGCGCTTATGTGAACAAAGAATTCTATTCCCATCTGTCATCGGAACAGTATGAATCCTGAAGCTGTTCGGCGACCACATATGCAATTTCCTTATTGCAGTAGGGCTTCATTTTTTAGGATCACAGGAGTTTGAGTTGAAAACCAATAGCCCAAATTTAGCTGCTCACAGCGGTCATCAAAAGTGTATTAAAGGAAACCATCACTTATGTTTAGTTATGTTTCTACTCTGCAAGTAATTGGACCTTTGGAGCATAAAATAGGTAACGTTTGAATGCAGTAAAATTGATGCCTTAATTTAGCAAATGCATTTTATGTGAAAAAATACTCCAGAATAATTTTGAAAAATCCATCATCAGTTTACTTTCCTTCTACGTATTTCAGGTTCACTTTAGCCCTTGTGTCCCGACGTTACTAGGACTAAGCGCTAAATTTTGCGAATTACTTGTATATAATGAACACAAAGCATACATTTGCCTGGTTAATTCAACACGCTGAATATGATGGGCCAAAAACGCATAGTCAATCAGCTAGCTTTAAGATCGTTTAATTTTAGAGCACTCTATCACATAGGCATTGATATGAATAGATGTTTTACTTCAATATATTTCTTGGGTTTTTGCAGGTCGAAATGGGCGATTTTAAACTTTTGATGATTCACTTTCTGACGGGTTCCCGGATCTTTGACTGAAAGTTTGTTCTTGTAGATTTAAAACGCATGCTAAAATAAGCCGCAGCGTTCGGTGATTTGCGTTTTGCGATAAATTCATTTGAACAGGTAGAGAGGAAATGCATTTTGAATGGCAGGAAGTGATAAATCCATAATCTGCGTATAGAATCCAGGCAATTGAGTTAATGATGAAACTTTTATTGAAAAACCAATAGGGAAAAGAAAATCCATCAGTTGGTACAAACGCGAATTCTTTTCAACTTTGAAACAATTGCCAAATTCAAATCCGGAAACAGCGGACTGCGAAACGTTTCTTGTACCTGTTATGAGATGACACTTCCTAAGAACCACTCACATTCGTTGTTTTCTTTAAGGTTTGCTTGAGTTGCGAAATATGGTGATAAATCGACAATTCATGAAACTCCAAAAGATTAGGGGTAATATCTCATCGTCGAGTACACTGTTCCAAGAACATGTGACAAATCTCCTTTGCGTGGTATTTTGTTACGGTTGTCTGAGTAACTAATGCCATTTGAAAGATATTTATGGGATAAATCACAGTGTCATCACACATCCAGTTTGTGAATGATATTTTCTTAGTATAGTATTTGTAATGGAAGAAAATCACTCATTACCCATTTTTACTTATTCCGCTTAACTGGTTAGCCGACGAACTTGATGGACATTGCTCTTGAGTTATATACCCAAAAAATATTAAAGTGATTGTCATAATCACCTATATACGTTTCGTTGACCGATCCTAATAGATTCAACTGGAATGTTTCTGATTAGACCAATACGGTTCTTAAAGACAGTTTGATTCTTTAAGTTAACAATAGCCTAATGACGTGACATGAGATCCACTAAACCATTTACGTTGGTTTCTAGTCAGCGAAGCAACCAGCCAGTTATAGTTTGTTCTTGTTAGCGTGACATATGGAAAAAGGGTTATAACGTAACCCAGTGCAAATTCTAACGGTTGTGTTAAACAGCAGCTTCAAATGAAACGCAGCCATAACTTTTCTGGTAGCATCCACGCATGCCAGTAATAAAAACCCTTATACGATGACGAAGATTAACAGTTTCCAAATCAGAATATTGCTCGTAAGGGCAGTGAAAAAATGATAAGTTATAATAATTCCTCATGTCACTGACAAAGGCTTTATAATATATCCTCCTCCAATCAAAGAAATTAAGGAAAATAAAAGGGTACATTTTTCATTGGAGCAAGGCGTGCAATAAAAGAACGGAAACAGGGGGCAGATGCATAACCCATCAAGGAATAGAAGATGTTTCGTGTGTTGTTCCGGAGTCATGTTTATTTACTGCGGTCTCATAAAACTAAAGTTGATTCGCAAAAGGCTAACAGAATAGTTCTGCTTTGGAAATCGTCCGTAAATATAATGCGTTGTTTATACTCCTCGCTTACACCTTTGTTCCTAATCATCATCTCATTTTGGATTATAGATGTGTACTGACCTGAAAGCCAAATCGTCCGCTTTGATCCGTTCCCAGTTAAATCTACACAGACTGTCAATAATGTTTCCTTTAATCTTGCTTTTGGTACGTAAAATCAATCAGCTGGGAAAACCTGATTAGGAGGATCTATCGAGTTGCCTTCATTTTACAAGTATTAATTCCTCATGAGAAATATATCTCGAATCTATACATGTGCATATATTATGCATGCAAAACCTCTACACGTAGCTAGCAAACAAAAACAAAGTAAAGCAGAAATCCGAACGTGCTGCGTGACAATCCTCATAACCAATGCAAACGGTGCTAAATCGCATCGCCAGATACATTGGCGAGCGTTAGGCGCTTGGGATCTGTTTTATTTTTGTTCATAGTTAGATTAAGAGAAACTTCACCATTTCATTCTTGTTTTATTTTGCAGATGTAACGATTGCCCTACAGATGATACGGTTAAAATTTGGCTCAGGATTTGCTGCCATAATAATCACTGTCTGAATCACTTGTTAAAACACGTAATCATTACAAAGCCATCATACAGTCTGTATGTAGAAAAAAGCACTAACTGTAGAAGTCTCAAAGGGTTCATTCACGAATCCGACGGCAATCCACATAAAAGTACGAATCACTGTTTGCGACTTCTCGGTTAATATGAGGGAAGACATTGATAATATTGTCTTTTTTGCAACTTTGTAAGTCGTTGAAACCGATACATTGTAACTAGCAAAATTTCCCATGGACAGAATGATTGTGACCCCAGAGCCTGCGGTTAGAACACTTCGAAATGCAACACTGGAAGTGGTTGAAATCAGTGCTCTAAATACTCTCAGTTTGGTTTTCCTTGGGCTGAGTCAATTCATTTTAAGAATAAGCAATCTGGCTGGATAAGCAAGGAAAATGGGGATGATGTTTTTCAGATTTCGTTCGAGAAACCGTTGTCTTTTAAGCACCAAAAATTTCTTTTTTCATTATTTTTAATAACCATTGGTAGTACCTTGATTTTCTGTTTTTTCTAGTAAACTAGAAATCGAAAATGGTGCTTAATCATTATTAACAATGGAATACTTTTTTATCCCTAGTCCTGTCAAATGCAAATCCTGAAATTCGAATCTTAATGCAAGTCAAAAGGTCTCATTTATCACATTCTTATTCTAGCAAGCGAATGGAAATTCCCATCAAGGCATTCCTCTCGCTTTTTAAAAGCGCATACCTGTCCTAGGAAGAATTTGTTATTGATAACGCCCAATGATAGAGAAGCGAGAAATGGGGCTGTCGCGACACGTTCCAAAAACTTATACAACAAACCCCGGATTATTCACTCCAACTGCACACATAGCTTACCAGCAACGAAACCAGAAGTGGCGGACTGGAGCCAGAAATAAATCGGAACCATTCAGAGAACGACAGAAAACGTTTTCGGTGAAGCATAACGAATTTACAGGTAGACTCGAGTCCTAAAGTGACTATTCTGCTAAGAAGATAGAAATGAGGTATAATTGGAAGACATCACTCCGCGGTTGAATATTTGGACAAAGAAGTGCATAAATGCTTATGGAGCCAGATAAGGTATTTATATATTTCAGTTTTCGTTCAGTTGACCAAAACCTCAGCTGTTTAAGGCATCTTGAAAGGGGCTCGACTTTTGCCGTTGCACAAAACAAAATTGCTGACAACTCACGCAGTCGTAAAATACACTGAATGCGTTACCAACATTTTTTTTCTGTTAGAGAGATTGCTTCCCTAAGATTTTTACTATACCATGCAAACAATATACCCTCATTTCCGCAAAAGCTGACAACATACTTGGATTAATTTTTACTTTGGTGAAATGATGTTTGGTGCATGGAGCACACCGATGAAATATCCGTGGTTTCCAACAAAACGAGATTGATTATTGCCATAAAACTGGTTAGTAAACTAAACCTTTGACCCCGTTGAATTAAACTGGCTAGCTTTAAAGTGATTTCCTTTTATCGACGGACAAATGGCAAAACAGTTATTGGCGATCCTTCAAGGTTACAACAGAGATTATGCATTGGGAAACACGGAAATGTGTCAAGAAAAATACGCCAATTTTTTGAACGTATCATGGTCTCAGTAACTGATATTACAATACTATGTTGGTTAATTTGGTTTGGTCCGCAGATAGCAGTCTGAGCAAAACATGAACACCAGCAACGTCTCAGCTAGAAAACGAACACATGATTATTATAAATATTGACACGAAAAGGCACTCAATCGCTAGGTGAATGTTAATTATTTTGTTAAAACAAATGCCAGTTGTTTTGCAAAATGTCACTCATTAGTGACATTAAAAATATATCCGTAATGGTAACCGCATCTTCGCTGTATATATCTTCCCGTGATCAGTACAGTCACAAAGCAGTGGTTTTATTTACTGTTTACACAAATAAAATTCTCCAAGTGATCTTAGAACTGATGCGCTTATTTTAAGGAATTCATTCTCTCTTGCCGTAAAAACGAAAGATCGGAAACCAATGAAATCAATGCTCATCTAGAATCTAAAGCGATTTGCAAAAACAATAAAATTTCGTTCGCTAAAAGACTAAATAAACAAAATAAACGTTGTCCGAGAGTGTTTGCACAACTACAAAATCATTTTATGACATTGATTTTCTGGTAATAAGCAATCTTTTAATTTCCTAAATCTGAGAAATTTAAGTCTACTGTGACATCGAGCCATCCTGCACAACTCGAGTAGCTGCGTGAAATCTCACGCTTTTATGGGACTTTGGTCGTTTCTAGCGTTACTCTCCACAGCAGACTCCTGGTGCTAAGCAGCCAAAGGTTTTACACCCAAAGGTAGCAAAAGTGCAAGCTGTCAGTCTGAACAACAGACCGAGCAGATTGTCAGATTTGAGCGATGAAGTGTTCTACTAGAGAAGATATTTCATAGCATTTAACTGCACACTGACAATAACAGTGTTCTGGATAACCACCTCAAGAGATGTTGGCATGTAAGTACAAAGATCGCTTGGTTGTTTTCTGTTGGTGGTGTTTACAGAGACTTTGTTAGTACCGTAAGGGGATTCTGGCTTGGATTTATCTTACCTAATATACTCATGAAATTCCTGTGAACAATTGAACTGAATTATTTCCTACAACATATATACTTTTACTGTCGCGTTTGTTCTTGTGAAATAGGTTCGCATGCATTAGGTCCCATGAAAAGTTGTGAGAACTGGCAAGCTAAGCTAAGGTTTTCAAAAAATGCCTTCCATTATTCAGATGTAGAAATCTTCAAGAAGAACGGCAGCTTCTAAATTTTGCCCACATTGCATTTGCCGACGGCAATTGGACGATTTCGCAGAGGCTTTTGACCAGTCTACTGCGGGTAAGGCCATAAAATATGTAAATTTGACAAATACGTTGATTTTCTGCAACGAGAAAATTGAAGTCAACCTCATGTAAATATCCCATAACATAGAGAAGGAACTAAGGAGGCAGGCCTACTGCCAGGTGTTGAGAATACAAGGAAGGCAAACTGAAAAGTCCAGAGTCTAGAGGAAAGCTCTTTCTGTTTACCTGCTGCTTATAGGGGATGATGTTAAGTGATTGCAATGACTGTTAGGATCTTTCTGTTAGGACTGTCTGGAGGGCTTATTGCCAAGTTAAACAGTAGCTCTTTACTATTTGTAACAAATGTTCACGGAATCTTAAACAAGCAAAAGTAGATCACTTAAACTTTTTGTTGAATTTACTCTTTCCCACACTGCTGTGATAACAACTACGTTGGAAGTACCGACATGAGTATCTGGGGAACTTTCAATCACATTTCCCAGATGCCGGTACTACCTATATCAGGAATGCAGAATACCTCAGTTGAAAGACATCACGTCAGCTGAGACAAACTTAGTTACCAAGGGCAAGCGCTGCAATTGATAAGCCGTGAAAAATTCAGCTTTCTGAAGCGTCTTAGGAAGAGCTTCCACCGGCAAAATGCAGACGTGTCTCACTGCTCCTTTGCGAAAATTATGATATAGGAAGACTGATTACTGTGACTCATGTTCACCTACCCAGACCACGTGTTTCCGGTGATCTTTGTCCTACCGATATTTCCCGTTTGTGGGCTCCAAAATTCGCAGACGTCGTTTTATAGGATCAGTAGTAATACGAGGGTCTGCATACAGAATAACACAACTGAATTGATGCTGTCTTATGATTATGTTGATGCATTAGCCAATGCAGTTTTTTCAAGACACCAATTTAAATGGAAGCACCTTTTAGGCAAGTACACAAACTGGCACCATGTGCGCTCAAGTCAAGTATTAACTAGACGTTGTACAATTAGTAATTCTATTGAATACCGTAGTCAAAGTAGAGATTACCGGAATATGTCTATTGTATTATTCTTCATCATAAAACCAAATCGTGTTTTGAGCTGCTACGCATAAATATATATTTTATTTCACAGTAGACGAATTAATGTATTAGTTGTTAACAATAGTTTACCTTTAAGAAAAATTAATCAGCAAACCAACAACTTATTCTCTGAAATATCGGAGCAAAGGCTGCTGGGCAAAGCAATGATAGATTGTTCGATTCCTAATTATGTCAAGAGGTTTTTCATCTACTGATAAATTTTATTTTAAAAGAGCTGTTCGAAGCTAATTGAAGTATTTCTTCAAAATTATCCACGTTCGGTAAGCCAAGGTGGTGATTTCGATAGAGGTGGTTGCTGCAATGATTCCGTGCCTTGTGCGCAAGACGGAATAGTGGTGTATGATAGCTTTCTCATTAAAGTGAGCATTGGTTTTCCAGCTTTTTCAGTCGCTCAAATGTCAGCAATTTTTGCCAAATATTTCGATTCACCGTTGTCTGCCCTCAGTAAATTCGCAGCCTGTTAGGACTCGAGCATGAAACAATAGCGCCAATGTCTTCCCTCTTATTTCGAACCGACTTGCTTGCACGTTCTTATGATAAGTGTAGCGAGGAAAATGGCGTGTAATTAACACGGTTTGTTTGTGTTATTTTAGTGTGGTAAAACTAATGTTGATTATAAACAATCACAGGTGACTTGACACATTGGCTAAAGCCCGAAAAACCATTTAGCATCAACTCGTGGAATTCTCGGTCACACTTTTACTTCAGTCAGTTGGTAAGTGCGAATAATTAACACCCTTCAAAACAAGTATTTTAACTGTTGATTTGGAATGTAAAAGACGGCTTGCTATGCTCAATAGTAGCCTAGGTCAAATCTTATTTGCCACTGTCAAACGCTCACTGTGTTATGCTTAAATTGCACTTATGTCTTTACTATTATTGCAAATGCATTTCTTATTGCGCTCAAGCCGATGGAGTTCCAGAACTGGATTTTCTTTCAAAAATGATGTTTTAACTAAGATAGCCTAGACGCATCAATATGAGTCCTGGCCAAAAACATTTATTTAGTCATTTGTCAATTAGGCACTCAATTACCTTGTCTGGCATGGCGTCAAACGACAAAGAACTAAGCATGGCGTTTTATGAGGTCTGTTAGCTATTTAATGTAGGCTTACGGAAAACCAACCAAAAAACACGTAGTCAAGGGACCGCGATGCACCGAAACTAAAAATTCTTCGACTAGATAACTTTATGTATATTTTAGAAGAAGGCTAGTTCCAGGCTTAATTACCATTGTGCGAAGTAAGGCTGAGTAAATATTTGCCGGAACATGGCAAAAAGCCTAAGTCCATCAAAAAGCCGCAATTCTGAAGTGTAATAAGCTGCTACTGAAATAAATGCGTCCGTCTGTCAACTAGACCCATAATTTGGTCACTGATTTTCAAATCTGTCATTATAGCATATAGCAAAACTAAAAGTTTTATCTAAAACATGGAGACATTGAGCATGGCATCAATCGCGCCAGTTGATTAGTCAGGTTCAGTGAATGAGTAGATGAAATGCATGGCTAATTTACATGATCCTATTTGTCTTCTGCCTGTCGCGAACTTTTCTCTCCTCTGCGATAAACTGCAAGGCACCACTTATCAGCTATCATTCTAACAGGTCTGAAAGGTAGTTTGCATTAGTGCACTTTTACGTTTGTACCACAAGGTAAACTGTCGCTAGGCTTTCCTCTGCAATTTTGTTACCCGATCCTGTGACGAGTAGGTATGCTATAAACTAACTGTCTATACGTTCTAGATGAGTCTTGATAAGTCTGACGATATGGCAGGCAGCGCAGATATTGTCTCCTCAAAAGGTGGAGTATGAAGGCGGAGCACACCACTGATTATTTTCTTTGAACTGTCTCAAGATATAAGAGCCATTAATACCAAAATATGCAAATAAGTTATTTGGGAACTTGTCTAGCAATTCTGTCGAGCACCCGATTTCTATTGGCAGATTCCGTGGACACAGTAATTTTCCATCAATAACTAA
This sequence comes from Fasciolopsis buskii, assembly GCA_008360955.1. Lineage (NCBI taxonomy): Eukaryota > Metazoa > Platyhelminthes > Trematoda > Plagiorchiida > Fasciolidae > Fasciolopsis > Fasciolopsis buskii. The sequence goes on along the minus strand of LUCM01004463.1, from coordinate 98,104 downwards.
CAGTTGAGTAAATTCAGAGTACCTGATCAGATTGCTAACGTCGTGAATGGAAATGCTGAGATGTCTTGTGTCATGTGTTGTATGAAAAAGTATACTCATCAAAAAAACGTCAGCCTCATCGGTTGGAGTAACGATGAAATGACTTTCCGTCCGTATAAGCAACTTTGCCCAAAGCGGTGTTCAAATGTTAGCTGCATGAAAAAAGGATGCGCGAGGTAAATGAAACATTTGATAATTAGTACTTTCCGAAAACATTGATTTTGACAAGTTTATTTTATTTAGTTCCAATTACTTGTGTTGCGATACCTATCTACATTTACAATTCAACATCAATTTAACAAAACTCGGCAGCATACCACGCAGTTCATAGGTGTGAATAAAACAGTTCGAAAGTTTCGGGAGCCCCCTATGAATCAGATGTATTGATGGTAGCACTCTATAAAGGAAAACAATTCTTGAAGAGCTTAAGCAAGCAAAATCTTGTAGATAATGCCCATCTGGTCTGCTTTTTTGCGGCTCCGTGAAGTCCAGGTGACAAACGTTTGTAAACTGCGGTGTTTTGCGCTAACCGGGGTGTAATACTCACGGCACAATAATTTTCACTTGGGGAGGATTTTGATTTGCGTCGATGGTGACCCTGCGTGAAGCCCATTTGGGTGCGCTGCGTTAATCGCAGCGATGAGTGAAAAACAGCAAAATATTTTGTCGCCACAATGTAGCGGGTAATGCAAGGATTTCAAAGCATCGATCGATTTTAGGTTTTGCACTTGTTTTTCTAGCATTTAAAACTAGATGAGGTCACTATTTGTGCCAGAGTAAACAAATAAACTATGCCAAGATCATAATTGCCATGGGTGTAATTAAGCATATTTAAACGTGACCAAAAGGTTACTTATATTCATATTAAAATTTCACTACAAGAGTACTTTCCTGTAAACCTTTCGCCGATTAGTTTCGATATTTTATGCAAAATCGTCCAGAGTGAAGCGACTATTAACTGAACCCCCCAAGATTCACCAACGTGGCGTGAGTTAATGGCATAAGTAAGCAAAGAATATAATTATCCTGCATTATATTAGAAAATTCATATCACTTCAGTCTACGGATCCGTTACTCTTGTTTTCGAATGCATGGTCTATGATGACCTTAAATAAACTCGCATAATGAACATTTCTAGAAATGACTTCTCCGACAAACGTATCCCACTTTTTATACCGACCCAAATTTCCAATTCACACGTGAAAAAATAGGAAAAACTCCTACCAATAGATCAAAAGAGAATACAATCCGGAAAAGTGCATTTTGTCGTTGTGGTAATGCAGATACTACTTTCAATTTAATAAATTTTCAAATATGAAAAGACGTCACTGTTTCCGAAAGAAGTTTATTGTTTTACCCTACTGAGTTTTATTAAACGTTATCATCAATAGATTGGTTCTCTTCCATTCTGAATTAAATCGGGGAAAATTACATCTGAATCAAGGGTATGCTTCATATAAAATCATACTCCGTCCTGAATCTTTCCAAATTATGTTTTATGTCTTGGACTGATAATCAAAGAAGGTTTCCTTACAACCGGATACTAACTTGGATGTCCTAAAGCTTCTTGAAGTATGCAGTAAAAATAACACTTTGGAGAGGCTGAAGGATAGTGGCAGTCTAGTCGATTTCCACGATTTAAAAACGCTGGACTCCTAGCGAAATAGGCTCCAAATTGTTAGGAATTGATCTCACTTTGCTTCCCTTGCCAAGGTTTGTCTGTAAAACCCCTAAAATTCAAGCCACCGTCTACGTAGTGACAGTGACATCAGTTAATTCCAGTATGGATAACCATTGACCTTGATCCAGCATTCTTTGGTTGTGGTTGCTGCCTCGTAGCATCATCTACTCAAACGGAGAAAGGGTATTAAAGAAGGATAGACAGGAAACAGTAAATTAAATGAACGCACAGGAAGAGAAAGATTTCGAATCCAAGGACACTAGCGAGTGTGGCATTGAGCTTTATCATCAGTCGTCTCCAGCCATCGTGTAACGGGATCTCGTGACCCTAACACGGTAATCTAACTGCACCGTTACGAGGCTTTCCACTGAGTAAGGCTTTCATGCTCTTTACTTTGTCATCGACTGGTCCCTTCCAACCATCTTCCAACCATTACCGACCTCGAAGAGCAGCATACAGCAAGGACATTGTTGCGTGGGCATGGAGAAAACATGTCCCAACTAAATCAACCTATTGGGATTCCGTGCCTGTTCTTAAGACTGAATCCTAGCACCAACTACCTTACGCCTAACTTCTGGGTTGCTCACAGGATTCTTACACTATATTATTCCGATGCTGAGAAGATGGACGTGTTCAAACACCGAAAGCCTTTGCAAGTTTTCTGTTCTCGACGGTCAGGTTTCGGAACAGTAGAGCAATACAGACTTCATTGCTGTTGTGAATGCTCCACTTTGATCGATAGCTGCATCTAGCACAGAAGCCCCAGATGCCTCAAGTTGGTGAATGCCAATCAGACCATATGTATGCGCGGAGACGCTTCATATTATATACTACCGCCAAGTGATACACAACTAATCATTTAGCTAAATCTGTCCACTACATGCAGTTTCTCCCTTGCATGAACAAAATTCGGCTTTGAGCCAATCCAGTACTGTAGCAGCATTTTACTTTGAAAGTACAAAATGGACACCTAGCGTACCTAGGCTATCGTTCTGATGATGGAGAAAAACCTGCACCTTACCTGACTTTTTACTCAGCAGCACAATACCATCTGCATATTCCAATTCAGAGTTCCTTGTTTATGCAAATGTCAATGTCAATAATCATGAATGTGGATACTGCTATCTCCACAACCATCTCAATAACAAAGTTGAAAAATAGGCGAAAAAGAAGAAACTCAAACGAACACCACTTTTCGTAGTAAACTCGGGTGAAACGTTGTCATAATCACGAACTCCGTTTCGGCTGTTAGCACAAAGAGATTGGATAAGTAAAATAAATTTCTGTAGCACTCTTTCCAATGAAGGGCAGCACCAAAGAAGTGCACGATCGACTGAGTCGAAAGTGGCCTTCAGATCAAGAAAAAAACTCGTATGTCTACAGCTTGAGAGGTATTTTGCTTATCGAAAAAACCTACGAATCTCACATACTGACTTTGGAATGCATAACAACTTTATTGGTGCTATTGCAGTTTTCTTACTTTCACAAATAACCCTGACGATTTATCCATATTCGTTTTCAAACACACGCGGTATATAAACGTTGTTTCCGAAAGTTACAATCACAATTCAGTGCAAACTTTAGCTTGGCAATCAGTGACACATCCGTCTAGTGCCTACAACCGTCTGTCAGACTAAATGTAAACCTATCCGTTTTGAATATTACTCCATATTTTTATCCCCCGGTAAATCTGATTGTTCCGGTACGAGAATAAAATCAGTGAGAATTTTGGCCGGCCCACAGCCCGTGACGGATGGAATTCACATTCTGAATCAATAAATGATTTACATGTTTTTTTTAATGAAATAGCGCCACAGTTTTAGAATCCATTAGGTATGGATCGAAAATATATACTCATTTAAGGTGCTTGTTTGACACTAGAGCATGTCTTGTAGATCCGATGTGTATTTTCTCCTCGAACTTCCTAGTGGGTGGAGGATATCCAAATGTAGAATCGCTAGTATTACTATCCAAGTTGAATTGCAAATTCGTTTTAGTTGCTGTGGTTCGTTTATCTACGAAGAACACAAAATCTGTACAGCACACACAAATCCAAGTCATTAAATTGCCTTCGATTTCATCACAGATGGAGATTTTTCTTACCAAGTCAAAAATGTTTCATTACTTAGAACAAGTTATTTTCGCCTGCTCAAAAACTGGGCTAGTGAACCAGGACTAATGGAAAGAGATCAATAAAATTTGTTCGAAAAATTTGCTGTTTGATTATCTGAAGCATTCTCACGCAGATTTCAAGGAAAAAATGATTCAGATTTGAATAAATAGAAAAATCAAAAATATAGCTCATGATCAGTTATGCGTTTTAAATTTCAGGTGTCTCTGGTTTGGTTGGGCGTTGTTCATCTTTAACATATGGAACATACTGAGTTAAGGTTGATGGTGCCAAAACCCGAATGAATTATTTACGTTTGCATCAAACAACAGGGACATAAAATAGACTGTCCAATTTTCTTCAGAATTCACAAATAATTAATGAGATAAACCAATAAAGCGAATCGTGAACAGCATGGAAAAAATCATTTCAGAAATGAATGATGGGTACGGGATTGCTGAAAACGACCTGAGTCAAAACAGCAAACTTTTCCCGTTGTTTTTCTTTAATAAAGAGTAAAAAGTAAGAAAATTTGCCCGTATACCTGGTCGTTTTTCCTTTACAAACAAAAAGTATGCAGAGCTTCAGACAGAGGACGTAAGAAAATGAATCATTCTGCCAATGGTAATGACAATGATGATCAATTTAATAACAAAATTTAAGAAGTTGCATGGTGCTTTTTTCTGTTCACTTTGGGTTTTCATATCAGTTTAATTTCGTACAAAATTTTGACTGGCTTGCATGATCGCCATTCCGAAAGGAAAATTCTTGGTTCCATTAAAAGAACTTTGGGAGACGAAATCGTTTTTGAAAGTACAATTTTTGCTTATTCGCAATAGGCGGTTTATGGTGTCGAATGCCCTCAAAGCTTCTGATTTTCAGCTGCCTTGTGCCCAGCTGAGTGCACACAGAAAGATCCATCAATTCACTCTTTGTAAAACATCCTGCGAAGTGGCAGATAATGTCAATTCATCAAAAAGAAAACTTTTGCATCGCTCTCAATAACCACATTCTTCCGAATTTTTTTTTTTGGATAGGGTATCATAACTTTGAAATTCAGTGATTGGTTACACAAACCCGCATATACATTATGGATGTGAAAATGTGTTTGCGGATTTTCATTCTTGTTTTTATATCTGTCTTCTGAATCCCTTGAGCTTAATATGGATTGTTATTTTATTATAATGCACAAAATGTCAGCAAATCTGAACTGGTGTTTTGTCAAAATACCTTCTTGTTGCCAAGGAAGTTCAAGAAGCTGCTTGTGTAAGCACTCACGGAATTTACTCTCCTGATTTATCTTCACACATTGCAATCTGTTGTCTTTACCATCATCCGCGGCTATTCTCGCAAAAGCTTTCAGATAGACAGAAAACGCTTGACATTAACGGGCACTTGCAGCGTGGGACAACTCTCAAGACCTTCAATTTAGATCTAGTAAAAATCTGAGGCATTCTTGGTAGCGGTCACTTCAATATTTTTTAATTAAAAAGCATTTTGCAAAAGCGATTATGTAAGTACAAGCCAAATAGAAAATAGAAAATGTCTATACGCATAAAAGAGAAGCGATCTGGTTAGACAATGATGGAGTCAAGTAAATGACGGATGGATGCGCATAAATATTAATATTAAAATTGAGCTTTTTCCAGCAATTTTGAAGGTCACTATGGAAATTTTCAGTTTTGTAAGCATTGAGCTTGCCATTTTTGTCTCAGACCCTGCATCACCAGTCAGAGTAATGTCCTAAGTGCGTAGGAAACCACCTTTTTGCCCCATTACATTTAAATTAGACGCAACTTGAAGCTCTGCCGTTCTCTTTGGGTGAACTAACAATTTAGAGAATTTCCCAGGGATACCTTTCTGTAAATCTGCATGTAATTTCATTGGAGCAATCGGCAAAATCCTCCAGAGAATTAATAGGTGATTCCGCTGACTTCAGAGACGTCGGGAAAACCTATTTTGTCCAGGTGACTGGAAATCAAAAAGGTATGATAATATGAATAAACTGAATTCCCTCCCAAGTCTCACGAATTTGTGGCAGACCAAACCCAGATGATTGGAAACACCTTTGAAGCTACCTTTAATTGACGAATAAAATTGCAACCACTGCGATACCAGACTCCGAATGATGAAATGCATGCCCTCCGGTTGAGCTACTCCGCAGAGCTTGCACTGACCTGTACTGATGTAGTCGTGAAATGACATCACTGACCAATTCTTCTCCCCTCAGTGCCACGACATCATGCCTTAAAAGAGCTATCGACAGACAATCGGGACCAACCCCTGTGGTAATTTTGGGGTTGATGGTGATTCCAAGGAAGAGCAGATGTCAAAAGTCGTGTAGGCCCTCTCTGTGAGAAATCTGAAATTGTCACCGAATCAAAAGAGAAACACGCAGATAGATTTGAAAGGGATTTCTGAAGAAGAATTAGATTGTTGCGGTAAAAGTTTCGGAGGCGAATTCGGATTTGCTTTGTTTGCCTGAATGAATGGAGGGCTGACCTAGAATATATCTTGAGCCTTAACAGAAGCAGACAATGACCACTACTCGAAATTGGAGCACGCAATTTCCGAAAATAAATCACGGTTGTTGGTAATAACTTCATCTAAAATGGAGTCGCCTCCGGTTGGATTACCGCAGAGGCCAGTCAAATCAAACACAGTCAGTGGTAGGGCAGATGGATGATTGAACTGACCTACAATAAAATGTAGAATATCCTCAAGAAGAGGAACAGTAAATACTAGAGAGGGGTCGAAAAAAGATATGGCATTGTGTTGCGAGCTGAAAGAAGCAATATATGGGTTCGTTATGATTGCATCAGTATAGCGAGAAAACCTAGGATGTCACTGTGTTACGAGACAGTCAGTTCCGTTTAGCGAGTTCGTATAAACAACTTCGGACATGCCAGACGAGAGGGAGTTTATGTATGTGACCACACCGCCTCCCGTCTTCTTGTCTGAAATTCTGTCCTGCCGATGGAGTCTGAAGTTGTCTATCGACAGGAGTGAATCAGCAATATCTGGGTTCACTGAAATTTCTTGTATGCAGATGACAGAAGTGTGAACATGGATAAGTGATTGAAGTGCGAGGGACAGATTCGACATTATTTTAAACTGAGAGCGGATGTTGGTAGTCGACAATGCCAGAATGGACATCTTGGCTGGAATGGTTCATTTAGGAGCTGCTTGCCAGCCGACACGAGTGCTTCTTTTCGTTGGATAACATATTTGAGGTGCAAGAATGCGTGATCCCAGTCCATGTTAAGAACCAGATATAGATTCTGCACTACATTAATTTCGACCGATTGTCGCGGCCAACGGACACCCTGGTTGAACCAAAATTCCTGCAAGCAACCAACGAAATAACAATGACAGAGTTGTAGCACAGAAAATCAAAGGGCTCACGTTACATTAGGTACCTATTTATCCGCTAATCTTCCTTTATCTATCCACTCGTTTCTCTCCTTATCAATATACATAGATATATATGCATAAATCTGTGTCCTTATGGAACCAGGTTTACTCGAGTGGGTTTTGTGTTTTAATGACCGCGTCCACGTTTGATTTTTAGACGTGGACTTGACTGCAAAATTACATATACTTTTCAGTGAATAATAATATTTCCACCAAAGTAAATCACCCGTGATTCGATCAAATTCATTGCAGTCTATCATCGACAAAACCTGAATATCGTGATACGGCATTCATCTACGCATTCGGGAAACGCGTTTGCTACTAACTACTGGACGTTTTTGAACGTGTGAAGACAGTAAAATTACAAATACGAATAAGAGCTCTCAGTTTCTCGCTAGAACCTTATCTGAATTGTTAGCAGCGTACATAGATGATATGTTCACTTTAGAATCACATGGCAAAACAGGTCGTGTGCTTCCGGGGGAAATTCTATTCATGCAGCCATAAGCGAAACATATCACTGAGCAGAAAAACATTTTTTTCTTTCAATTCACTTCATCACAACTAAAGGCTCCTAACAAATAATAACGATTATTGCCTTTCATGTTACTGAGTCTAGAGAATCGGAGAGAACAGATTTTGGACTGATTTGGCAATTAACACAGCGTCATCTGGAACTGCTTGCTCGTTTTGACGGTATTATCAGGGATACAGATGCAGATTTAAAATAGAACATTTATAAGCTTTTTATGATTTTTTAGACATTGCACCGTTACCCAAGGATTGTTCTCATTCTTCAACTCTTTCCACTTGTAGAATGCTCGCATCACGTAGCCCTGCATACAGGCACTTTGACGTATAACTGTGCAACTGGGCTAATTCCGTTAGTATTTGAGCATTTTAAAGATAACAGGAACACGTCAAACGATGTACTAAGGTTCCATTTTACAGGAAGTTGCTGAACTAGGAAAAATGAAGAAAAACTGTTACATTGTCTGGTGTGAATAATAAAAAATTATTGGGAATGTACTAATACTGCATTTATGGGCTTCTCATCACAGCACGTATTAAACTACGGTCCTTGTGAGTTTGCAATAACCATTTTGTACTTATGGATCCAATCACGAACAAATTTTCATCAATGTTTGCTGATTTTCAATTCATACTACGCAGTAGAAATCATTGGCGGCAATTTGTATCATATTATGGACAGAAAACAAATGACCGATTTCCCAGTTTGACGGATGTTCTTGACAAATAAGCAACCCTTTTAATAACCTGGCCTTCAGACTCCTTGGATTTCGACGCTGCCGGTACTCACTTCCTATTTTTGATTACCAAACTGTCATTGTTTTGTCGCGGCAAGCATGAAGATGGATGTTTGTTTTGCCTTTTCTGTGCTGTACTTATTTAGTTGGCCTATTTATAAACAAGTTAATCACGTTTGGCTTTTTTCGGTATGCTAACGATAATCGCGGTAACTTTCAATGTGTCACTATGGATTATTGACTATTAGGTACCTCATGCAGCTATACAGGGCAATGAATTAAAAACTGGTGTTGTAAGCCATTTTGTAAATACAAAAATAATGTAGCTTTCGGAGCCACATCAATTATATCTAGTCTATTGCAGCAACCGTTCGTTCCGGCCATGCGAAATTCAGTCATCTCGACACGTTCGACCAACGAACTGGTGATCAGCCGGCTAAAGGATATTATACATTTGCAGTTTCGATTACATGTCGTCAAGGGGAAATCTGGCCTTCAAGACCCAATTCACAAAATGATATCCGTTTGCATTGTCAAGATATTGAGGGAGAAAAATCTTCCAAACCTAAGTGTTAAAAACAGTTGTTTCGTGACCTAAATTTCATTGTAGAGCCAAAGTGTTCCATCAAAATAGGTCTAACATTGTTTGGATTAATCCAAACTCATACAACGCGATCATCTTTATTGTCTATAATCGCGTAACATCTCCAGCTTTTCATATATGTTTCATATATATTTTAAAGACCTAGATATTTTTGCGAAAAAGCTGAAAATATTTCAAGTTTTATGGTAACCCCAAATAAATGTGCATGTCTCCTGCACGAAAATAGGTCACGATATAATTCATGGAGTCAAATAGATAAATTTTCCAACTACCTGATTAATTCGTGCCAACCTTGCAGTTTTAGAATAGCACGCAAAAAGCAAACACAGCCTTTATCCTCTTAGCACAAACGATTATGTAAAGTAAACCTCGGGTGTTTTTTCTGTCCATGGACAGTTAAGCGTTCGCCCAGCTAAATAACCTTTGGCTTTCTCTCTCATTGTTACAAGAAAGATCTGAATCAGACAAAAATTTGGTTTTTCATAGTATCGCAAATGCAGAAAGCAGTTCTATAAAATTGGTCCCAGCCTTAAATGAATCTGGACTGTATGCGGCCAATTGTTACTTATCCGATCCAATAGGATGTGCCTTTGCAGAAACAATGATATTTGACGGACTTGGGATCCGAGATTTGTGCGCACTCGAACGTGAATAATCTTAAGTAGCACGACTATCAGGGATTCACAGGCACCAACTGTACTTCCTTAGGAACACAGTAAGGCCGTCCTTTACTTTATAAACACAAAAACGTAACAGTAAAGGAGACAGTTAGCATCCGTCATCAGCCGGCAAAAATAAAACGGGACATTTTTCTTAGCCATTGCTTTGAACATGAATACAGGTTATAACTATGCCTGAAAGGTTTTATCGACCTCTAATAGTTCAGCCAACTTGAGAATTTATTACTACTGAATATAAAAGCAAAAGATTTGTCAATCGCAGCCCATCTTGTGATTGGGACACATGATGCATCCTGATTTACCGAGACACTATTACTGACGAGGTCTCAACGACATTCTTGGGCATATGTTCGATCGACATGGAACTGGTCGAATTTGTGCTAATATGTCATTTTCTAGATAAGTTACATCCGTTTCCGAAAGCTGCTTGGTGATTGCAAACAATATTTATTGAATAAGACTGATTTTTACAAAAGATGATTGGTGAAGGTCTGATTTATTACTTGATAGTATATATGGGGGCGAAATTGAATGGGTAGATGCACGAAATCTGGGCATACCTCAGAATCATGCAATCTGTTTCTATTATTATTAATGTAACAAGGGGAAATGCTGCAGACGATCACCATGTCAAATGGTTCAATATTTCATGGAGTTACCCAGTTCGATTTATCTTCGTGAGTACATCTGTTCGTCCTACCTACTTTGACTAGAAGCATTCCCGTGGACTAAAATATCAGTAACCAAAACTGATCATGTCGTAAACCATCGAGTCGGGTCTGGTGCCATTGATCTTAGACTGAAAGTCAAAACAAACCTTTTTATGAAAGCTCATTAAAACAATACAAACAGAAAATTGGAAGACAGAGCATTAGCATGATCAAAACCGTTAGCAAATAAAATGAATGACTATTTACTATTAATTGCAGCAATCAAATTCACGTTAACTTAACCAATAAAATAATATTCCATATGCTTTTAGTTGTGTACGTTTAACCGACGAGGTTATTTAACATTATCGTGTAGGACACATGCAGCATTGTGTCGATGTGCATCGTAACTGTTTACTGGAGAACTCCTTGCATTTGCTTACATGCAGTTCATAATATTGGATCCGATGTTAGCACAAGAAAGTACAAAATACTTGTACAATGTTCACTTTTCAGTGCTAAAATTCGAAGGACATGAAACCTAACAATAAGCGAGAGGTCCTGTCGAATGACGTGGATGACCAGAAACTGAGGCAGAAGGATATTTCACGAAAATCGCAGTTTTTAAAAAACTGCACAGAAAGAGATCTTGAAATTATTCTGATAGTTTCATGGGGAATAAGATAAATCTAAGCTAAAATCAATAATGCAAAAGTTAAATCCATCAATTTCGCCAATTTGAAAACCGCGACGTTAAAACACGATAAATGTGCTTTTGAGAAGTTATTTCGTTTGAATTCGCTATTGATCAGATGCAGTGTTCCGTTGTCCCTTAACATACAGTTAATTTAAGGTCTCTATTATTATCCGGTAACTAAGGCTCGTAACAATTATTTGAAACTCCTAACCCATGCCGGGAATTCAGTGTTGATGATACACATGTTTTTTCTGTATGCAGTTGCAAAGTCGTTTATGTGCAACATATGCCACGACAGATAAACACGATCTCATGCATGGCCGTTGTCTAGCGTAAAATAATCAAATTTGACTTTTAAAAAAATGACTTTTTTATTTCTTGTAAAAGGTTTTCTTCGCTTTGCGACAGCCACCCCAAAGGTTTCTTGATTTTTGGTTTCTTTTGCACTCAGCAGTCTACTTACGAAGAGTCAGCGTCCGTCGAATCGACAGGAATTTTAAAAAGCTACAGAAAAAGGGCCTTCGGGACAAAATTTTATTTACCTAATGATCACATTTTTCCTTTATACAAACAGAAGTTACTAAATTCCACCTGCTTAGACTCCAGGAAGAAATCAGAGATAGACCAAAGCTTTCGTCACAACTCCGCCCTGTGCTGTTTGTCTTTTATGCTAAGGCATGATTCAATACTTGGCAAGTTATTCCCAGTTGGCATCCTATCTGTGTTTATAAGTGCGCGCATCTACCTCATGCAGATGCATGCGTTTTCGAAATGAGACCTTTGATGAGCACCAATTTACACTTCTTTATTTTTATCATGCTGATTGAGAAATAAATATCGCTCGAATGAATGCGATATGCCTGGTAAAATGATGGCATATTTAACCTCGCTTTTTACTGCCCGGTTAGGTACAGGTTGTCAGAATATTATTTACCCAACGCGTGCTTTTAATATTCCATCAGGCCTCTGGTTAGCGTTATTTTTTAAAAAAATCGGTGATATCGTGGTTCTCACTTCTGAAACCGATCGTCCTTAAAATGGATAAACTTGGAGGTCAAAGAAAGAGAGACCGCTAAAGTTATTATTGTAATGTTTAACTCCCCGGTAATTCCGCAGTAGCTGCCACATTTTGCAACAGTAAAATATGTGAACTCGTGAATAATGATTGTGTTGCTCAACGGATATTTTTTTATACCAGCCGGACACTGAATAAAACTGCCTTTCGTTCACACGGGCTGCTTTGAAAATCGTTAGGCATATGTATGTCGTACTGTTGAAAAGATCACTAGTTCGTTTAATGTCAAGGAACACAAGGCAGTTTTTAGTGCTCTTAAAAACAAATATTCATAACTGAGTCCTCAACTAATTGGTTACTGTCCGACTCGCTGAATCCGTTTCCAATGAAATACTGCCGTTAATGGATGGACACCACATTGCATTATTAACAACGAACACTGACCTCAATTAATCCAATAAGATACTAGACTGTACTGGAATTTCAGCACAGGAGTTGCTATTCTGATGCTTCTAGTTTAACAAAAGGTAACTAATATGCTTTAGAGTAGTCACGGATTCGCTGGTATCTCAAACGGACGTAATCTATTCAAAAGTAACATGTTTCAACTTGAGAACATTCCGGATGCCCGATTCAGCTGAACTCCCCGTAGCTAAAGCCATAAATGTCTTTTTCGCAGATGAAGCTTATTGTAACTAATCGTTGTATTATGTTTGATCCTTCTGGGCATGATGGACAACTTTAAAAATTTTACCGGAAAAGTGCGCCAATTTCGTTCGACCTCCTAACTCTACGCGAGATGTCTGGTGCATCTGACAACAGCCTGAACATGAGAAGTTGATCAACAAACTTTCACTCGATTGCCCCATTTTAATTATTTGTAGCAGTATTTGATGCGCAGTCATCCTTCAATATTTCATACTAAGAAACAGCTCAAGACTGTTCAAACCGGAATCATCGCTTTTTCAAAAATCGTTGCACTTTTCAGATTGAGTAAATTACTTTTGACTGTGTTGACATTCTGTCGATCACATTCAATCGGGCATTGCACGGTAGACAAAACGAACAGCATACTAGCGAGTTGCCTTTACGTTATCCCTACTCACCTATGAGCTCAAACTAATGGACAGTTACGGGAGGAACATTCTGAAATGTTCGTGCTGAAGAAAAGCCAGGAAAAGAGCATTGATAATTTTTTTATTTTCCATTTACCAGGGCATTTTATCACCTTTCAACTTGCAATAGCTCTTTGTCATTTACGAAAGAAATTACAGTGCTTACACAAAATGATTTTTCATGGCACCGCCACTGTATGGCATCAGTTGCCAGAACGAAATTCCTTCAATTGTTTGAGTGAACATGAAAAGATTTCTGTAGGTTTCTGGTCGCAGAACGCTGTCTGGGAACTGGAACCTTAAGCTTTTATTGCAATAGTCAAGTATCTGTCTGCATTAATTTGAAAAACAAAATCGTACGTCACTCATAAGCAAGCATTCTAATAACAACCAAATTGAATATATTTGTTCGTTCGGTCTAGTGAACTCAATACATCATCTCACTTTGTGTGCCTCTTTTGGTTATCATCTTCTTCCTCAGTCGTGACTGACTCCGTGTGCCTGTCATTGTTCTGAATTCACTGATATTTGCTGAAATATGCACTTGTTCACCAGGCGTTTACTCCTCCTTACTCTGAGCAGATGACATATGGATGCGGTCTAAATTATTTTTCGCATATGAAACTTCAGTTTCAATGAAAATTTATTTTAAATATATAGCTAACCATTCTGCAATATCTAGGGCTTCAGGCTTCTTTAGAGCAAAGGCTAATCACTTGGTCGGTCAATCGTACTAGAAATTTATACCACCCTCATCCGGGAACATTCTGTTAAAGAATACATATTACACAAATTCGGTATACTTAGCTAATAAATGCATATACCTCTAGGCAGTTTAAACCGAAGTTGACGTGGTTGGTTTTTGCATGTATTGCAACCCTGAGGTGAGAAAATCCCTTTCACCACCGGCCCGTGACATCTTAACCTTGGATTACATTGTTCATTTAAATGTCAGCACTCTCAAGAGTTCCTTTATGACGGTCATGTCTCAATTTCTGATAAGTTGTCGCAAGTAACTGCAGCCAGTCTTCCCCCGGTTTGCTGCATCAAATCCACGAGCTTAATTATTTTTGAAATCCGGGGCTTAGTAATTCTAATAAAGACCAGTAGTGACGTGCGCAATCCGTTGTCATAGAGGCGGACGGCAAACGAACTGTGGTACACCAAAGCAGTTCAAAGGAGCTCAGTTAAAACAAAATATTTTGGTGAGATTCGTTAAGAATGTTACATTAACTTAATGTTGACAGGGGGTGGTATTTAACACTTCACGATAGTTACCATTATGCAGCCAGTACGAGGTAGTGCCTCGTGCAATGTGGGTACTGTGATGCTGGATTACGCTGCAGAGAGGGTCATGCCGATTCAAATCTAAGTCCGCTAAACAATCACAGTTTAACATAATCTGAACAGTTCTGAAGACTCAAAATTAAACCATGTGCTAACTGATTCCACGGTAAATGATCACTAAAGCACAGCCTACAACTTCATCCAAATGACCCTTGGCGACTACTAAACGATTTAAATAGTTCTGATCTTGTCAGCTGTGATTAAGCTCATATTTGGTGTTGTCAGACTAAACTGTCTTACCGGATGAAGCAAATGTTGATATTTAACTTCTTTTGGAATTTGGTGTCATATGCAAGTAGGTCTCAGCTAATTCTTTGTTAAAATGGAAAGGTATAGTCCAGAGAAAGCAGTGAGTACAACAAAAGCAATTGTCTAGATCAAAGTGCTGTATATTTTCAGTTCCAGCGAATAGAACAATCGCAGATGACACCGGGCTTAACATAACGTCCACGTGACTGGCGGCTGGACTAAAGTGATCCCGAATAATGCAAACAATGGTTACCCGTATGAAGAGGTTTGTCAGCCACCACAAAATGTCGTTGGTTATTTGTCTACTCTGAACAGGATCTCGACAAACTTTTGAGAGACCATATAGCACTGTACATCGTACGTCGACAAAGAATACGATTATACTCGATGGAAAATGTTTACAAATCTTATATTTGGTCAAACAAATTTAAACGCTTGAAAAAATCCCACAGAACGCAGAATAGATTTAGTCAAGAGAAGGTGTAATCGTGTACCTGAAAGGGTTGATTAGAATATTCCAACTCCGGGCATTTTTAGCGTCCAAATGAAATCCTGTAGTTTATCAAAAGTCGACTGTACACTACAGCAGTGGGACCACTGCAGACAAACACTTCCGGAATAGAGCAGTTAAGAGCTGGCACACCATTTTATCGGAATAACATAGTGAGAGAATGTCTTTTACAGGGAGAGATATGTGATCATGGGGAATATTCTTTAGAAGAGGCATGAATTGCGCGTGTTCACATTACGCTGATCATAATGTACGGTGTCCTTGGGGGCAGAAGATGTGATGAGATGGATAGTTGATGGCGATTCAAAGAGGCTAGAAAGATCCAACCAGTGAAGTTTCTCGTGTAGGTCCAGCTGGACTAATCTGTGTCAGTCCGACGGCTAGACAGAATAGGTGATGCGGCTCAGTGCCGCAGGTATCCGGGTTTTTGCTTTTGAAATGTTTCCTTTTCTATAAATTTATTCAGCTTATCGCCTCATTTTTATGCATTACTGCTTCTCATTCATCTTCTTGCTGTGTAAATGATAATCTGTGAGCCAATTAGTATAATTTGATCGGCGGTGAAGATTTAAAAAGAAAGCGGGTGAAGATGGAAAGTGCGCCTTTGGCCTCATACTTATAGGTCTACTGAAAATAATCGTGTCTGTATTCAGGTGCACTTGGAAGCATCTACACATAAAGATACAGAATGCAGTGTAAATACATCGCTCAATTCACTTTTCCGTTTCCATCTGTGTTTTGCACCCTTATTTTGGTATGCAGAAGGTTAGTCGAAAAAACGAATGGCTGACTCGAAAGACGATGAAAGTTTGTATACAGTCTCTCAAGGTAGACATAAACGACTCTCAAATTTTCTGATTTATGCGTGAACTAACACTCGTGTACTTCAGGTTGCTGGTCAGTCACAGTGGAGATCAGCGGACTGGTAAAGTGTATCACACGCCGTTTAAGTCAGCTACAAGGACCTAGTGAGAGTTTTTCCGTGAGTATCAATAAAGTAGTTTTTGTCCAGAGGCTAACAGTACTAAGCTAGCCTAGCGCCGATAAATAGGCTAATCTTTTGACAAATCCGGGAACGCAAGAGGTCTGATTGTGTCCGTCCAACAATTCATTACAAGTCACCCTCAAATAATACATATATCGTTGTCAAACCTCAGTGCTAAACCGCCAGCGTCACTCTGTGTTCCACCGTCGGGTAACAACGCTGGCAAGTATTTCAGCTTTTTCTTTGTGTTTCGGTTGCAAAATTGTTTGGCATAATGAATTTGAAACAAGACTCTGTACGTTATGGTATTCTAGCTAAGCACTCAAGGACTGTTGTTTCCAAATAGCAGTGAAGTCCTCAGTTGGCAGTATATTAGTATTTCGAAACTCTGATGATAATTTGCAGACCAGCTTTACTACTGAGACAACAGCTAGTTGATTTCTCTTCAATATTAAAAGCCTGATTAAAGATACATGTTAATCCATCTCTGTTCACCCTGTTATTCGACGTAATGTGTACAGAAATCTGCCTCCAATTTTTTAGTCATTCCGCGTCTACACCTAAAGCTCGTAATATGAGGCCTACCGAGTTCAGTAAAATTGAACTCGGTTTGAATGCCTCAAAAAAAGTGACAGTTCACGGAAAATTGTCCACAAAATCGAACAGTTCATTTGGCAGGTACTGCGTTTGTCCCGTGCAACATGTTTGTACTAATATCTGCGAGAAAATTTATATTTTCTTATGTGTCACTGGTCGACCTCAGGAATGAGGATTTCCTGCAGATCACTGTTCAAATACACACGCCTGATGATCATGGAAATCAAGTCTAGCATTCGGATAGTTTATAGATACCCTTTAGACTTGTTTCGGCCTAAGATAAAATGAATGCATTTTTCACTTTAAAAAGCTAATATTTGTTGCATCTCCTGTTGCTGCCTTTTACGGAGTTCTGGTCAGTGTCAGCGATATCATGATAGCAAACGCTCATTAAGAGTCGAGGTGACGCAGTTGGAGGATGTGCGCGGTTGGGCGATTAGATTCCATTAATTCTATGCCGTTGCTTCCACTGACAACGTAGAGATGCTTTTCATTCACTTGCAAAGTTATTTTCTAGTTTATGACTGTGAGTCCGTTCCGTTTGAAGCTCCGCATTGTTGGTTACTTGAAACATTTGCAGATTTGCAGATTACTATGCCGTACAATTGACTCATTTAAATATATCTGTTGACTGAGTAATTCGCAGGGTTCCAGACTATCAAAACCTTTAATGCGCATCTCATGGAATTTCGACTTCTTCTATACAGTCTCAACGTAAAGTATTTTCGCTGTGGCTTCTAGTGGGTCATGCACGATTCCAGCTGAACTGATTTTAATTATTATTAGACTTAATATTCGCTCACTTAAATGACCGCGCTTTTGACGATAAGTTGTGCCAGCTTTCTCACATTATTTGCCGGCCTATATCTTCCCAAACCACTACTGACCAACTTTATGGTTGAGCCAAATTAAAGATGCTGTTAGACTTGGAAGACCGAGACTTTGAATTAAGCCTCAGCCACTTTGTGTGAATAATGAAGCAGTGATTCGGAACAAGGAGACTAGTGGTTCAGTCCGTTTGTCAGGTACTTGGCGCACACCTCAATTCAGCTGTGACCAAAGGACCACACGGAAAACCCCTTATAGACAGACAGACGTAGAATGGAGAATGACGCGTTTAATTCTCACGGATAAACGAGCAACCTACGAGGAGCTCTCGGTTTTGCATAGTTGACGACAACGCACTGCACGGATCTCATAAAGGATTTGATGATTCATTTTCGGTTTACGCCTCGAAAATTAAAAGTTGCAAAAATCCATAAGTAATAGCGAATTGAGAGACAACGACATGAGTTACCACAGGAAATGCATAGCAGGCAGTCTCATAACCGGTTTTTTTCTTTCGCATCAGTTATTACGCCGGCGCTTAATGAAGAAGAAGAATGGGTAGATGTATTTGTGATAAACAAATAATAACACAGGAAACGGTAGACTTCGAACGTAACAACCCTGTAGATAGACTCAAATAGCATATTGTTTCGCACCACATGGAAAGAGGATCTCGAAGGCTTCTGGCACGTTCTCCCCGAGGGACCTCCCGGGTTCTAGTTATAGAATGTTTTCTTCATGGCATTAAATTCCCACCTCAACCTATTCTCAAATCGCTATCTCTCTCAGAGAATAGAGGACATGGAAGTCGTGTTGCATATGACTTGGGATAAGCATTGAAATTCGGTCGGTAAAGATAAATCCAACAATATATTTAAAGTTGTTGCACCATATTCTGCCAATATTATGAAGGATCCGGTTTTTATGCACCAAAAGCATTCGTTTATCCTGTTTTGATAGCATTAGAAAAAACATCAACTTCTTTGCAGTTCTATTCAGTGTCATCGGCTTGTTTTTCCTCCTCAAGTCAGAGCGACGGATGTTGAATGTTCCAAAAAAAGGATCAGGTATGCCTATTGTTTACGCAACCCCAATATTTATCTATCGCAGTTTTAACTCTACTGAGCTCATTTGTCTACCTTGCCACTGATATTGGCTGGTAGCACTTTTGTATACCTCGGCCGCTTTTGAATTCTCTGCAGTTGGTCACACAACCTACAAAACTCGGGCTTCATACCAGTCATTCAAAACACGTCACTTTTTCCGCCGGATAACCGTAGTCCTTAGCCATTATTGGGACAATCGATTCGTTCAAGCAAACTTATCATTTAATCACCAATTGGATAACCAATGGATCAGCTGTCGGTTAAAATCCGCTTACAATGAATCCGTCGAAGAGCATGAAGTAGTAGACGTTTTAAACATACACTGCGCTAACAGTCAAATTTTTATCGACTGTGACCCGTCAGAAATACGTCCTGATTTGTGAGACATAACAGTTAAATTGCTTCTTGAATAACTTTCACTCTCCGCTTAATTTGGTCTTATTAGGGAAAATTACATGAAGTTCAACTTATCTGCCGCCAGCGACTGTTTCGCAAGTACTGTCTTAGCTGCCCATGCAAACTAACATTGTCATGGTTTGTTACTTTGGTCCATTCGTAAATACGTTTGCGATTGCGAAAACGAAGAAGAGATCGATCCATGAGTTTCTCGCTCCCTGCAACTACTCTCCTCTTGGAAGTTATGGTCACTATGTTCAACTGCCCGCTCATCTACTGATTATTGCCATAAAAACGGCTCTATTATGAAGTTAGTCAGCATTTGATTAAAAGATCAGGGTATGGAAACTAAGTGGACATTGGACATAATTTCTCGCCAACAGCCTAATTTCTTATCGCGGACCAAAGTTTGACGTGATTTACTGATCCAGTGAATGTGACTAACTGGCCACTTCAGGTGACGGGGAGTTGGTAAAAGTAAAGTAGACATACCGGGAGTAGAAATGATATCGATTGAGCGAGCATTGTTACTGATCCTCGTTGATGGATATGAGCGTTAGTGAATTGTGTCCTATTGTATGCATTTCGTGTTCAGACACTCGACAGGACACTTTCACCTGGTATGGCCGATGTAGCAATTATCGTGGCCCAGGCACTCGACATTTTGCGCGACGTTTTTTTTTATTTTCTTTGCTTGTTAGTTGCTGTTTCTTTTTTCATGTATCCTCTCAAGTTTCAGTGCCACCTAAAACAATCATGAAACCTTAGGTGTGAAGGGATTTTGTAACTAGTTCAGACGCATCCTCAGTGCATGGTAACGTGATTTTTCTTCTGACTATTTTCTTCGGTTTGCTCGTTTGCACGTTCTTTACGCACGTGCATTCGAATGGTGAGCAAGTGGGTTAACTCACCAATAAGCAATAATCAAAATATCAACAGTGTTCCTTTCGAGTGTCTGCACTGCAATTTGCGACAACAATTTACCACAGTGAGAATCACCTTAAAACAAAGCCAACCAACAGGAAGACGAATGTCAAGAGTCCGAATTGTAACAAACTGTAGAAACAACGAAGGGTACGATTCTCGACATTGTCAGTTAGGAATGCGTGAGCGGCGAGTAAGACATGTAAATTTTATGGTTGGTTCAAATTCAATTCAGATTTCTCCCAGCTGGAAATAGAGTAAATACCATGAAATCGAAATGGCTTGAATGCTCAAATAAAAGTAACGATGCTGCCTCAAATCACGATGAAAATCTGGAACTTGAATTCAGAGTTCAGTAATGAGGATCCCGTGGAATTTTGTGCATGTTTAGGCCAACTGGGCTTCTTTACTCCAGTTGAAAGCAATGTCACACTTTGGACATTATAGAGGACAATTTTTCACTTAGTTCCTCTTCCACATCTAAAATTGGCGCAACTGAAATGTTCTGGCTGAGCGTTAGCCGCTCTATTTTATATGTCAACTAAAAAGGCTTCCTGGAATCAACGTCATTATGTCCGAATGGAACAACTGTCATGTTCAAGATATTTCTTCGGAAATCCTGTTATCTAAGTCACTATTAGCGGTAACCTATTCAGTGCATGAATTTTAACTGTTTGTCAACATATTGGACGGAACGAGGTGCAACGTTTTGAATGATATAATGTTAATAACACAGCGTTGTTGGTAGATGTAATGCGCCAACGTTTCGACTACCGTGGGTAGTCTTTCTCAAGGCAAGTTTTATAATCAAATGCATGTGATCGTGAAACTTGCCTTGAGAAAGACTACCCACGGTAGTCGAAACGTTGGCGCATTACATCTACCAACAACGCTGTGTTATTAATATTATATCATTCACAATTAAAAACCAACACATGGCGCATCGATTTTTCGATAGACTTCTTACGTTATGAGGTGCAACGTTAATTCAAAAGTCAATGTATCTTACTGTTTTGTTGTGCACGTATTTTTTTGAAAGCCGATAACATCTTCAATGGAGCTCACTGTCCTTGACTTTTGGAAGTAACATCCGTTGTAATGAGCCATAATTAGCACTTTCAAGATACACCGAGGCCAATGATGGGATTAGAATTTGTGCGCAGGGTCGGATATCACTATTTTTGAGTTTTTCTCCGGTAATGAAGAAACCGGATATACTGTTTGGAACGAATTCCGTTTTGTCCTTTTACGAAATCTAATCCAAAGAATCTAATTTATTTTCATTTTCGCAACTGCGTAAACACCGGACAATGCTTCATCATCGTGCAGCGTTAAACAACAAGGTAAGGCTCACTGACCGCTGCCTTTTCCCCAGTGTGACGCGTTTCTATAGAAAGGGTGAATATCCAAGGGGAACAGGAAGTGGACCCATACAGGCGGGAAAAGATAAAATGCTGCTGCAGTCAACACACGGAACAAACTCCAGCTGTACAATAGAAAATGACAGCGTGGTCGCCATTGTTCGCAGATCACTGCCATATCCTCCAGTGCCTCCAGCCGGCTAATTGACGAGCCAGCATTAAAGTGCGCACATTGAAGGAACCGAGGTTCAAAGGCTGACGAAGCTGGAGAAAATGTGAGCTGACAGACTGAAAACCACCTACTACACTACTTGACAATAAACCGTTGCGAGTATCGGGCGTGTTATCAATGGAGATACTATGGGTAGGCAGAGCGGGCAAATACATTGGGTTGGAGAGAGAAAAGACAGGTTGAGTAAGAGAGGGAGGAATAGCATACTTATCACTACCCACCCCACCAGCGCTCGATGCAATGGGCAGCGCGGTCCTGATTATCCTGCGCGATGACCGATGCAGTATGAAAATATTTGTAGGCGTTTAACTCATGGGTACTAATGGACGGGTATCGCTAGGAAGTCCAGCAGCTAAACAGAAGAACGATTAGGGTTCTCAACCAAAGCTTTTGGTTCTGACAAGAACCTGACCCCAAGGAAGCGGAGCATGGCTGACAGAAAGCCCATCTGCTTGGATCAATTATTCTTCCACATGTTTTTTTAACTGAGTTGCTAACTCAGATCAAGTGTAACTAGGCAAACCGGGCCTTTACCCAATGACCTTTCAGACATGATTGGATCTTCGGCTTAAGATCAGCCATCCCTTATGGCTCGTTGGATCATGGAGGCAGACAAGCCGTCACACCACTTCAAGGTCTCGTTGTTACAGCCCGGATAATGCAGCGTTATGCACAATGTTAAATGTCGTGCCGATCGCAACGTTCCAAACGTTTCCTAAGAATGATCATATGATTGCTGTTATTGCATACATAGATTTAACAAATGATTTCTTCTAAGGGACTATTCATATCAGATTATTCCACAAGACTTTCACTATCGCCAGTTCTGCCGCCAAAGCGGGTTTTGTCTTCGCATGTTTTCTTTTTACATTATGCGAATGATTAAGATTGAATGTGTTTGGACTTATACCAATGTAGTAACTCATATCTTCCTTGTTCCGAGTTTAGATGTGCTGTATTTGGCTAATTGTCTGATTCACAAGAAAGCAACTCAGTGTCTGTCAAATCAACACTAATCCTGTGCTGTGATTGACAGTTTTAGCTGGAATCATTTACTCTCACCTCCGTTTAGTCTCATTTGCAGTTTTCATCCTGTTTTAATTTAGTCTGAGCTACCCTTGTGAGTCCACCATACATTATGATATGTCATTCAAAAACAACCCAATTTAGTCCCACTTCCCAGTTGGCTGAAACGGGTTTATGGGATGTTTACACCCAATTTGTTTCATTTTTGTAATAATTAAGACAGCATTTAAAAATAAGGGGCTTATTGGCGTTTCACATGATCACTCATTTAGGATAGTCTCTTTGTTTGTAAACGAACAAACAAATGGTGCGATAGACGTATCTCCATAAAGAGCAATCGCCAGTCTTCAAATTAACTCAAATTCAGTCCATCATCTAAGCGCCTGTTGCCGCGATGGCATGCAAGTGTTTAACTAAATGGCAGTTTTAACGAATTTAACAGTTTTCTATGTTTGCCTTGGATCCTGCCCGTTTCAATTGTGGCGGATTTTAATTATTATTTTAGACACGGTAACTAATTGCATTGCCCCATTGCTAGAAGTGACTTGCTAACATCTTGGTAAAACTAGTAGATGTCAGTGGATCAGAAGAACTCATTTGTGGAAGAATTTTAAATTGTTAACTGCAAGGTAAGATCCTTTCTCCAAGGTCATTTTTATTTTCTAATGACTTAGGCTGAAAATTCCCACTCCCTACACTTTAATAAATTGAGTTTGCCTGGTAGCCCATTTTAGTTGGTTCGGACTGATGCAAATACAGGAAACATTTGAGGGAATGAAACGTTTACTCAATTTCCCATGACTGCTTATAAGAAAATTACAAAACAACATGCTAAGGTGTGTAGTTCACAAACTTAGCAAGTAACTTCGGATTTTCTGAAGCAGTTAACATCTGAGTATGAGCAAAACAAGAACTATCCAGAGGACTCGGATGATTCAAACAATTTAATATGATTACAACAAACCCTATTTTATTCACTGAGGACACACCAATGGGCAAAAACGAATTATTGTTTATACCGCAAAGAGGTGGTGCGAGCATTCTTGTACTGTCTAAATTATGATAGTATGGTGTCTACCCACCAAAGTTGGGGCTATAAATGTTGGGACCACTGACGCTAAAGAAGTCATCAACCGAGCATAGATAGAACAGCAGGGGAGAGATACAACTACTTCCTTCTGCTGTATAGAATTTTGCTACAAAACATTATGAGGAGGCAGCTAAAAAACTTGTCTATGGTAGGATGGTTCAATATTATCAGGTGAACGCGCATACCACAAACTAAGCTATTTCACCGTTAACTGAAATGCATTCTCATCACGGATACCATGTGCTAATGTTTACTAACTAACTGATTTAGGTGTCAGTTAAGACGCTAAAAGTTAGGCGCTAAAGCCTCGAATTCACCATGCTTTGGGTTCACCTAGTACCGGTTGATGTTGTGAACATGCAGTTTGCTTATGCGATTGGGCAAAATGAACAATGTTGACATTTTATCAAAGGTACCACTGGAGGTAAATTAGTGCCAAAAACGGTTCGTATTAGAAAGCTACGTTAAACGTTTACCAAAATATCCATAACCATCATCGGAAAGTATGAATTCGGGAATCGGGCAATCTGCTGTGCGTAATTTTGTGTCGAAATCACCAAACAATCATCTCGACACGTCCTTAGTGTATGTACAACCGCTCTTCGTAGCAGATCCAAGCAAATATTTTGCGATGCCCAACTAGATCACGAAAATTTGAGGTAATTGGAAATGTCCCAACCAGGTATTTTTGCTCTAACAGTTTGTCCTTGGCTGCAAAATTATTAGCATTGGGGTTTAGTGCTTACCTGTCCAAGCGGTTTTCGTCGTCTTCTCTCAGATTTGCGTATTTCATTTAAAAACGATAACTGTTCAAGTTCAGTTTTACTTAATATCGTAGATCAATTATACTGACTATGGGTTTGTTGTTCTTAGTTCAGTGAACAGCCTGATGACATGTATTCAGTGGTGAATTCTTCCCCTTTGTTAAAAAGCATTGCAAGATTCGAGCAAATTAAATATAAAAGCCGAAAAATTACATTTCCAAAAATACAAGGGTAACGCAGGCATTTACTAATCATGCGAAATTATTCAAATTCTATGAGCACAATTCCATGGTAACTCGATCGAATCTCAGAAGAAATACAACAGTTTTGCGACGAATACCCTTGTATACATATATATAACTAGGCTGATGTCTTTGCTGAAAGGCTATCGTGCCACAACTGGATTGCAATTAGTAAAAGTATGTTCCAGTTGAGAAGGCACTGTCATAAATACCGAGTCCAATCCAGTGGCTAAATCTACGGAATCTTGTTCGTAGATATGAAGAATCGTCCAAAAACCGGATGCCCACAGCAGTTCTTTTTTACAAGCTTAGATTAACTGGAAAAATAAGACAATTTGTATTCGCTTTCTGAGTAAAACGGAAAATCATTGTCGGAGTTCCTAATTTTCCTGAAATCCAGTTTTGTGAAAATTAACAGCTACCTCGTGGCCATTTGTTCCTGTCCACGAAATCCTACCTTGATTTTGTATGATTTACTGCCGAATGTAAATGAACTTCCATTTTTTGATGAAGCACGTAGATACCATTTGCATCGACAGCAATATGTATCTGGTGACAGGAATTCAATGGTCAAACGTTTGAATCCTACTCTTCAAATGGTACCTCGGAAGTCTGAACTCAAAATGAGTTATTTAAAACCAAGCATCTGATCTGCTTTCAGTTTGCCGAAGGCTACAATACAGGCCCTTGAGATATTTCAGTGCATTCATTGTTAGGTTAAGTGAGAGTACTATCCTATTCTGGTCTCATGTTGTGTACATAAACGTCTGAAATAAATAGGGAAATTTGATTATTTTTAGTAATCGCTTTCTTTTACATTGTGGAGCATTACTTTGCCAACGTTCAGAGAAAATAATTTGGATATATTTGTCCTTTATGTGATTTGTTCGCTATTTGGATATGCATGGTTAGATTCCAACTCGTGTCGACGTGCAAGAAATTTTTCCATTATGCGCAGACAAATCAATCAACACGCGCATTAGTTTCGTATTTCCATGCAACCCGCTGTAGATCGCTTCACAAATTTTTGAACTTATACTGCAAGAGAATTTCACGGTTATCTCCAAAGAAAAACGTGGCACATTTGCCCGTCTATTACAAACGGCCAGTCGTTATATTTTATTACTGCTGCACCTTTGAAACACAACATCAGGATATAAACAGTCGAGTAGCTTGAAACCGCACTTTTTGAAAGGTTGCCTTTTTGGCCAAGTAAATGGCGATCGGACGGTCCGAACCGACTGCGTTCATGCTGGAACGCCCTGATATTGAAAGCTTACATGAAACGCAATCTGCTTTAGTGCAATTACTAACAACCAATTGTTTCTGTATGATGCTGAGTGCCAGCTTACTCCAACCCACCGCATGTGTACGTCAGCTTCTAATCCCAGTTTCCTTTTCAATCTCCAATTAGCAATCAGTTTTTAATAGGGAAATCTCCACTTTGATAGTAGTTTCCTTTGTCAGTACTGTTGTTTATGATCAACCAAAACTAACACATCTGATGAACAATAACAGCTTTCCGTGAATGCTCCATTTCTACCCCGAAGTTCTAGTTATACTGCATGTATAAATCCTCAGGAACAGATGGCGTCTTCACATCCAAGTGCTTCACAAAGCCAAGGTAAACGGATAAATGGGCTGCTTTTCCCACTGTCTTAGGCGGGTGTGCTTGAAATAAGGTTTTAGGCATAATCCCCACTGGTTTCCCACTGGCAGTTTCTGGAGAACGTTATAAAAAACGTTCAGTTGTCTTTCCGATTGCAAAATGCTGCGAGTTTCATCACCGATGTCATCAGTCAGGCACGTAAAATTAGCGATGCATATGTCTTATTAGGCCACAAGCATATGAAAATAAATTCCGTTTCACAATGCCACCTAACTGGCCCACGTACGTACCATCAACCATCAACCACTGATCTGGTGCGGCCAATAGGTCTCGGTAATAGACTTTGGTTTACTGAACGTTGAACTCTACTTACTGAGCCAATTTAAGGAAGGAAGTGCATGTCTAGAAATGTTACACCATTCAGCATGTTCTTTTTGTGCAAATAATTTTCCATTCCTCCTCTTTCGCTCATTGGTTCATTAAATACAGCTTGGTTGACCACAAGCTAGTGTTTTAACATTCTTAGAATGGGGCCTAGTGTTACTAAAAATACTATTCAAAACTAGATCACAAATGGAACTGAAATGCTTCTTTGGTGAATTTATGGAAATTAACACGACATCCAAAAATATCCAAAAGGGTAAACTCACTCGAAAATAAAGCAAGTAGAGCATATCACAGGAATGTGTGATAGTGATGAGGTGGAATCAGTATCCAGAAAGAACAGGATTTGCCAGCCGATTTAACTATGAGTGAACCTTTACTACACAAGGTGACAACAAAATTGCAGTATTTACCTGCGAATCCCAAACCATTAAGTGTAATAACCTGGATATTTGGCTGTTACTTGGATAGAATCCTGGGCAATATCGCTGCCGTCGTTTGACCTTACGGTAAAGTTACAATTTCAGCTCAACCATTTCAGCCTTTGTGACTACAGATAATCATTTGCAAAGCATTATATACCACAAACTTTTAAGCAAATGCAATCATGTTTCGAAAAATGCCTAAGTGCGTTATTTTGCCTGAGGCAAAAACTAGTCAGCTTCATCAAGAATGGTATGCAGAACATTTGGCTAGTTTTTCTTCTATTAAGTTATTAGGATTTGTTCAGCTTGACTCTAACTGTATATGGCCTAGTGCTTCGTGGTCAGTGAGTTACTGTATTTTTCAGTATTATTTTCAGTTGGTGCACCTTGTAAGCCTTGTAAGAGCCTAAGGACGCGGACATATATTATCAACCAGTATTGAAACAACGCAGTTTTTATTCTTAATTCATTTTTCCTCCTACTGTCAACTATCACAGTTATTCCTGCCGCCAAACGGTTGTAACAGTGGAACTGCATCTGTCAAAATATTCACGCCGGACTATCATGTCTCGTCACCGAGTCAAAAAACTCATAACTAATTCAGTAGTTTGTGATTTCCATTTTCTAAGATGCTAATTTATTTCATTCCATGTCTGGGTGACCTTAAATAGCCCAATACTGCTAACCGGGGAAAACTTATATTCATTTGAGCGCGGAGCGCATTGGTTACAACTTGAAATACCCAAGATGTTTCGGAGGATCATCTTCCATCACCTCGTCAATAAAACCCTTAACGAAACAAATTCACTACATTTGAGTACCATGGTGTAGCATCCTCCCTTTTTACTGTTGTATCCAGAGGGCAATCACATTAGATTTTTGTTTTCTCGTCCACCCCATATGTCGTCCTGCTACATTGCACAAAAGGCAGACCACAGAGTTTTGCCATAGTTTTATTCAGATAAATTGAGCTGGTGCAAATTCAGTTTGGTTGAAAAATTGAAGCAAGGATAAAATCATCTTTTACACAAAAAATAACCGTTGGTAGAAAGCCTCGGGAAAACAATAATCCTACAAAATCAAGCAGTACAAAACATAACTAGTCTACTAATTACTAGGATTGTTGCATAGAATTGATGTGAGGCGCCACGAAAAGAAACAACGAAACTTCATGAATCAATATAGTTGTCTCTGGATTGGCATACTTGACGTTCATAAATAATAAATTAATATCTGTAGGCGGTACAAGTCTTTAGTGAGCTTCTGCGAAATCAGTTGACGCCAACTTAGCGGGAAAGAAAACCTACACGGATTCGCTATCGGCATTTGTGAAACAAGCTGAGAACGGTTGATCTATTTCCTTTTGAGGAAACGAATGAAATCACAATTTTTTTCTTGCAAGTAATTTAGTATTGATGCCTTTACTGACAGGGAAATGACAACAAAATTGCCCTGAAAGCAGTTCCGCAGCTGACCAAACATTCTGTTGACACAAAATGCCTTTTCTCAGCAAATCATTATATAACTGGCGACTGAATATCAAATTTCTGCGTGATTTCTATGATCCAGTTATTTTTTCAGGGAAAAGTTCCATTACTTCATTATCGAAATCCGTTACTTTAAATGTTACGCCTGTGCCAATTTTAATTCTCCGATTTGCGTCCCTTTGGTTTAAAATTCCCTTGATTCTCGGCTGCTGAATGCAGGTAATGAATAGTCATTCTCGTGCAGTTATTGTGAACCATAAAACTGGCTGTATAATTAATGCGTAAAAAAAGGCTTAACAGGAAATGGTATCCAACTCCTGAAGGAAATAATCTCAAACGTCAAGTTAAATCATCAACGTAACTTTTTTGGGTTGTTTCCACATACTCCGTGCTTTGCTTTACACAGTGCTTCATCACATTTCCTTTTTCGAATTGGAAACAAATTCCACCGTCACCTTCACTAAGCTCCCACTCCAAATTCATTATTACTTGTTTTCTAATGGCCAAAGTTGTTTTGCTTGGCATTACTAGCCTAAGCACGGCGCATTTTCATAACTATCTTCCATGCATTCTAAATGTTGCCCAAAGATATCTTTTATTTGAGCTGATAGGCTTATTAACCGAAATCGCAAGAAAACTAACAACTTGTGTACTGACTGACACATACTCAAGACAAAAACGCATTGGTTGTGCTTGATTATGGACGGCCTAATAAGGTCTAACTCCCTTCTTCTTATACATCCTCCAGGTTGTCACACATTGATCGGCAGGGGAAAATCTTTAACTTTGGTAATTTTTGGAAACAAAGTACGAAAAGTATTTTTCATATATCCTATTCATTCACATTCGCTGAATCCTTCCCTTCGTTATAGTTCAACTCTAGGCCTTGTTGGCCATGTACTCCTGAGTAGGCTAGGAAATGTTAGTTTTATGTAACTTACCGTTGTCGCTTGGTGTCACTTTCATTTCGGTCTGTTATTGTTTGTGCACTAGCGATAAGATTTTATTGACATTACCCCTGCAGATTTTATTTTATTTAACTTGCTTCGTTTTTGCAGTATGCGCACTCCAATCACCCAAGTGACAGCTTTTCTATCTCGGCGAAAGTTATTGTGGTCACGCTCATCTGTAATTGCCGTCGCCGAGTTGGTTCGAGCCATGAATGTTTCATGTTCAAGCTAGACAAGCAAACACGCATTCCGCTCGATCTTGTACCCGAAGCAACAGGTAACTATCTAGACCTGCGGAGCCCTTAATGCCTCCTCAGCAGTTGGAAGAATCTCATTGCTGCGGGGTGCTTACAAGTTCATTGTGAGTTGCAGAATAGCTCAACCTGTTACCTTCCCTGGACATTTTGGGACACGAAATAATACGGCGCTATTTCATATGGTGATGATATCCCAGGGACGGTTGAAAATCAGCCCAGATACTTGACTGCTGTCAGTTTGTTACGGGTTTGCGTCCCAATTTCGGCGTAATAGATATCCATGGCTGATGATTCCTAACATGGATGAAACAGATTCTTGGTGGTTCTATGATTTCAGACTGCACGTTGGACATTGACAGTGAATGTTAGGAAAATAGTGCACTTCACTCCTCGCATACAATGTTCATAGTAATGATTTTCAACCTGCGCCACTGTCTTCACATAGCGTCTCAACTTCCTTTAAGTGGCTTTTAGGCGAATTTTATTCCACGTAAGTAGTGCTGTTTCATTCGACATTAAAGTAAAGGCCAGTCCCATTTAACACTTCCACGAGTAATACATACCCCAAGGCTCTACCCGTTTTAGATCAATAAAAGGTGTTCGACACTAGCGAGACTTAATCGATCGATCAGAGTAGGCAACGGATTTTTTATCGTGAACTTTTGAGCAGCGGAAGTTGATTCAGCATCTGTCACCGCAAAAGGACAGCAATAAACGCTTCTATTACCAAACTCTGCAAACTGCACATGATCAAATCCCTCGAAAATTCCACTGACCACAAATGAACTCTGATTGTTTGTGCCCCAGCAATAAAGGTAATGGATTAGGAAATATTTCCGTTGCGTTCTACACGGTATTGCAAACGATCAGTCAATAAAGTTGAAATGTTGCCGTTTCGTTTTGTCAAACTTTCGTATTGGGGTGACGTGTTGCACAAGAAAGACAAAAAATGGGCCAAATTTCAAAGTGTCGGCTTCCGATAAATGAAAGTAAACGAAGGCAATAAAGCGAATTGTTGGGTGATTTATTTCTACTTACGAAACCATATAGTTCAACAAAGAAAAACACATGCAATATAGGTTTTCAACAATTCCAACGGAGAGATCTGAGTAAAATAAGTTACTGAGAAGTACTAAGGTCTAAGGCGATGCGTTCGAAATGTTATCTTTGCGGAAAGCTCTAGAAGGCTTTTAGAAACGGCGTCGAATTTACAGATCCAATGTTTGACTTGTCCTATGACCTGTCGGCTTACCATTCGGGAGCATCGATTCCGCATAGCAAACTGCCAGGAAATGTTACTTTAATTCAGTAGGTAACAATCAAAACCCCGTTATTTCTTTTTACTTTATTTAAAACACGTAGGAACAAATTCTCCTAGGAAATATTTCACAATATGTGATAAGGAACGGACTTTAAATACTTTAAATATCCCTCTTAATTTGGGTTTGCCAGTGTGCATCATAAGGCCTATTCACGATAAAATTAAGTTGCTCAAACTTTGTCATTTTTCTCATTAAGTGTCTGGCGGTAATTATTTACACTATAAACATTTCAGCTTGATCGGTTTAGTTAGCTTTATTCCCGTCTCGTTATGCATTCTAATGTGTTGCGCATATCTTGAGGACAATGCTTCACTGTCAAGGCTCCTCCTACTGAGCAGCGATCAAAAATTAGATTGTTTCAATCACTTCACGGTCTTCCTTTTGATGTGCGCATACCACATTATCACATAAACAGTTAGTTCGTTATTCATGTCTTTCATTGTGCACCTGATAGCCTAACGACAACTGAAAGTCAACAACAAGGGCTCTTAAATTTTTCGGATGGTGAGACCAATGACTAGATTGTTTTTATGGTAAAATTGCCAAGATATTTGGATGAAGCTTTTTGTCTCAGGCAGGAGCAAACTTTGCAGTTGGTGAATGCATTTTGCGATTTGGTGGTATCTGCACCAACTAACCAACTGGTCGTAGCCTGCACCTCTCATGATTCTTTGGCTGAATAATGCTGTTTTTCCTTCTCTTCTTAACCGTTCGACTCCAAATGCCAAAGGAATCAAAAAAGCATTAGATTACCAGCCTAAATGCACTATTTCAATAGGCATAAGGATAAGGTGTGAAAATTCAGAAATAAAGTTTAGCAAAAGAAAAGTCTTTTAACTGAAAGCATGCTTTCACTCTCAGATGTACTAAATTAAGTTCATCATAACTCTAAGGGAAATCCCTAATCAATACATTCGTAGGTTTTATATGAAATTTCGAATTCAGGCTTGCTACTGCTATGCCCAAAAACCAAACGGTCGGCTGATTAGAGTGAAGCAAATATGTGAAGAATTGCCGCTATAAGTTGAGGTCCATTAATCCGTGGTTCAATTCATTCAACTTACTACAAGTTCTTTCTAGAGTAACCAGTGAATGACAGTTTCCGGTACATTGTTCGATGAAGCTGAACACGTTTCCCATGGACAGTTCTTGCATAGATGTTGCATATTATCGTTTTGCGTTCGCTCTTGTAGCCTTCTCATTCTGGTCTGTTTGTGTCTCTTAATCGGCCTTACTGTCGTTACGTGAAACGGAAGCAAACCCTAAGCCTTGTTGCATTTAATTCATACTGTCTATTTGTACTATACCCATTACTAATAAATTCGCCCAAACCTGATGAAAACACATACAATCTAACAGCACGAATGACGAGTCCAAAACATCTGATATCACAAGACTCAGCAAAACGATTACTAATTTTGGCGCGTCATTACGTTCAAAGTAACTGAGGTCCTGTGGCGTGTGAAGCTTTCATTTCTAAGAATGCATTCAGAATGACGGGGTCATGATGACCGATGATTTTCTCTGAACACAAACTTGGTAGATTTACCACACTGAATGGTCTAGCTGAGAAAACCGTTACCCATATCGCTGAAACATTTATTGTTGACCAGTCATTCAGACAAAGATTCAGTTCATAACATTTGTATGTTGATTAATTCACTCCGCACAATTCGATTATCCAATTTTCTTGTCGATCTGACTAGCTTCCATTTAGTAGTAAAATAAATTGTACTCGAAATTTCCGTATTCTTTTTGTTACCGTGAAGCTACTGTTTTTGCTGTTTGCTTCCTGTGTGAGAATTTGCCAGGTGATTTACAGTTTGTACAGGACGAGGAATCCGATCCAGCTCAATTCAGGATATGCCATATACGGTTATTCATGCACGCGCACACATATCCAGCTTTGTATCGAATGTTGCTTAGTCGGCAGTGTTTTCTTTTACTTTTCCAACCCATGCTGATCCAAGGTTTATTTACTACGGCGAGCGATATCTCGAGTAGATTAAACGATAACTCCTAGCCTTTTGTAACTTCTGATGCGCACCTTCTCAATCACATAAGGCACCCCATTATATTACTATGCTGAATGCATCGATAAAGAACAACTTTTTAAAACAATGAAACGTCGAAACTACTGACATTCACTTGTTTGTGAATGGTGTTTCACAGAACACCAGTTCCAGGTAGATGCTACCGGTCGACTCCACAGTTAGCGGAAAGGAAAATAACCACCGCATTGATGGCTAGCCGTAACTAACTTGGAGATATCCACGCGCAATTTACGGTAACGAACAGCCAACGTAAATTCCCATCTGGCAAAATGTCCCCTCATAAATGGCCACGCTTATAGTGGTGGTATTGTTGCTAGTTTAATACACCGTAAAATCTGGTCCTGATTTCTAATGACACATGGCTTTTCAGAGAGGTGGGCTAACTGCATTTCGCGGCCAACGACTCTGTAGCAAACCTGAGAAAAGCTGGTCCCACGACCTGAAACGATAAAAAAATGTAGGGACCAGACATTTGACCTTCGAGTTAAGTCCAGAAAGGCAGGGGTCTACTTCGACCTGAAAACCCAGACAGCTCGCGGCCCAACGAGGAATAAGGATGTTCACGGATAATCAGTGATAAGGTGGAGAGACCAAAATGCCCTGAGAGGTCGTGACTTTCGCGCTGACGTGCCCTGCCTTATCTTTTTCGCTTTATCGTCACAGTTCTCATGAATCTCACAGGTATACGTATCCCATTAAAACTAGTTTTATTAAATATTTATCCTAGCAATACAACACGAGAATCAGTTACGAGAATGTTTCGCTGAAGACAGCAAGCTAAATTAGAGAGAGATTCTATACGGCTGACTTTATGGCTGGTCATTAGTAGTTCTCAAAGACAACAACGTTGACGAGTTCGTTTGTTGGTTACACTGGGCTCACGGATGATGAAATAAAAGTGCTGGTAAGTCTCCTGGGGAACTGTAGATTTCATAGTGATTCAACAAAAAAGGCTTCTTTGCAATGAATAAACAAGCAGGTGATTTTAATAGCCAGGAAATCGCAAAACCACATCACTGTCCACACCTACATTAAAAAACTGATATTCCCCTGGATGTTACCGTAATCCCCTTGACGAGGTTTTTGTCATAATGTAAGCATTTACATGCAAGGTAAATTTGTTATCATTCAGCACCGATTGAGCCAAAATTTGATTGGTAGAATATTCCGGTAAAATGCTTTTAAATGATAGTGCACCTAAATAAAGGTTATTCTTATTTTATTTCTTTCATGTTTTTGTTGTCGAACATATAGTAATTGTAAAATGTGCTAGAAACCACACCATGATTTTCTGTGGGAGTTTGTCGATAACAAAATATCTACGGATCTCACGCGCAAAATTAAACGAACCACATGAAATTTTTGTAACAATCAGCAGAGCAGCGTTTCGTTTAGTAGGCTATACAATTATATGAAATAACCCGAGCAACGATCAGGTAGAAATATGGTGTAACTGGAACCATTGTGGTGACTGAGCACTTATATTCATTCCTGGCTGGAGGGAAATACAATCTTCAATGTTCTTCTGTCTAAACTTCCTCACCGAACTGAGCCAAAATGCAAGCAGTCGAAAGCTGGCAAAATTACTTCAGGCGGCTGGGAGCGGATTTCAGAAAGAAAATAATTTATCCACACATGGGAAAATGTGCTTAGAATATTTGCCCCAAGGGCTGTGGGTACTTGCTAAGCAGAATGGCAAGGGGTGTACAGAAATGAAATGAAACTATCCTAAAATGGACTAAATGCGCTCAGGGAACAGGCCAGCTAGCAGTGTTTTCACAAACTGACGTGACAGTGTTGATAACCCTAACGAAAAGGCTTCTCAATAGAGTTGATTGTTCGTTATAAAAAAGTAAATTTTTGAATGATTAACTATTGCTTCTCATACACTATGTACATGCAAATTAATGCGAGTAAAACATTAATTGTCGAATGTTTGCCTACCGTATTTTCTTTTTTATCAATGGGTTATAGAGTGGGCATAATGGACAAGAATGGATAATTAGCGAAAAGCAGCTATGCACTGCGCAGCGTAATTAAATTTTGCAAGGTAACACTAATTTCAGTCAGACGTTATTAATGATATCATGGAAGCGGTCAAATGTGGCAAACGACGGAAGGTCAGTACGACAGTTTTGATGATTTCATCCAGTTTATGCAGGATTCTTAACATATTTGGAATTAAATAAATATCTTTTTGAGTGGAGAATCAGCATAAATGTCGAACGATAAGATAGATAATCGAAACGAAAGCTAGTGGTCCGCGAGAATCGCAAATGAACATTATGGCAAGGTTTTGGTGGAGGTTATAAATCTGGCTCGTAAGTGAAGCAAATGGAACAGAGAAATACGTTTGTGCAAATGCTTCGTGAGCGGTTCTGGTAGTACCACTGCTAAGCAGTTAATCTCAACAGGAAAAACATGGTAACGCGGTAAATAATAATCACACTTTGCCTAGCATCAGTTGACCTATCCTAAGAGTGGAAAAAAGAAGACAACGTAATTTCGAATACATTTGAAAGAATGTTGGAAGACTATAGTGAACTAATACATACCGTAATAAGTAAGTATTTGATGGTCTCGGCTTCAGGAACAGAGTAGCGTTAATAGCCAAACGGCCATTGGAGCAAACGAAATGAGAAAGGATGAAAGTACAGTCAATACATTTTGAGGCGTGCATACGAATTTTCTTGGAATTATTTTGGATGCAACGCAAGATATCTGCGAGAGATGCGATTAGTACAATTAAGTGAAGATCAAATGGCAGAACAAAAATCCATCAGTGAAACCAAGAAATTGTGCAAGTGATGCTTGAGACGAATCGCCTAGATATGCGGTAAAACTAGGTGTAGAATGAACTCTACATTGAAATGCACCATTTGAACTTACGGCTGACTGTACTTGGGCCCTCGAAAATGCCATTTTACAAGTAAACCTTTCTCAAATGAACAGCAACATTAATCTTTTAATTTTACACCAAAGTTGAGGGTAAAAACTATGGGATATAAACTAAGTGTAATCAAATTTCAGTTAGCATTCCGCAATTGTAAGTCAAAATTATGATAAGTGATTTTCGAGTACTTCGGTAAACTTCTGCGATTTTGCTGTAAACGGGGCGATGAACGTCTGAGAGAGCTCTGAAAGTACGACGTCCATTAACATATAGTCTCTTTTTGCGCGGGTGACAATAAAAACATCAGATATGTTAACTTATTTACTATTGCACTCCATGGACCACCTAACATTTCAAAATCTCTTTTCAACGGGCTGTTAAAGCTAACAGAAGAGTCATTAAATATGAAAGAACGCCAGTTGCGTTGGCTAAACCACAGTGGATGTGACACTATCTCGCCAAACCCATAGGCACGAAAGCAATTGGTAAATGCTCCCCATATACGCTATCCACCGTGGTAAACACCGACGCAATTATAAGAACGCACATATGGTGGGTCTTGACGTTCCACTTGACATTTTGAATCAAATGATCTCCTAGTCACATTTGCTTTGAATCATTAAAAAATGGAATGGACCATCGTTTGTCTTTGCTGTTTCCGTACCAAATCAAATACACGTGCACACACAGATATATGAAAACGATTATATCTCTTGCAGTAAATATCAGGGCGGCCATGGCAAACATTCTTGTGAGTCTGAAGTGTCCTGCCCAAAGCAGCAAGTGCATCTTCCTTTGGCCTTTCAGTTTTTATATTTAATGAAGCCGTGAACGAGAATTTATGACTGGAGTGTGAACATTAATATAAACACAGACCCGGTGTCACTCCCTGCTCGGAATAATCAGCAGCATGAAACAGCTGTGTAGTTTTTCACGGATTCTTAAAAGCGAGTTGAACCATCATATCACATAGTGAACTATTTCATCAAAGCATATAATCGGCTACTACTAACATCTAACCAGTAACCGAGATCTGTAGGTTATTTCCAAGCCTTCGTTGTAATTAGCTACTTGCAGGGAAGTAATCTATCAGTACGGGTCGATCGAATTGTTCTGGTGGCTCTTGGCCGTACAAATTAGTGATGTATAGGTAAAACACCACTTTTGAAGTACAACAAACCCCTGAGAGCCTGCTTGGGAACTTAATAGCTAAGGCATTCAACTCCTGATCGTTCGTCCTGAGTTCGCGTCCTCGTTCGGGCTCGTGGATATGCACCACCGAAGACTGTTTCGTCCATCTTCAAATATATAATCACTGATGGTTGGAATTTGCCATTCGGAAGCGAGATTAGCTCAGTTGGCAAAGCAGGCTCGTTAAACCGTTGTTCAAAAGAAGACCGTCATTTATGAGCAAAACATTTGAATCTGATTTGCATTATGATTGTAATCTGCTTCTCGTTATTTAAAGAAACCAAAAGCGCTTTACAAAGCTATTGATATTGGAGACGACTGAGTTCCGCTGGCCGGTAAATCATCTAATTCTCTGCACACATCCATATGTCCTTCGAGTCATGTCAATGTATCTTCGGCCAGCTATTATCACGGATAGTAAGCAGTTAATTTAAACTTCACAGCCAAACCGAAATACGCAGTCCACTAGGTACAATTGTGGTCTGATTCGCCAGTCTAATTGCCTATTTTTTAAAAATTTTTAATTTGGTCTGCCGCAAATAGACTGGAATTGACCTACCGAAATCAGTTTGATAAAACCATGAATAGCTTAGTCGAAGTAGGCACAAGCCATGAATATTGGACGAAATTTGTATAAATCCTGGATAACCGATTCACAGGGTAAGAATTTTGAAGGCGTTAGATTTGTTTTCTAAAAGGGATATCATGATTGCCTGTTGAAAATTTACATCGAGAAATTTAAACATTATTGCATAAACCTCCAAGTGGAAGTTACAATTTAGATCGCTTCGTGGCTACGTTATTCACACATACGTTACCGCAGTTTTGTCTACAAAAATTGTGTCCTTCTAGCCTTATAGACGCTTAATGTCTAAGTTCTTATGCGTGACCGAATGCTGCTTGATGAGATATGACACCTTGCTGAGGTCACATTTGTTCACGTAATCTAAACTGTTGACACTATTACACACTTGATTTAAAGTTGTTTTAAATGTGCTTGAACATATTGCATCCACAGCGACAACTCGAGATCGTAAACCACTGGAACGCCGACAAATACATTGGTTCCCTACATGCCGAGTGAGATGGACAATTCCAAGTGTTCATCGATTTTTGACTACCGCTAGCCATTAGTTGGTAGATACCGTAAGATGAAATAACAGGTTTTATGAGAAGTGCTTTGGCATACATTAATGTCCTCAGTCACACTGACGTTTCTGTGCCATTTTGGAAAGGTCAAACACCACCTAAGGAGCTGCATGCTAGCGTGAAATCTCATCGTCTTTGAAGTTCTACTTGGGCAACCTTCATGATAAGTTTTTATTTGAACAGTTTGAGTATTAATATCCCATTGGGATATTTGAAAATGGCAATCACCATAAACCGCACGGAAAACGAAAGGGAGGATAAAAAACGAAATTACCGCTTTACAAGGATATGGAAATTAGATTAAGCAACGCGGTCTGGATGTTGCCTCGTTGGTCGTGATAATCGTTTGTAAATTGTTTGGTGATGGTCTGTGGTAGACATCATAAAAAAACCAATTAGTTAACCGACAGATAACTCATATTCCACAATTCCTCTTGATAATACCTTTGCTGTCTCAAAATTACTGTTAAACACAAAGGAGAGAATGCTTTGTCGCAGCTGATTGAGAAAGGTGTTATATTTTGACATGAGTATAACCAACCAGACAAGTTCAAGGCAGTTCTTTCTGCACGTTACGAATATAGTCTATGGATAACGTGGATGTCAGAATAGTTGACTGACTTTTCCTTCAAATTATATTCTTTCATAATCGAACTAATTATAGCCTGCAGAAAGAAACACCCCACATGTCATAGTGCATTGCCTCCGATTTTCTTCCCTTCAGAAGCCAAGACCTCGCATTTACCTTCACTTAGAATAATGAATTTAGGTAACTTCTTATTCTGACGTTATAAGATAAGTATTGCTCATTACTGAATGTCCGTCAATAATTATTAATCACATCGTGTTATTTACCCCGAAACGGAATGGGAGATTTATCGCACGTTAAACACTCAGGAAAATTACCTCACAGTCACCCAGCCGATTTGAGCAACGACCGTTCAACGCAGCTTTAACCAGCAAATTTACAGCTTGTGCACACTTCACCCAGTTGCCAGATAAGCATTCTTGTGGCATTAACACTGCGATTTTGTTGCCTAGAAACGAAAATTAATTCGATCATATGTGCTGTTGATGGTGTCAGAGCTTTTCCGGGGATGTTAGAGACTTTCTATATTTCATCTGCGGGTGTTTTTCAAATTCCTGACCTTTACTTCGGATACAGCATCAGTGGACCATTCAACTAAAGAGACTGAGGTTCACGGTAGGATCGCATTGCTTGTTTGCATCTGTCGCAATCATTTCGTGCAGCAATCATGTGGACTTTGGACTACTGTTGAGACTTTCTGTGGAAGTGATGAATCAGGGACAAATGCAAAGGTAAGCGTTATTTGTTTCATCCTGTACATTCATTCTGATATCAAATCAAGGTCCTAATTTTCAATCCTTTTCAAGTCCTTTTTTATGTGATTCCTCCATATATTTCCTTTCCTAATGAATGAACTTTCGATTATCTGAGTGCAACCTTCAAAGGGTGAGAAGCCTAGCGCCATTAATCTTGATTCTTATCTGTTAATTCCTGTGAGTGTAAACGGGTATAGTTAATAGTATTCCAAGTAGTATTTTGTAGTCTGCAGTTGAAAAGGGCACCAGTTTCCAGATGGGATTACTTATTTTTTGACAAGACTTTCTTCCGCATCGAAGTGAAAATCCATAGGAGTTTAATTTTACTAAAAGCATGCGATCGATTAAGAAAGAGACTACGTTGCTTTTGGCTAATTTAAAGGCAAAGTTTTGTTAAACTTGAGACATGCAAGAAGCACAGAGTAACCAATACGAATTTGAGATCCTTCAAAACCTTCAGCAATCAGTAACCAAGTGATAGATAGAGTAATATAAAGCTTTTCTACCTGATCAAAATTTGTGTTGTCCCTGTTCATGTGGTATGTGGATCCATTATTTCGCCCCAATCCATATGCTCAAATCCCAATGACTCTGGTTTTGCGTAGAAAATCACAGCCGACCACCAGTTACCCGTCGCTCCTCGTCTTGCCCTTATTGGTTCTCCCTTTTGAACGGTAAGACGTAATCTGTTGGGATTTTTTGTATTCTGGTTGAGCTCGGCCAGGAGAGTGAACAATTTGGAGTAATCCTTAAACGATTACTCATGTTATATCTATGATGCGAATCATAGGATACACGGCCTTCCTGTGGTCATTTGGTTTGGCTTCATCGCTGTCGGATGGTTTAACTGCAAGCACGCTAGTTCATAGGTCATCAGTTTCAGTTCAGAAGATGAATCTTACTAAGCATTATTATACAGTCCTATGAAATTCAAGACCAGATTTCGTGATCAAGTAACATATGCTTTGAAAGAAGCAATTTACACAGTCCCGAAGAAGATTTGCGCGTGCTGATTTTAAACTACAGACAGGTTCTTCAACCCTAAAGAACTTATCAGCCCTGACTGCTGTTGTGTCGCGAGATTCAAAAAATAAGAGTTGCAGGAAGAAGGCTGATAACTTATATGATTCATCAACCTCTTGAAAGGTAAGAACAGTGGGCTAGATTTCACAAACAGTGAGTCAACTAATACACTGATTATATATTAAACGAGTTGAATCCCATTCATTTCAGAGTGTAACCAAGGGCGATCCCTGATTACGTGTGGTTTATGGTTGTCCGCTGGATTTTGTTTTGTCCGTCTGTCTCGATTACACGACTGACATTAAGTAGGGATGATCTTCGAGAACTAACCCGTTGAGCTTTTCATCGATGTACTATTTGCAAAGCCATTTGACCTAATCCAACTGTT
Source organism: Fasciolopsis buskii (assembly GCA_008360955.1). Lineage (NCBI taxonomy): Eukaryota > Metazoa > Platyhelminthes > Trematoda > Plagiorchiida > Fasciolidae > Fasciolopsis > Fasciolopsis buskii. The sequence goes on along the minus strand of LUCM01004463.1, from coordinate 56,697 downwards.
CAGTTCGGACCATTAATTTGTAAAACAAGTCCATTTTTTCTGCTGCAGCTTCATAAGTGCGTTTAAGGTGCCTTTCTTTGAGACTTTTAAAGCGCATTTAGCTTCAGTTTGTTGCTGCCTTTGCTTTGTTGATGCACATCTAGATGGAAACATCAGAGTTATATCAAAACATTTCTTGGATCAATAAACTGATATGTACATTTGACTTTGCACTGTAACCGCGTGTCATCGACCTTCTGGTTTTCCGGAGCAACTATGTGCCGCTATTTTAAAAGAAAAATTCAAGAGTCTTCCATGTTCTTTTGGGGCTAAGACCTCATTTTCTTATGTGATAAAAGTTCCATTTCTTAGCCAATAGCGAACTCGTTTTCACTGGTTATCCTTAACATCACTTCCTAAATCTTTTGGACGGTAAACCATTGTTTGTTTCTACCGTTCGAATGACAACATCTGTTGATAGACTACTCTCACGGTGATATAAACTCGCCGAGTTTGTTCTAATCAGGTTATGGAGCCGTTGTTAACAGCGGATTCCGTGTGCAAGACATTTGCCGTGAAAGTTGCTTGTGCTATCTAATATCCACACTAAAACCCTTGTTCTAATCAAAATATTGTGTTCTAGATCACATGTTGGTAGGAGGGATGAACAGTTAGCCCTTCCCTTAACCACAGCCAAAATGACCGTAGTTGAACCTAAGTCAAAACTAAAGCGCAACGGCACATTATTTACTTCTGTTAATGACCTCAACAATCACGGATATGAAGAAACAAGAGTTGTCGAATGAATCTGAATGACTCATCTACGAGTAAGTTCCACTTAGACCAGGATGTGTATGTTTGCATCAACAACAAATTCCCCTTTTTAGCGTACTTGTTGAAGATCCGGTAACTTGTCGGTTACTTCTCACGGAATCCCAACCTCTCTATCGTCAGCATACTGTAAAAGGTTTGGATTGTTGGTGTTAGGATTAATGGTGAGCCTCTGGTTTGTTTGTTTGCTTGTTACAACTAGCACTTAAACGGCCGAGGGTTAAGAAAGTCAAACTAGTTACCTCTGCAGTTATTTCACCACTGGCGAAAAAAAATCGGTGCTAGCATGAATGTGAAATTTCAGTTTGTCCTTTTTGGGAATCACCAACAGTTTTCATGTAACACACTTGACATGAAACTCAAACTCGGGACGAGTGATAGTGTGTGGAAGGTAGTAACCATTACGCTACTTGGTAGGTCGTCCATAGTTTGCTGAACTGCCTCGCTTGATGACATCGCACTTATGTGTCACTGATTTGCAAGAGCACAAGCTATGATGCAGAACATTGGACTCCCAGCATCAGATGACCTCTCCGTAAGTAACTCAAATATGACTGCGGCTCTGAAGATAGTGTACGAGGCCCGGTTGCTTAGTTAATGCTAGTAGTAGAAGATTACATGATTCATGAAACTATTCCACATGAGGCATAAACGTTAAACCCACCATTAAAAGCTGGCCTGGTAGCAGAACAGCTTAAGCGTTCCACGTTTAACATTTCGTCCCTGGATTGTCTGCGTTTTGGTGTTTTTGTGTCAATCTCTGATGATTTCTGACGAAGGTAAGTCGGTTGTACATTATTTACATGCTTTCTTAATGATGAGTTGAGCTTTTATGTGACCGGGCGAAAAGATTCGTCAAAACCGTTCGTGCGATATGCGTCATGGGAGCTTTCTTCCGCTTGACTAAAATTTCAGGCTGACCATCCAGGTCCACGAATTGTTCTATCTGGAAAATTTCGGAGGCAATATTTGCTCGTCTTCACGACATTCCTCAGTTAACTGGCCATAAGAATAGCATATATACCATATCTATTTAGGACTACACACTATCAAATAACTAGTTTGTTCCAGATGGCCACTTGTCACATTGGTAGACTACCCACCCCCGGAGTCCGAATAGAAGCGTGTCGCAAAACACGATTTAGTCGCAAACGCCCATTTAATGCACAGATATTTTGTTTATTTCCATCATTTTACTATTCTTCCGGATTGTATCACACTGAGAAAAGCATTTGAAATACGAAATTCGGAATTTAAGTCCACTTTCCAAATGATGTTCTGCTACTGATTTGGGTCAGATATAGCGGACCAAAGAGGTTAAGCTTTACAAATTAAGTAGCATCATTACGTAGACTGGTGATGAAACTACCGTGATCTACACCTCAAGCTTGACGAGTAAAACCTCAGGAGACTGGGAGTGAACTAGCTTTTTACTGAAATCAAAACCAACTGATTTGCCTTCAGTGAAAACCAGAAATATTCCCATATGAATTTTTGAGATAGATAACATGGTATACTTTGGTTACATAAAAATGCCCATGTCACAGTGGACATGTTGACTCCGGAGAAATCTGTAATCGACAGATACTAACGAAAACGCCCAGTGGTAATTGCCAAGTAAGAACTGAAAGCAACAACGACTTGTTCAAAAGACTTTTCTGTTAATAAAAAGCAAGATGAATAAAGTGCTAAATAATAGCATTTTTACTTCCTGATATTACTAAACAATAAGCAAAACAAACCAGTTTAAATGTTGTTATTCTTCTTGTTCGGAATAATATGCAAAAATCTAGAGAATAGCTGTTTTATGCAACAAAATACAATCAGATATTGCTTGTTTTCAAATCCTATAGTAAATTTGAGCCCTAATCAGAGAACGAGTGTGGGATACATTGGCACCTGAAGGCATGAGTGTATGAACGCAACCGGAAGTTAACGGGAAAAGGTGCTTATCTGGAATCTGCAACTTTTCCTGTCCCATTGTGCTTAAAAAGACAACCGGTTTCCACGAAGCAGCACAACTAGATTGCTTCCGGTTAAATAGGTAGTTGGAAATTCGCTAGAATCTTACCCTAATCAGTAGGATTCTGCATAGCCACCGAGTTCATTTATGAACTACGACAGTAATACGTGGGCGAAGCTGTACCCAGAGCGTTTACCTTATGAGAAATGATAATTACAAAATCGGTGTTACGGGACTACGGAAATTTGTTTTTATCATCCACATACGATAGTTTTTTAAATATTAGGCCGACAATTTTATCAGGTCCGGATTTGAAACAGAATTTTCCTTTTCGTGTAACCAATCAAAGACTCTTTTCTTCAGAATGTAGAAAATACTCCAGCGAACAGTAAATTCAACCAACGTTTTTAACAGCCTATGTTCAAGATTTTATTTCGCAAATCTTTCTGAAGCCATCAAAGGTATATGTGAAACGAATGATTGCACGGACCACAGCGGTTTACAGCTGTCCTTTCCCACCAGCGAACATGTTAATGTTTACGGCCCACTTATGGTTTACCGGTACACTTGCGGCCGCAATGATGTTCATGATACAATTAGGCTGAAAGGGTCACCGAAAGTATTCCCAGTTGGCTTCTGCACTGATGACTCATTTTCATTGCATCAGAAGAATTGTGGCGAGAAAACTGGGAACAATCATTGTGAGGAATCCGCAGGCAGAACATGAAGCCACTGACGTTTAGCAAAGCAGAAAATTCCATATATCATCTTCCGCTGGAAAAATTAATACCGTACGTCCGCCTTAATGGCACTAGCCGAAATATCTTGGACAGTTCAGATGGACCGCTACCACTGCTTATCCTAGCAATGCTTTGGATATAAAATGCCGAATTTTTGGCAATTCGTAGATATGGCTAGCATTCCGCAAACTTTACCTTCTTCTGGTATTGTCTGATATTTTATCATCATGTTTTTGACGACAATATAGTCAAGCAATACAGATATGACTAACCGGCTCCAAAGTCAGTCACGGACATCCAACATGGGAAACCCAGTGGTTTCTAGGAAGATTTTAATGAAACACGATGGACGTTGAGGTAGAAGTGATGTGAAAGTAATTGAAAGTCATCCTCCAGCTTGCCTCTTGGTAGAGCATTTTATTTGCTTAGCGGATCTTAACTGATAAATCTTTGCACGTGAATACGACTTCCTTTGCGTCATTTGTCAGATGAACTATGGAAACGGTTAGCATAGGATCATAATGCTTATTACAAGAAATCTATTAAGATGATATACTGTAACTTAATCGCCCCACCAAACTTTCCGGCGAATCAGTTATAGTCCGTACGGTGAATTAAAGTCCAATTTGTCATCGATCAGCTTTAGGAACATGCTACAAAGTTAAACCGTTCCTACCCACACACACACATATATATATATATACATGGGGAAATCGTCATAACGTTTTCTTGGTTTCCTAAAACAAGAAGGTGAACTTATGCAGAAGATGAAAACAAACATCTTGATTTAATGAAGCTTGAAATGCGTACTAATTATGAAAGAATTATTTGACACCAAATAGTGCAAAATTTGGAAAACAATCAAATTATCAAAATTCAACCACTCAAATGATTCTAACTTTTTCTGAAAAGCAGTAGCCCTTCTTTTGCAAAAAGTGCTTCTCTGCTCGTTAATTAGATGCCTTAACATATCCTTTCGGTGAGAATAGTATTTTCGAAGGTGCATCAAAAACGGTACTATTTTTTCATCTGTTATTAAAGTTCATGCGTCCGCAAATATCACCGCGAAATGAGATGATAAAGCTGAAATGATGTCGGATTATGTATTCCTAGGTACTGGTACCAATAGCTACAAGACAACTATATGTATAGGTGAAATTTCGAGAAATACCTTGATGAATATCGTGTTCGTCGAAGACTGGAACAAGGTCTTTATTCACTAAGTATTGAGAAAGAAAGTGTGATTTCATCTCCAGTTAGATTGAACCCTTCACATTACCAGAGAGGAAATATGGTCTAGTAAGAACAGTACGGCGCATGACGAACCCTAATGACACATTCTGGGTGATGCATCCCTAATGCAGCTCACGGATTGTTTCCTGTCCTATGCCCTTGATTTTCGTGATATACTTCACCAAGAAGATGGAATGCAGCCTCATTTTACAAGATAATATCGTCACACAAAGTAGGTCTCGCTTTGAGTGAATCAGCAAATCAGCCACACAAAGACAAGTTTCTTCCCATCCTCGTCTTTTAATGCAGTACCGTGAAGATAGATAAAAGACTGAGAAAACCCTCAGTCATTTTGCCTTAAGAAAGACTACCCACGGCAGTCGAAACGTTGACACATTACATCTACCAACAACTCCGTGTTATTAACATTATGTCATTCACAATAAAAATAGACTTTAATTTCACAGGAGTGGTTCTGCATGGTGAATGAAAGTTCGAATTGGTTTACTTGGTTTTGTGGAGAAAGGAACTACATTTTTTGAAAGGGGAAAACATTGAGCTTGCTGTCATTTGTTTACGAGAAAAAATAGTCAGGATCAATTAGTGGAAAGCAGTAATGATGTTGGGAAATTCGAAATTGCATTGAAAAACATCGCCATATGTAAGGTAGTTTTCTGCCGTTGGCGGTTATCCTATTTTTAACATAAGACACTTGGTCTTCTTAAAACCTCAAACCATTCTAGACAATAGGATTTCGCAGCAAACGACAGTGCATTCCAGTGCTCATGGTTGAGCCATTCATAAGAATTGAGTGTGTATTCTGCGTTGATTCGCACCTCAGTGCTTCACGCCGGAAATCAGAACACATTCTCCCCTCAGACTAGATACTAAAAATGGATGGAATTGTGCATGAGAAGATCGGTTTTACATATTCCGTCGTCTCTCCTTTAGAGAGATAAACAAGAGAAACCTAAACTCTTTCTCCCGATTGTTTAAACTTTCCTAGCTTAAAAGAGTGACAAATAGTAGCAATCGTGTTCGCTGCCCACTAGTGCAATAAACGCACAAAAGGACTGAATGCAACGCGGGCTTACTAGCAAATGTCGTTGGCACCCAGTGAAAAAATTCAGATTTTAAAGAATTCATTTACTAGGAATATGTGAGGTCAACAACAAAAAGCTACGCCTTCATTATTATCGTGTGGCATGCTTTAGCAGATACTAAAATATGCTGCGTCCCATGTTTCATTATTATTCATGGAGGAATTATGCTTCAGCGTAACAACACGCACTGTGTGATTAGAGTATGTGTCAGTGATTTCTGGTGGCTCAAGGATCACTTGTTTCACTCCATTAAAGAGAATAACGATAACAAAGATGTTTAATCCTGAATCGTACAAAACTGTGCTAACCAGTATCGCGTAAAACCTAACAGCGGGTAAATTTTACGTGCGCGATTTACGTTTAAGGCAATTAAACTTCTATCCTTCTTACGGGTGAATGGTAAACTAAGGTGAACAAGCTCCCTGTAATTCAACCCTAGAATGAATTTTAAAAAACTAAACAAGAGCGAACATACGAAGACTTTGTAACCATCTACTTTGCGATTTAGATACTGGAAGAAATTGTCGAAGATAAATAGGATTTATCAGTCAGTGCATTCCGAAGTTGTTGTCACGTAGACCAAGTGCTTTGTTTTTGAGCACCAATTCTCTCGGAAACGCAGCAAACATTTTTATTTGTAGATGTATTCCATATTTGACAAATAACATTTCGTTGACATCACCTTGTTACTTTTTCCAACATTTTGGAATTTATCGTCTTTCACGAGTTGGATGCAGATATTTTTGGCTTACGGGAGTATTCATTTACTTTTTAAACATCGTTCACAACTCCCAGTCGGTTTTGAGCCCGGATCCAGGCACAGTTGAAATACACCACATAGGTTTACTAAAGATCAAGCAAATATGTAATGGCGGTTGCAGTGTTTTCGATGGTTTGTTGAAAGTCTTTAATTCCCATTCCATCATTATAAAAATGAAATGTTTGCCACCGCGCACATGGTCACATGGAAACCTTTTGGGACGTGTCACTTATCCCAGCAAGTGTAATCAGATGGGAAGGCCGAAAACACGCTGAAGTTTATTCAAACTTTGTTGAAACTTGGCTGCAGATGTGAACCAGAATATTTTGTACACATTAAACAATTCGGAGGGTGCCATTTTTATACTATTCAGACATTCATGGTTTGTTCGATGAATGCGAATGCCGCGATTAGGAATTGATGTTTCATCCCCATCCTCCATTTAAGTTTAGGCCCATCGAAATTTTATCGTATGACTAGTATATAGTTGTACAGTTATCTTCGCCGCCATCGGTTCCTGCCTTATCAAAAATTGACCAACATTTGACGAAATCAAGCCGATGAAGATCGAAATTGTCAGATAATTTTATGGGAAAACAAAGCGATATACTGAATCGACCAGGGTGCTTTTTTATTTTGGATAACTCCTGCAGGTCTACATAAATCGGTTCAATTCTGTCAAGAAACTGTTTATTTGAAAATCGTCTTTGTTACGACTCTGGCGATCGTGAGGAGCATTTTGATGCAACAAATTAAAGGGAATCATGCTTTTTGCTTTCAGTACTTCCGATCCCATTTTGAAGTCGATTCCGAATTTTACTTCAATCATAGAGCATAAGGGACTGAAATCAAATTAAAGAGGTACCATTCATTTTGTCCGATAAAGTGATTTTCCAAAAACATAAGAATTCCCTTCGCAGTGCTTTTACAATACGGCTTGATATACAATAATATTTGGTGTGCATGTGAACACGGCTTTCAAGAAAATAAGCTTCCATTAGATGAAAACAGACTTATCTAACTAGCAAAAAGACAGGGACTTTGCATTATTGTGAACTACTTCATTGCTACCAGTATGTTATATTCATCACATGTATTTTAAAAGGGTTACTTCATAAACCAAAGACTACCGGTTCTACGGTTTTCCCGCTATTGTATCTGATTAGTTGGAGACTGGCTTTCTTTGCTCACAGGAGGAATAAAATGCAGCGGGATACATATGAATATTAAGAACTCCTTGGCCCGTCCAGAGGGGTAGTTGGGCAGGTGATTTAGGACTATCGGGAATCTTCAAGTCCGAAATAATCCCAGATTCCTATATTTTCTTTGGCATGAAACTTTTAAAAGCTATATTTACATGTATGCGAGATGCTGATTATCGGAACTCCACCGTATAATATCTTCCAGGTAAGATAAGACCGAATTTAAAACTCATTTTCCTCTAATTTCCGGTCCCATAGATCACGCTGTGCGATTTTCCTTTCTTGCTATATAGTTTCCGGCATATCACGTGCTTGGCCACATATATCTTCCTTAGAGCAGATGTGCATCCATCGTCGTGTCCTATGCTGTCAAAAAGTCCTAGCTTAGTAATCACCCTGTCCAGAGCTTGGACTCATCCTAAACTCCGAGCTTATAGTTGTACCAGTTTAAATAACCCATTAATGAATATCTAGCCCTCCTTCCTGAATACTGTTCTGGAGACTATTCCAAAACAACGAACCAGTTTTATCCGCCGCATAATATCGAACGTTTTTCCAGCGATTCCGCTTGCGTTTGCTCCAATCGTGGAAATTTTTGCGTCATCTTGACCATACCCATTGCGATAAGCACTATCAGTTCTTCCATAGCTGACTTGTTTACGGATATAGTTGGCCGCAAATGTGTTCTGTTCGTTAGCACGGACACAGTGCAATCTTAATTCAAACATGACAAGTGAGGTGCGCTTAGTATTTGTAAAAATAGCTGAAAATAACTTACTTGGAGATTTCCCATATCCAGCAGATAGTAGAACTTCGCATTAAAATTCTGACTGGAATACCCAGATTTATTTGGGTTTAATTCGTCTTCTGATATTAACCATATGTCATTACGAAAATTCAGTTAAAAACTGATTAATTCTAAAAGCCAAAATTCAAAACGATTACTTTAGTAGTGTGCATTTAACCAAGATATCCCAGTTTCTACGTTGTTTCTCAAATAGTTATTTTACTAAAGAAACTGCAAAATGTCTTCACGGGAAAATAAATCTAAATTAAACCCTCATGAAGTATCTTTAGTTATTTCCAAATGCTTTCGGTAATTGCTCTAACACGAAATATTCCTTCCAGATCAGAATGAGGTAAGGTATACAATACCCGAAAATGAAAAACGTGCTGTCGTGAAAACTTCATCGATTTGCCTTATTTTCATAATGAACGGCCTTCCGTGATCATATGGTTAGCACCATTGAAGTTAAGAATTACCACCACGTAGTCGAATGCTGACGCCGTCGTTGACTCATTTAGTCTAGAATAAGTCACAGCAGTCATGCTACAATGGCGTATAGTCCAATGGTCACTAGAAAAAGAGAAAAACGGGTACCAGCAGTTCACTATCAACGCGCGCATTGGCTCTGTTATATGCCAAAAGACCGATGGAAACAAAATGCTTTACTATTTGGGCGGTATACTTTGGATACGAATCACTTAGCCTGATCATAGTAAAATTTATATTTGAGACTTTGCAAACATGCATGCAATCTGGACTTTCATGACTCTCGTTCACTATTTTCGAAGACTGCAATGTTCATTTTGCTGTTCCGTCTTGATGACTCTGCGTTCTACTCCATCGAATATACATAGACAAAGTGAGCTGTATCATTGCGCAAAGCTTAAATCAAGTGTTAGGTAATGCATACGTTTAACGATGCAGGTACTGATATCATTTCCCATTTTGCTTGGTACTTGTAAATGATAATAAAACAGGCATGATTCAATTTTGATAATAATATGCTGACCCTTCTACCAATTTATAATCGACTTCACGTAGTATAACATAAATACACTCATTTTGGGGACAAGAGAATGATGAAACTAAGTAAGGTACAAATTACATTCCACTGATATCTCTTGAAGATGCCCCCTTCACACTGAATTTTCTCGACTTTTCATGTTTTATTTGACGTCCACGAATGAATAACAATTTCCGGTAAATAGAGAGGAAACATCCAACACCTTTATTGTGGTAAATCTGATCAGTTCTAACGGGGAACGGCATCCGGTTTCCGATGGACGGTACATTTGAATGTCCGTTTGTCGATGTTTTAGTCTTCCCCACTGCACTCGAAATTGTTATGTGACGCAGAACTTTGCGTAATAAAAGACAACGTATGTATTTGCTTGTAATTTTTCACTTCAAATGTCGGTAAGTGACGATTTTACATAAGACTTCATTCCAGTGCTCCTAAAAACAATCTTCTGGCGTAGAAAAATAGTCCAATATGAGTTTTGTAAAACTGAGATAGCGCTTATAATAGTTTGGACTTGAATTACAGAAGTTATGTTCCAAACACCTGCAACCAACCAAACTTTTCATTTTAATTATTTCAATTTCATCCGTTTTTGAATGATTCTGCAAATCTTGCAGCCATATTAGCAGGAATAACGATAAGGATTACTTCGATCTGGTGTGATATCACCGTGAGTTTAATTAATGACTGCAAACAGGTTCTCTAGGATTTTACTAGATCAAGCACGCATCTGCAATTTCACACATCCTCGGTCACTTTTTCCCAAAAATGAATGGATGGGAAAATAGCAAGGCGGTACAGAAATAATTTTGAATAAGCCTTTCCTTTGTGTTACAGCTGGAATGTTCGGGAAACGAAATAACGGAAGGCATGAGCCCCAGTGCAAATCCATTTTCTTCATTGTCAGCATCAAGAATACGCGCAAAATTTCAAATTCAAACCCAATATTAAGAACTAGGTCTCCGAGGGCTGGCCGGTAAAATAAATAGCGATTCACGAGAGAGAAATAGCTCTTGAAAGAATGTGCAGCCATTGAGCAACATCTTGTACTGTTCAAAGAGTTCTTCTTGATCGGTTTCAATGCGCTGGGCCTCAACCAGCTTGCACAATACAGTTAATATGATAAAGCGTTAAGTTAATCATAGCTGGATTTTACAAATAAAAGGAAAATGCGGAGACTATGCAAATGTTCCACTTGTTGATATGACAAAATTGCTTAAGCTCAATAGCAAACGATAGTTCTGGAAACGCAATTAACTTCCACTCAGCAAAGCAAAACTGAATGAACAGGAAATTCTCCATGAATTATGAAGGCAACAAATTACAACATTAGTTAATCCATCTGCCATCTCTCCCGTGAGGTCATTCTAACGTAAACTAACTGATCCCTTGGCACGTTGCTAAATCCTCTGTATAATCAAGTGAGATAATCACAGGTCTAAGCAGCCATATTTAAAATAAGCTTTGCTTACTACCGCATAAACTTAACCCTTTTCCCAATGATTAATTCTATATAAAGATAGTGATCTGCGCATTAGCGAAATTGCATTGACGAAGACAGCGTGATAGTACTTTAGTAAATGTTAATGTCAACCCTCAGATCTTTAGGGGAAGGCAACAGTTTCGGCTACCACCAACAACAAATTCAAAAGCTCCACTGTTGTACATTGTTTTCAGCAAACGTACTAGGCAGTGTGCAGTTTTATATCAAAACTGATCGGAATGCGTGGAACAAATTCACCCAGCTCGTGCATACTTTTACCATTCTATTTTATCTTCTGATCCTTTTATTAATGAAGTGGCAGTTATGCATTCTAATGGCTTGGTCAGCTAACCGATCTTTGGTTGATTGCATTTGCCTACTAGCGACAGTATCTTAAGGCCAGCATCCATCATTTTAGCGGATTGCTTGCGGTTCGCACTCTCAGCCCATTTATGTACATACGATTTAATTACCATTGCGTGATAACGTTCAATTACACATCCTGCAAGACCGGAATGCGTCTGAAACAACAATTTAAGCATTGATTTAACTGATCACTTTCCATAACCTGAAAATGGGTGCAATGGGGCAATCTCGCCTCACTGCTAAAACTAAATCTGCAAAAAAATCCATTTCGATATTGCACGAATAAATATACCAATAAACCCAGCATAAAACAGAATACATCGAAATGTTGGTGTTTTTAGTCCTAGAACTTCATCAGACAATAACATCCAGTTACTCAATTTCCAACCTTGTAATAATTGTTGTATTTTATCGATACTTTTATTTGCGTGGATCTTACCCCTTCACAAGCCGAGCAAGCGGTTTGCACACATGCCTCAAGTTTCCAACTTTCAGTTAAAATGCTCTGCACTCATTCGAAAATTCCTACAGCTTATTAATTCTGTGTGGTTGTAGCTTGGAGGATAAGGGTTTACATAGGCCAGTAAAATAAACCATGAAGCTGACAGTCACCGAACAAACTGCTCCCGTCCGTGCAGGAACAAGTAAAAGCAAGACAGTGAGTCTTGTGCCAGAGGTTTGTGAACCCCAATGATTCGCATCTATGGGTTCGTTTCATCAGTCCTATTAATCATGGTGGTGGAATCTACTATCACTTACGATGCAGAATTTCATGGTAAATTTAACAGAAGAGCAATAAGTGCCAAACAGAAACCATAGCGGGAACCAAACAGCTTATTTTTTTTGATTCTCACTCTTTGGCTTTCAGACTTACATCGCAATATTTCTGCCTTATCGCTGACCCCATAGATGACATTTTTCTTTACTAAAAACATTCAAAAAGTACCAATTTCTTGCATGAGCATATATATATGCATATAATTGTTTTGTCAATGACCTAAATTTGTCCAGGAAATACCGACTTCCTCAACTAGTTTTCATGCCCACTCATCACTTAATCCAAGTGTGAATGAAATCCTCTCAAGTAACCCTTAATAACCATTAGGTAATCGTTCTGCGTAAAGATTGTTCATAAGTCGCTCTCTTAAAGTTTTGCAGCAAGTTTCTGACCACACCTTTAATTTCGACAAATAGCAATATTGAATAAGTGTGCTTTTTCTTGAAAGAGCTTGCAAAGCCGAAAGGAAATGCTAAAATGTTATAAATGACATTTCTGAGATAACTAAACAGCTACCCTTTAGAGAATCTCGGAACAAACGTGATTTGTCCAGATAGATTTAGATGTTAACAAAACAGAATAATTTTCGGAAACTTAACTGCGGAAATGATCAGCAAAATCATTCACCAGTGAATCTTGATAAGAGGGTGCAGAAACTTTCGCTGATAGTTTGAATAGTATAATGACTCTGGTAACTATCTTTTCCGAGCACGTTTCTTGTTCGTATCATCCAGTTTGCTTAATGCGGACTATTGCGAGTTGGAAGAAATATCTACTTAGCAGTTTGTGTTAATTTTAAACAACAACAGTATGATATAGCAACCATTCATTAAATTACCCGACAGAGGCAATAACATTCCCTAAGTGGACGACTCAAATGAAGATATCAAAAATAAAACCAAGCCTCTACGAACGACAAAAATAATTTGGTTCCTTATAAGGTGGTACACGTCAACTAAAATGCCGATGGACTCAGTGAAATTACTTGTCGGGATTGCCATAAAGTGCAAACACAACTGGACTCCAAAAGAATATTATGTAAATTTTCAAGAGTGGCGAATAGTGATCAGTAAATATTGCCTATCTGTGTTTTATGTTACCACAACTGATATTCTTCATTATTTGTGTGACGGTCAGTTCAAGGCTGGCTGACGAACAGTCGACAGATGACATCCGCTCCCAAATGGAGTGTAACTGAATGTTTGCCCACCATCAAACCGAAAAATAGATCCGTTGAGTTCAGCTTATGTCTAACGTATAACGTTTTCATTTCTGCAGCTCTGATGCCAAACTAAACTTCCATTTGTGGGCAGTTCCTACGTTAAAGAGAGTTCTGACAGACGCGGATCCAGAACTGCGTCATTCCTTATCCGATTTAGCCTAGTACGTGAATTAACGAAGATTTGCAAACTTGCAGCACATCTCTGTCAGTGATTTACAATGTTGTAGTAAAATTCATTCCCACCTTGTCCGTTTTTGATGCCGAAGTGCAAGCTAAAATTTGTCGGCACAAACGTCTAATCAACAAGGATGCCATCTGCGAATAGGTCGCTATTTCGATTCTTATTAATGTCGCAAAAGTTTGTTTCTTTGGTATACAATTAATCTTTCAAGTCTACATAACTTCCTACACGTCGTTCCACCGCGGAGTATCTACGTGATTCATGCCTCTGGTTTTGATGGAAAGTGCCTGCTTTTTATCGCGCAGTAAGTTTCATGCCTTCATAGTAAACTAAGCGCTGGACGTTACTTCAAATACTCGCTGAAATATTTTATTGCGGATGTATTTTTCTTGCAGTGATTGTACCGTCTCCTTGGGAAGACTCAAGAAAAATGACTGTTTAACTAGTTTACGACACAAAGTACAATAGTTAGTTAACCAGCGATGAGATCTGCCTCACAAGCATGCGGAACACTGATGCTCCCTTAAAATGCCGTTTGCTTGGCCACTTTCATTCATGAAGAACAGAACTTCAGCAGAGTCACGTTTCGACACACTTTAATCGTAAGTGGTTGTCCACGGTACTTGTTTACGTGTGATTCTTTTTAGCACAATGTCTTTCCGGGTAACGAAAAAGGTTTCCGAATGATCTTGATGGATTGACGATGGCTCATATCTGGGTGAGCATCCGTAAATGATGACGTATGAGAGAATATTTTAAATCGATCGATTCTGTGTATAAACTTCTAGAGCAGCAAATACTATACCAAATGCCCTACTAGCGTTCATTTTGCGGAGCAAAAACAAACATGAAAATCAATCCAGCGAGTGACTGACCGCCTATGACTTATAAACATAATTATTTGTGAAATTACAGCTGCTGATGCAACAGATACTATGACATGGCCATTCGGATTGGTGGTATCTCATGGTTCCGATTTACTTTATCACAGACTAGCTTTTGGAAGCGGAAATCCGGAATGTCCCCATCTAAATGAATAACTGAATAATATTGTGCGGGGGCCTCCTCCAGTGTTTATATTTGGACGTGTATTCTGGATCTAAGACAAATTTTGCGAGGTGGTTTGAGTGAAATAAACTTATGCTAGTCCTGCTGACGCTGTGATTTGTGGTTTTTGATGCAGTCAATTTTTAAATTGTAGTTTACTTTTCCATTTTTGGTCATGCAAACATTACCCTGAAGACGTCCACAAAGGTACCAAATGTTCAGAATGCACCCTATTGGTGATGGCTGCATTTATAATTTTACGGTCACTGTTTTATTTTCTCTGGAAGGAACATGTGCTTCCACTGAAGCACGTAATCCGAGGTATGATTACTTTGTAAGGAACGTCGTGAGTGCTAATTCCTCTTTAACGCGGGTTGTGAATATCTAAACAACAACTGGTCCCTACGCATTCGTTTTTTCGTTTTACCTCCGGTCGTGAGAATTTTCTAAGATTTTCCAACAGCTCTAAAATTGTGTGATGCTATCATCAATTCAAAGAACCCGAATATTATTTAAGTTGGAATCACTACCGCAGGATTTCGTTGCACAATCTAACTTTCTAAGGGAATCGTCAAAGTTTCACAAGTGACGAAAAATTGTTCCTCAGTTTGATTACCTCTACGGTTGTGAAGTTGCTTCTAAGAATTTGGTGCTTATCAAGCAATATCTGCTGTTGCAAACTGACAATTAATCTTGCAATACATTTGCTTTGTCTGCTGGAGAGTGCAATAAGGGACCGTTATTTATCATTGACTCATTTAATTTGGTAGGTAGTGAATAGTTTACAACTACAGAGACAATTTCCACGATCACGGAATTGGAAACTTATTGCCTCTTTCAAGTTATATGAATCTAGTTAGGTTTTAAAATATTAACTGAAATAACCTTTATGCTGGACGATTTTCAGCAATGGCCATTGACTGGTGGTTTATGTTTGAATCGATCCTCAAGACCAGGACACCAATGCTAGGTGACGACAGTTACTCCCTTGAACATGTGAGCTGTTGCAATATGGATTCGTTTTTTTTACATCCCAAACTTTTTTTTCTGTGCACGATATCAAATATAAACTATCTCTCGACTGAACATTGCAGCAATATGGGATGTAATGTTTGAATTTTATGTGAGCTCATCAACAATTGGTCTTTTTTGTTAAAGGCTCATGTAGCCTACTGTGTCCGTCACGATTGATGATATTTTATGCGTCAGTTATTCCAGCCATTTGAATTTTTTGTTTAGGATTACCGAGTTAACACAATTATCGGTTTTGCATGGAAACCATGGATAATCTGCTACCCCTATGGATACCAATAATATATTAACTGATCTCTTGCCACAATTCTTCAAATTACAATCATAAACCAGCATTTCTGAATAGTATGCATATTTAGTGGGAGTAAACAGCAAAAGTTACAAAAGGATTTCTATTTTATTTGCGTCCTGACAATTTCAATTATGTTTAGCTACCATAAACACTACATTCGTGGTTAATTTCCCAGGCCTTTAAATCTAACCCAGTAATTACAGCTTTACAGCTTTTAGGCAAACTAAACATTGCCGCATACTAGTATGTGTAAGTAGTCAAAAGGCTGTTTTATTTTTAATTGCATCGCACCGCATGACGTTCTGCTTGCCAACCCACAGTGTTCCGGCCCAAAACCGTGTAACTAACGCTAATCAAACGACCAACATAGTGGTATTTGCACCCGAAGTCTCTGGATACTACAGTCCCCAGTGTAGGTCAGTCGCACAGCCGGGAGTCTAGTAGGGAGCACGGTTCTACTCCAGAGCAGCAAAGTACATTCTCGCGTCAGTAATAGGGGGACTGACCACCTAAGCAATACCATCTTTTGTATTACAGTGGCCAATTTCGCGTCCAATCAATAAGTACCCGTAAATAACTCATTCTGAATGACTTCAAGTCCTACTTCAATATTCCTAGTGGACTTCGTTACCATACATGACTTAATTTGAGAATGTGATCAAGATCAAAAGCCTACACTGAGCTTGCTTTCTTAGTGACCGATTAATAAATTCTCACGGGACCTCGCAGTAACAAGTGGTTGATGTTCATCAGATTATCCCGGTGGCGATTTAAGATCCAGCTCTATGTAAGACGTACTCTCGGGCAGACACTTTTGAAAAAAAAGGAATAATGCCAACAACCTGACCTTTAGTCAACACCATATGAACCGCAAACTAAATGAGAAGTCCACTTGGAATTTACAAATTTGGCATTGTAAATTTGAGACAGGATCCAGTGACAGATGATGGTCGTCACTCTTTCATTGAGGGGTATGTGTATGCGTGTTTGTGCAAGTGTAGTTGTGTTAAATGTGTCCTTTGTAGTGGAATCCGTCGAAAGGCTAATCCACAGTAGAATGATGTCTTAAGTGTTTCCTCCGCTTCGTGACTTGAGTGTCACAGAAGCAGAAGCCATCAGGATTCCGTTTGCTTATCAATTGTGATCACTTCAACAAATGGCATAGTTCAGTGGCATTGAAGTTGGATTCTGTCATGGCATGGAGACATCGATTAAGGGTATGTATCGTACAGTCGATGTTGAAAGAAAGTTTGGGGATGACATTCCTCAGCCATAGTGAACTCCAGTTTCACTGCTATTGCTCTCAATACCTGCTGCTGAAAGGGCGTTGATTCAAAGAAAATTGTTAGGATGACTACTTACACTGCAAGTTTTCTCACTTTAAAACTAGGGTATTAGATTTATTTCCTGATTGCGTGCTTAAAGTCGACGATATGTGTGTATGGCTGGGTCCACGTTTATATTTCTCATACACATCGACAGATTTAAGTAATTTTGCTAGTCATTAGCACACGTGAGTAGAATTGAACTTCCATATTCATTTCCTCCCGTAACAGTTTTCATTCATGAAACAAAATGGGCAAATTGATGCGAAAGGTGAAAACTTGTTATTTCGGCTTCAAATGTGTTTCACTCAAGTTTTGAAGAAACCTATTAATTAAACCATCAAACCGAAAGCTTAAAACATCGAATCCATCCATAGCATACCAACACCAACACTACCATTTACTTCCTGAGTTTTATGACGCAAAACTAAAGCAAAGACTGAACATTTTCAGAAACAGTCCTTCGCAAGGCTTCTCTTCTTGGTTAAACTCTGTCTTTTTGGTAGAACTTACTGTCTGCACATATGTTCGCGATCCTAGCAATATGGATAGCTTCGAATGCAAACATGTTTGCCTGTATAATACTGAAACGGTTTCGCAGTAGAGCGTAGTTCCTGTAGAATGGCAGTTATTCTGTTTTTAAATGGCCTGTTGAAGAAGACTTTTGGATCCTTTCATTTTGGTGGAGATTAAAACAAGAAATATACTTAATCGAGTGCAGATGTCTTCCGGATTCATTTTCAGTCTGTTTTTAGTCAATAGGTAACACAGTCTTACGGCTTTATATCTCACATCGGAAAAAGAAGTTATCCGTAGAAACAGAAGATTGTATATTCGTTTTATATTTATGTAAAATGTCTCCTGCAAACAGCTAAGAGCGATATTTGGCGAGCCACAGTACACAACTTTGTTGAAATTAATCAGAAGAAAACTGAAATGCAATGTCTGCCACACAGAGCCAGGCTTGTGTGCCCGGTCAATATTATTGATGAAAAATGAGGATAATTCGTCTATCCTTATCTCAAAATCGGCTTCCCGAACATGCGTATCGACTTCTGTAAAGGGCATGTGACAAAATGTAAGAGAATGTTCTAAGCGCACAAAGAAATTTCTTAACAGATTTCTATGCAATGAAAAGGTAACGACTGAAATGATTTCCAAAATTTCACAGTGCCCAGATCCACGGTCAACGCCATTAATTTCAGAAGCCACTTCCACTTCAACTATAATCGGATTTGATAGCAAAGACAAATAACTTGTATCCGCAAAGATCATTCATCGGTTAAAGTGGTTCCAAGGAGTGACATGCATCGGATGAGCTAAAGGACATTCATCTCAACATGTTTAGGAATACTAACCGTCATAACTTTGAGAATTCAAAATGAGCGTATTGAATAACTTCATAATGGCCTACTAGAATCACGGTAATTTTAGGTGAGGAGTGCCTTAGAGTGCATCTAGCTCAGCCAGTTGACGAACACTGGTGACTGCTGAAGCATTCTCTGTTTGAGGTCTAATTCCAGTGGTTTGTGTCGGGATGCTTTTTTACGCCCTCTATTTGATTTCGCCTCTCCGACTGTATACTTAATCCTCGACAGCAATGATTACAATGTTCCACCGTCCGCCTTAATTATCGGTTCTTTATTCAGTCTCGGTGATATGAATTACTCCTAGTATAGACTTTGCCACTACGGAATCACCATATTGCGGGATGAACCCAAACATTTTATAGCCAACGACTTCATTTCCAAGGTTCAAGCAGTTCACGAATCGAAACACTTCGTCAAATGGGCTTACAATCCGTTTAGTGACTTTATTGATTTTAGGGTAATTCCTGACCTCGTCAAGTGTAATGGTCCATTTCTGGCAAACTGCAGCGTGGATTTTAGATTTGCTATTCTTTGCTAACATTGATCATAAAGGAGGCAATTCATCAAGAAAAGCGGCGTCCTGGTTAATCGATGAAGGTCTCTATCATCCACACATTTCGTGACGTGGAAAATTTATTTCCAGTTTCTTGTAACAAGTATATAGAATTTAGATTTCCTCAATTAGTTTCACTAAAAGTCGTATTCAATAGAGAAAAATTTCTTCCAGTACACAATTCTGGATTGAAGACTGCATAAAGTATGGACATTTTTACTTCAAAGTCGCAAGAATTAATAAGAAAGCATTAGCAATTTCACCAAGTATATGAGAAAATCAAACAACTTTTTTTCCAGAATTTCATGGACAGCAGTTCTTATGAGCCATTTGCGATTTGCATCATTTTAAAAGTTTGGTATCTACTTGTCTGAGGTGCTTCTTTCTGAATGTCATAGATGCCGAGTTAACAATGTTTTAGTTGGATCCTACGGATATGGTATTTGGTTAAGGATAGCTACCTAACTTACAAAAAACTTTAACACAAAACCAGTTGTCAGTTCAAGAGATGTTTACTTCGTGATTTTTGTGCCATTGAACATGTGATAACTGGTTCTACCAGAATCGATACCCATGTTGCACTACAACTTTTCGTTTAGCGAAGAAATTCGGAGGTACTCCTGATGATGAAACTATCATTTTTGTAAAGACAACGCTTTGTGTGCATGCGTATTGCCAGTTATTGTGCACGATTTTTCGTTTGTGGATGATGCACAGGTGGAGGTCACCGTCTTTTAAGATAGCCGGGTTGTCATGTGTTTGAAATTTGAAGACGATAGACTGAATGTGTCAAACTTGATACCGAAAGCTTCTGTCAACTGATAATTAAAATTTGTTCAATAATTACGTAAATTTTGGAGTTCGCTTATTTACGTTAGACTGTGATCCACTTCGATAACTATCTTCCAAGACTTCTGAAGCACCTCCAAGAGATTTGGCTAGAATTTAAACAAATATTCACCTTTTGTTGTTCTAAACTGTTTTCGAAGATATCGAGACAAATAAACACATTAGCTAACCTAAAAGTATTTAGTTAGTAATGATTATAATCTTTCGAGAAATTTAGCTGAGTTCCAAACTTATTCGTTATACATAATCAGTGATCAAGTGTTCCCAGAAAACTGTGGAATCTCTGTATGACCAACTGTTGCATTCTCATGATCATAAAGTATTACTCATCAAAAGTTAACTGGAGCTTGAATCCGTACAGCGCGAGTAAACAAACACGAGGTGCTCATTATTATTGACCATATTTTAAAAGAGCACGCCATATCCCACACAAATCATATAGTCCTAGCTACGAAATGACTCATATACATTAAAGATTAATGCCCTAAAACGCCAGATAAAGCAAAATTATCTCGATCGAAAGGAATCAATATCAGAACATAGTTTTGTCGGTTGATAACAGTTTTGTCGACCTTTCGATTAACTTTGGCAACCTTTCTCAGGGCAATTTCTGCAAAGAAAATGATTCGGCGTTAAAGGTCAACGGATGTCTCGTCGTTGATCGTGTGTGCGAACGCCTATCATTCCGCGTGCTTAAAAATCCGCTGTTTCTTCAGTATGGTTGGGAGGAATCGGGTGTCATTCGGACCTGGTCACATTTTTGTGTCATCTGTCACGGGAACAACCGAAATCAAACTCAGTTTGCGAGCATTACGGCCCTTGGTTGGTTGTGATGTTGGTGCAATCCATATAACTGATGTCGTTGCCCCCTTGTTTCGACTCACCACTGAGGATGGGGGAGGCTGAATCCCAACGATTCAACATAGGATTATCCAGCATATCCGAAAGCGCACGAAAGAAGTTTTGTGCCATCGCGGTCAGTGTTTTTCCTTCGTTATTGCATGAACAACGATCGAGGAGTCTCGTTCTAGCATTTCCGAGGCTAATTTGTTGTTTAGTCCTGTTTTTCAACGGACAGTTAAACGCCCTTGTTTTTCGTCATACAAATGAATCACATTTCGCAGTGAAGAAGCTTAAACTATCATGTAAGATGAAATTCAGTTAAATAGTGAGCAAAGATTTTCTGAAACATGTATTATATACCGATGACAAAAAGGAAGTTTTATTGACGCTTTTAGCGGGTATGCTGCTGAACCGTTACTAACAGATACCAGCTCTTTACGCGTTGTAGAATAATGCTATTGCATTGTGCAAGAAAAACAGTTAGTTAGTGAAAAGGAGTTAATAAATAAGTTGATGTTATCTCGTAGAAACTTGAATTTGGATTCAGTTATTTCGCTCCGGTGACTAAGCTCACCCTTCAATGCTCAGTATTATTCTGTTGTTGATTACCTTTTCATTGCAAGCCTCAAACGATGGACATTAGTGAAAAAGATATAGCAAACAGCATTTCGTTCAATGGACAGTGAAAAACACTTCGAAAGCAAAGTTTCACAATTTTCTGTGTTTGACTGACTGCCTTTAGCAGATCGTCCGGTCGGCTGCACCAAACTCGAGTTTCGCTCTGATTAAAGGTCATATGTGTACGAGTTAAGCTTGTTCAGATGTCTTCTTCGTCAGTGAATTCACGTGATGTAGGACTATATTAAATAAGCTTTCTCGAAAAGTACCCGAAAAATGAAAAAGCCTAGTAAAATAACGAATGTATGTATTGTCACACGGACACGGTGTCTCGTGAATTTGCAGAATTGTAATCGAAAGAAACGCAATCCGAGATTTGGTAAGCTGTCCATGCCTGAGATGGTAGCCGATCGATTTACGTATTGCAGAATAACAGTCCTATTTTCAGACCCGTGGATTCTCAACTAAAATGGAATCCTCTATTGTTTAATTCAATGTGAAAAAGCCACGAATGCCTTGCAGGTTGTATTCGAATTCACCTAAAAACCAGCATGTAACTTGGCATGAGAAGAGAATGCATGGACGCCTGCTGTTTTTATTCGTCATCCAGTGCAACGGGCGAATGTGACTGGCTGAAACTCCGTTGTCCGCTGATTGGTTTAGGCTGGTTTGAAGATAAGAAAGTACATATTCAGTCACTGGTAAATGTGAAGGCGACGTGTAAACAAAACGACCGATCCATAAACACGTGCGTCACAACTGTATTAATACGTAGAATATGCCAGTCTACCAATGTTTCATGTCAACCCTGCATATAACCGTGGATTGAATGAGTGTTAACTGACTTTTGATGAAGTAGCAGATGGAACAAGTGCCAGCTATTGGATTGGTGATTACTTCAGCCTAGCCAGAAGCTTGACATCATGTTCTACTTGATCGTATGGTGCGTTCTTACGCTTATTTCTAGTTTAGATACTCCGTGTAACACAGCTCATCGTTCAAAGTGTTTTCCCATTCTTGTGCAGCTTATGATTTCTGAAATGCATGTTCCACTCCATTTAGATCATTATCGAGTATTCACCTCCGGAAGCACAGTTGGAATTGCCTGATTTGAACTGTGCAACAGGTTTCGAATTTTATGACTTACACTGGAAAAACAAACGGGACGACAAATGAATGGGACACTGACTTGACAACCGTGTTTTTCTTGCAAAATTTTCTTTAAATTTTCTCTTAGGCATAAATAACAGCATATATCCGTCTGCTTCCTGTAATAATCGAGGTTTTTTTTCGCTCAAATTCCAAACTTTGTGATTAAAGAGCGCGATGCAACGAATCACCAAATCGACTAGAAAGTATTGCTGACAAAAGACGACATTTTAGTCGAATCCCCAGATTTTATAGCCGTTTGACCACCTGCTTCTTCACAATTTCTACGGTGAACTCCATAGACGAACAAGCACGTTTGATGAAATCTCGCAACAACTCCGTTTTTTTTCAGTTTGTTTGTTTGTCATTTGGACAATTTTCGTTTGGTAAAAACTTTACGATTATATAAAACAGATATAAGGAATTGTTCTGAAAAAATTTCATGACGAAGTAAAAAGCACTAGGCCCATGAAGCCGCAAAAATTAAGTTACATATCTTCATCAAGCCTACCATGTTCTATTTTGTCCAGAATTTACTAAGCAGAAGAACTATCCAGAACTCAAACGATCCATCGCGTCAGGCTAGATCGTAACCTAGGAAACAACCAATTATTCACTGATACTCTTCCCGATGAAACAACATTGATTATTTTATGCGCCTTCTATGAGCTAATCGACACATATGTCCGATTCTCCCGGGATTTTTAACACATTCACCCAACCGTGACACAGAAACTAATGAAACTAGAAACAGTGACGAAGTAACCAATGGTATACACATATATATATAAATTACATTTAATAAAAATAATAACCTTACTAATAACTATTAATCCATATGTAGGGGTTTACTCCACAGTCAGCTGGGGCACAAATGGGCCACCTCACTATTAAGTATTACTTAATAAATTGTCTAGAGCGTTTGCATAACACTCAGATATGGATGCGGTTTTGTCCTGAATGACCTCAATTTTCAATTACTCTCATTTAGCCAGCATGGTGTATTTTGTTTGATTCAAGTCATTGAAACGTATTTAGTTGTCACAAATTCTTCTGAGTAGTCAATAGTCACTCTTGACTGTTGATAATGGGATGCGAATCTTGACTGTGAATGGCCAGTACAAAATCGTGAATATCAAATAAATTACCCTCAGGTTTGTGGGGCAGAAAGATCATACTAACCAACAAAATGGTATGTCTGATAGACCTACTTGATATACAGGAAGCCTAAAGTACATCAGCTACAGGCTACACCTGTCCGCGGTAAGTAATAAACTAGATCATGACGGAGACTCATCCTCGAAACTGATGGTCCTAATCTCTTGCATTTGAACCGAGCAAATTGTAAACAAAATGCCAGGAGACGAACCAAGGTACAAAAATATTCCTGTGCAGCAGAAATGGGTAGCAGCACTTGTCGACTGATGTGCTAGCTACAGATCTAACCTTTAAAATTTGTTCCAACTTACAGACACCGGCTGCATGAGCAACGGAATTTCTAAACACTATGTAATCGACGTTCTGTGGGAAGATCGCACTTACGTGACATAATTTCATTAGAAAATCAAGTAAAAAAGCGAAATGATGCTAATACCTATGAAGAATCATGCAAACACTGAGTCAGAACTTTATCTTAACAAAACACACTATGCAGAATAGAGAGACAAAACAGACGGACAATGCGCCAAAATGAACGGAACTAGCGATCCCATTCAATCGCTCATTCACGTTTGACAATGAGTCCTAGTTCGGATCGAAACTTCATAGTAAACGTTATAATTCAGTGTACGTCTTCCAACGTCCAAAATAGATAAATGTATATATAATTGGTTAATTCATCACATTATCTAGTTTCATTAGTTTCCGTGCCGCGGCTGAGTAGAAATTCAGAGAATCCTGGAATAATCAGATGTACCCTAAGCACTGAGTGGCATCAATCAATGGGGAATGAAATACTGGCCTCCAGATTTTCGGTGCTCAATTTTCGTTTATCAAGCGGAACGGGCGAGTGGCTCCAGATCATAATGTATGCATTCCCATGTGCCTTTCACAGCGATATGAGTTTACACGCAATTCCATGAACATACCAGGAACTTTCTTTTGATCGATGATGGACATCAACTCGAAACAGCTGTACCCCTAGAAAACACAAATTCAGTTGCCGACAATCAGAGAAACAACTTACAAATTTGGAGGAGGACTTATGAGAGTGGGTTATCGTAGTTCTCTGAAAAACCGCAGCTTTTGATTTTTATGATAATCGTTAGGATTTCCCATAAATACTGAGCCTTGCCATCTTATTTCCTTTTTCTGTCTTATCGCTGCTTGTTCTTCTCACCTCCCTACTTATCCGCGTGTGTTAATTCTCATCCCCTTGCATTGATTCGCACGAGTTTATCTGTTCACTGCTCTGCGATGTAATACTCGTTGACGATACATTTGGATTGAAGTGAAAATTTACCCTGCGTTCAATATACAGACTTCATCTTGCTTTATGGAGGCCGATTCCCGTTACTCTTGGCTTATGAGAGTTCTCATAAAATCCAGAATAACTGGTGAATAGATTCGGTGAGCCAACAGGGAACTTTCGCTCAAAGTTAGGCTGGGATAATACAAGTAGTTGTTGCTGCTGGGCACCGACAAATGGAAAGATTGGCGACGGTCTAACGAACGGTGTACATTCCTATTATACTAATAACCAGTGCATCCAACTCCGTCACGTCCACCCGTTAGATCGATTCCCATATTGAGTCGTAAGTAGTCGGTTAGTGGTCGAAAGCTCACCTGAGAATCTGTTAGGTCGTTTACCAGTAAAAGTGCGATCGGTTAATTATTGGCCAAGCCATACGTGTTTCACTAATTCTTTCAACTATGTTTGGCTGGTTACCGTTTAATTCAAGAGTACCACCAGAACACCGAAACCTGCCAAAGTGCGCATCAGAATCTGGATTTTCAGAATTCCCTTTTAAATTACCGCGTCTGCAGTCACCTTGGTCACGTTTGAGAACGTCTTGGTCAATAAAAACGATTGAAGTAAATATAAGGGACAAAATCGAACCTCAGAAGAATAACATAAGTTATCTTTAGGCACCCTTCCGAAGTTGTATTAGGGTGAAGTACCTTTAATGTGCCTTCAACTACGGTATATGATTTGAACTATTAGTCCAGTCTAGATCCTGATAAGTGATCTTCAACCTAAATTACGTCATCAAATCCTGCTAACTAGTGATCCGTATCGGCAGAATTAAAATAACCTGAACAGATAATCCGTCCAGAAGCAAGCTGGGTTAATCTATGGTCAGAATTGACATACCTCTAATAAAAAAGGAAAAACCAGTATCGAATTGAACCAATTGTGTCAAACGGTGTGGGGAGGAGGACTAATGCGACGAGGAAGAAAACAGGCGCAATAAGAAAGGAAGCGATATGACAAGGATGAACAAAAATGAAAAGAGGTTGACTAAAGCCAGGAAAGTGATCGAAGCATAGGAGATATACCTATATATAAAATAATATATAAAAATATATATATCTGAAAGCAAAAAATACCATGAAGAAACATGAGAAATATATCCCCGGGAGCACACGATCGGTTTCGCGGTTATTGTCGCTCGTAACCTATGCGTATCCGGTGCTCTCTTGTCTAAACATCCACATACTTGTACACTCCGAATTCATTGTCTTATCACAATCGAATCTGTAGCATCACGAGTGTGCATGCAAGCTCTTTGTCCACAAAGTCCACAGAATAACGACAACTGTGATTCGTTGATAATGCCTTGTTTGTTGGGCTGAGCCAACCTTAGGAACGAGGGCAGAACGCCCCAGAATATACACATGCATACATATATCGACATATATATTTCAATATATATATATATAAGCATATGTAAAAATATTATGTAGCATTTGGATGCCTGATCAAAATTTGCCCGGGAGCACACGACCGATTCCGTGGTTATGGTCGCTCGTCACTTATGCCTGAAGATGAAATCTATCGGGATGTGGAGTACAGGGTTATTTTTGACAATGTGTTCGCATTGACGACAACAACTAAATCGTTCGTTATAAACAAAAACGCTGATCAGTGGTGATCGACCTGTATACATCGTGCCTTTTGGATGTGAATGCTGCGGGTTCAGACCTATGCACCACCGGCCATTCCATCATCCAGTAATCCCTAATTGACTACGAAGTTCTTGAAACTGATGTGCACCGTCGTTTCCCTAATACATGGAGGTGAAATGTTTGACGGGGAAAATAGATTTTCCCACATTATCAGTTGCCATTGTGAATAAACCTTGTTCATGTTTGCAAACAAAAGACCAATGGAAATCCAACGGAGGATCCGGGGAATAAAATATGTTGTATAAAGTGTTCATTCCACTTTTCTACAATCCATCTCTAACTAAGACTATTAAACTGATGAGAGCTAGAGCCCTAATTGTTCAACTATTACTTACTTGTATATATCCGCAAATTTAAAAGACGATTAAATGAAGCTGAGCTATAGCATATAAGGTACCTGGGTGGTGATAGTTGATACCAACTCCATTCTGAAATATTCACATGAATAATGAGATGAAAATGAAACCTGACGAGTTTTCCGCCTCTTGTTTGACTGTTCTTGTACAAGCATTTCCAACCAGTAGGCAGTGACATTCACATCACCAGCGGTGGTGATTTAAACTCGACCCGGTCAACTAGTTTAGCTTAAATTATTAACGTGCCATGAATGAAAACATAATAAAGCTGGTTATGATAACGAATAAGGAAAAGGTAGCACTCACAGTCGGGAGCTTCGGAATGGATCTACGACGAATTCAAGGAAGCCTTTCAGGTACCGAAATTTGTTCGTATCTCCATAAGCTATTCGAGTTCGCCTCTCGCGAGAAAAATTTATGACTACATGAAACCTGTTCGAAGAGGGCGGGAAAATACTCATGTGATGCATTCAGCCAACACGCTAGTGCATCAAGTCACCACACGAGTTTATAGATGCATATGATATGTTTAGAAAATGGTGCGTTCTGTAACCCATCGATGGTGAAGGAAGTTAAATGACCGATGGACACCTTCAACAGCGAGAACGGAAGATGCAATAAGGCACGGGATGAATCGATGTGACATTTAGTAAAATATTTCACTTCCACTGACTGAGCAGGGTCATGTACTACCGACACGCCGTACAAAAAACGACGGTAGTCCTGCTGTGTTCTTGGGTAATATTATCAGGCACAGAAAACATAAGTTAGTCATTCTCAAATCTGTGAGACCGGTATGTTAAGGCACTAATCTAACTTTCACTTTGTCATGATTCAAAAGAGTTCATAGCGATTTTTTATTACCCAGAATGACAACGCGATTGTTCATAGATGCAATCAAGTTCCGAATGCACCGAAACATCAAGACTATCAGTTGCGTCAACCGCGACCTAGATCAGAATGAAAATGTCCTATTACCTATTACTTGTTAGGTATGCTCAAGTGAAAGGTTCTTCAGAGAACTGAACGAACAGACGTCTCTAACCGTTACAAGGTGCTCATTTCACACGGACCCCCAAAAGCCATCACATGAACGAAACCGTTTCTGAAGTTGTCCATGCGAATCGAAAGGCGCATGAGTTACCTGCAAAATTCAGTTTATCTCTCGTGTCTCTCAAACGCTAGTAAGCATCTGTCGCTACGTCGTTGAATCCTTCAGTCCACTCCGTCTATCACACACCTTTAAACCCTGTGTTCAGTATCTTATTAGTCACAAATACAGCATACAAAATGTCTTTCCTTTATGGGAAAAAAGTTCAGGTGCGAAAATAAATATTTCGAAAAGTAGAACCTCAAATACCTGATGAGTAGCTTGCTAGAAGCCAGTTTGTTGGAAATAGACATAAAATAGCAAATACGTTAGGTGATTTCTCCTTGTTCTTGGAACCTTCCATTATTTCGCTATTCTAAATTATTTACTCAACTTATGATAAGACAAATGTACACTAGAAAAACGCGCCATAGAGCAAAACATTATTTGCGATGGTTCTTGCACCTACTGCTGCAGTCTACAAGTAACGGTTTCTCAATGATCTTTAGTTCGGACAGGTATCAGTACATCAGCATAGTAGCTTACCAGAATAACCTGTAACAGCACGCATATAATCGTTTGACCTACAAAACGCTCTCCTTCATGTAACCAAAAGACCAATTTCTTAAACAAACTTGTGACATGCACTTTCTTCAATAATTCATAGGTGCCAATAGTTATCTGCAGACCCCATGCATAAATTCCGCGGACTTCCGTCGAACTTGTATAATCTAAACCATGAAGAGCAGTTCGGGACCTGAAATAGTAAGCAAGTGAATTGCAATTAACGAAAGTATTTAAATCACTAGAAGCATACCGCTTATTGAATTACGTAGAATCAGTTGGGTTTTAATAACGGTAAAAAACGCTTCCTATTTTATCTAGCAAAATAAACTAAAAACATTTCCTATTATAGTCCACCTCGCATATAACTCTTGCATACCTTCTGCGAAAGAACATATTGACTGAGATAGAACAAACTCGATCAGTTCCGATGGTATTCGTCCCGGAGAAAATAACGTTTTAAGATTGGCGGAAATGAACGCAGAACTGTATCAAAGACCCAAGAAATTCTGAGGATGTCAGGAACGTCGTGAACGATTATTAGGTGAGGGATTCCTTAAGAACCCGTTTTTTTGGAATGGTCTTATTCTGGGTTTTCCTGAAAATTATTTCTTTTGTTTCGGAACTTCTCGAAATCTACAACGAAATCAAAAGTTTTATAGATATCAGGACCGAATGACGTGAGGAGTTTACCGAAAAGTCGATGCGTCATGTATTGGTTTTTTATTGTAGATGATATAATGTTAATAACACGGCGCTGTTGATATATTTAATTCACCAACGTTTCGACTATTTTGGGTAGTATCTCTCAAGGCATATTTTACGAACAAATAACTGACAGAACGTTCACATGCCAATGGGTGTTCAGTTGTCTACGTGTGTGAATGTGTGCACTTTGAACTGTGCCCAGTGAGAGATTAGTTGTCCTTCAGGTCTGATATTTGATTGCAAGACTTGTCTTAAGAAAGACTACTCAAGGCAGCCGAAATGTAGACTAATTATATCCACTAACAGCGCTGTTATTAGAATTAAACCATTCGCAATACCAAAACGTTTTAGGACAAAATGACGTAAAGAGTGCATCAAAAAATCGATGCTCCATGTATTGGTTTTATTTGTGAATGATATAATGTTAATAACACAGCGTCGTTGGTAGATGTAATGTGCCAACGTTTCGACTACCGTGGGTAGTCTTTCTCAATGCAAGTTTCACAATCAAATTAGATGACATACCTCAATGCCGGAGTCAGCTGAGTTTTGCATTTGAAAAACTGCTTCTCTACATACTTCTAGTCTTAACATTTTTTTCATTTTTATTCAGTGCTGCGACGCAGTAACCAAACACCGCTCGCTGGCACAAGGTTAATGTTTGTGCAAACTGAACTAGACTGATCAACTCAGCACGACGCCGAGGTCGATGGTTGAAGCCAAAAACTAATTTTTAGGGATCTCACTGGTAGTTTATCGTGAATGCAATGTTTTGCCAACGTCCAGTCTTTTTTTCTTCCAATTGCCTTCAACAATTTACATTGTGAATGACGTGGCTGCAAATGGAGTATGTTGTGTGAATAACAAGCCGCCAACTTCTTTATGCGAACGAGGAAGATATTGAATAAGTAAAGTACCACTTCACGGCCAGCAGAACTGCACTTCACCTTGAGTATGCGTTGAACAATCAGCCAACTAATTGCAAACGGCAACATGCCTCAGTAGATTAGATGTATCCTTCATTTCATCGAATCCAATCTTTCGAAAATCGCGCTACCGAAGCGTTCCACCAACCACCCTCCCCCATGTCCTTGCTGGTCAATCGTTAAGTTGATCTTAAGTTTGGGACCAGGACCATATTGAATTGGCACTGAAGTTGCGACAGCTACACAAATGAAATTGCCTACTATCGGTTATATAGGACGCATAATCAACTAGAATATTTCTGATGCAGAACATATCACTCAAAAAACACGTGTATAAAATCCGTTTCAGTGGTGGTCATGATTACTATTTAAGAGGATACCAGGGTGTATTTATCCTGCCTTTGTTTGTCTCTGGGCTTCTGATGAAATAGTCAGTCTCAACTGGTTTCGATTTGACCACCACAACTCCTCGGTGCAAATAGCAGCCTGATTGGATGAAGTAGTAAAACTAAATGTATGAATTGAATATCCACCAAAACAATCGATCAAGCTACAATCGGCTTTGTTCGCATCAGCAGTAAATGACCACAGGTCGAAGAAATGTGATTTAACCATAGCTTACTCACCCGCTTTGAAAAAAATTGAGAGAAGTTCGTCTGTACCAGCTTCTTTTTCCCGCTTCAGAAGTCCAATATTGGACTCTACTTCCCATTCCGTTGGGGATTCAAGAAGCACCTCTCAAGGATTCACAGCTGCACACGTCGGCCTAATTACGTTAGCCTGCAGCCAGCTAAACTGATCCCTGAAGTGTTCAGCCCAACGGTCCAGCCTTTGTTGTTTACCATGGATGAGCTCTCTATTTCTATCGTACATGACTTCACCAACCGAAGTTCGCCGCCCGCCGGTGTCGCGCATAAGCTTAAACAGTCTTTGACTGTTACCTGAAGCGGATGCCACTTCCATCTCTTCGGATACCTTAACCCACCAGTTTTCGCGGTCATTCCTAAGGCTTATGGTCAACTGACGCTGCAACTGCCGACGCATCTTATTCACTTCCTTGCCGTTAAGGAGCTGGCATTATTGCGCCATTAGACCTAGCGACCCTTACGAGATCTAGTGCCTTTGATGAAGGCTAGACCTAGGACCACAGGAGAAATCTGCTGACAAATGCATCGCCTGTTTGACTTGATTCCACTGCTCGTTTACCTTGCTACTCGTCGAAGATCTTAGTTTCTTCGGATAGCTTCTTTTCGCAGACGTTGTGAACAGCCGAACCAGACAAACGTTCGACAGCTAATCGAGTTTGTGGACTTTGTCGATGGCCGTTGAGCTACAGCGAAATTCGCATTAAAACCAACGCATGGTCCGATTCGACGTACGTGATCCAGTACGATCTACAGTTCTGAACAGAACTGCACCAACGGTAGCTAACAGCGATATGGTCAATCTGACTCAAAGTACCTGTCGAGTTAGAGCGCCATGTCGCAGTGCGACGCGAACTGTGTCGGAAATTCGTACTAGATAGGAATAAATGATTATCTGCACAGAATTGGAGAAGTCTTTCCTCGTTATCTGTTCGTTGTGCAGGCAAGGCGCATCGCCCGCCTAAACAGGACTCCGATGCACTAAGTTTTCCAACTTGTGCATTAAAGTCACCTGCTACCACTACAATGTCAGAGCGTTTGTTCTTCCGAACAAGAGTGACGAGGTTATCGTAAAACTCGTCTTTCTCTATGTCAGTGCTGCAGTCTGTTGGAGCGTATGCCGAGATAACAAATAAACTACGCTTAACACTACTATCCTTCCGCACGCCCAGCGATCCCTGAAAACTCACGGCGCACAAACGACTGTTATCTGGGATCTAGTCTAAAGGGGTTGATTCGGCCTTCTCACTGAAAACTAGTCCAACACCGCGTTGACCCACAGTTTGAGCTGCTCCGCCTCTTGAAGAGTGCAGGAAATATCTTGACGAGTCATCAAGCGCAATTAGTTGATTTACTTCACTCGAAACCTGAATTCGTGTTTTACTCACGCAGCAGACATCAATCGGAAGTGAGTCAATTCACTGCCAGAGCCAAACACGCCTGTTGGCCAGCCTGCATTAAAGTGTGCACATTGAAGGAACCCAGATGCAGACGCTGACGAGGTTTGAGAAAATGTGAGCTAACAGACTGAAAACCACCTACTACACTACTTGACAACAAACCGTTGCGAGTATCGGGCGTGTTATCAGTGGAGATACTATGGGTAGGCAGAGCGGGCAAATACATTGGGTTGGAGAGAGAAAAGACAGGTTGAGTAAGAGAGGGAGGAATAGCATACTTATCACTACCCACCCCACCTGCGCTCGATGCAATGGGCAGCGCGGTCCTGATTATCCTGTGCGACGACCGGTGCAGTATGCAATTATTTGTAGGCGTGTAACTCATGGGAATATATGGACGGGTACTGCTAGGGAATCCAGCAGCTAAGCAGAAGAACGATTAGGATTCTCAACCAAAGCCTTTGGTTCTCACAAGAACCTGACCGCAAGGCAGCAGAGATCAGCTGAGAGGGAGCCCATCTACTTGGATCAATTAGTCTTCCACTCATTTTTCCGACTGAGCTGCTAACTCAAATTAACCCCCAACTTGGAGGACCAGGAGACTACTTCGTCAGGCCTCTACCCATTGACCAGGCATGATTAGATCTTCGGCTTGAGATAAGACATTCTGTACAGCTCGTTGGGTCATGCAGGCACACAAGTCGTCACACCACGTCAAGGTGCAGCCTCGTTGTGATCGGCGGAGTTACGTTTCTAACCCTGGACCGTTTTTTGAAGTGATATAGACTCAATCCACCTGACCACCGAATGTGTATGATTCCGTGATCGAAGAACATGTCAAGGGTAATGTGATGGAATAAAATGTCAAAACTAAGGCGGCAAGAAAGGCGTTTAGAATAATCAATTCTGATTCCTGGGATTAGACAGCCAAAGTTCGATCAGCCAGCAAGGCGTCCCTTGGAAATCGCTAGTTTCGGTGGTTGGTCTAAAGAAATTTTTCAAGTCGATTTGTTTCTGATTGTCATCCAGGCGTTTCGCCTTAGGTGATTCTGACGATACCCTCCTAAACAGGAGTCCAGAGGTGATCACAACACAAGCCACTGAAATAGATAAATGTACATGCTGTTGGACATTTTATATGTAAACTCATGCTTCAAAAAGATTTTCCGATATCCGTCCCATCTGATCAGAAATCGTGAACTCGGGTGGAAATACTCCCACAAAACTTCGCGAATTTACAAATTGAAACTTTATTATCTTTTAATTGACATGAATGCCATTAGACACAAGAAGCTGCATAAGGTCATTCCTTGCCAAAGAGCGGGTTTTCATTGTATCGAACAAACCCCAAATGCTTCCAACTGTTTGCCGTCTTGCTGAACATGCTATAAACAAGCGCTTGTTAAGTGTTCTCACGTTTATCACCCTCCAGTGGGAGGAATGCCTGGATCTTCCTGAATGGCTGACTTTTCAGCGGGAAACACCGTTTACTTTTGAGTGCACCGGAAAATTGGAATCAATGTCCACATTCCTTCGGCACCTTTCGCGCGCATCAATTGCATACTCGAATTTTTACGCCCCACAGACTTATTGTGCGAAGCATTGTTGGGCATAAGCAGCTGCGACTATTTCCTATACAACTCGCCACAGGTCCGAAAATTCGGAACCAGCAGTTAAGGTAGGAACCATTCAAGGAGTAGAGGAAAATTTCAGTTTACGAAGATAAGTAATCAGCATCTGGTACATTAGCTGACCAGAAAATTAGGGTCAAACGTCAGAAATTTAGAACTCGCGTTCAAATTTCTATTTAGACTACTGCCGGCGCTGCTAGTAGCTAAATTCTGAGTGGATCTGTTTCACAGAAGGGAGAGGAAACGCAACTCAAGTCCGAAGAGAAGTCGAAAACAAGATCACTCAGGTGGAAAAACATTCCCTACCGTAAAACGGAGACCAACAGAATCTGCGTCATGATGCTCCATCGTAGTATCGAATTGCGAATGCGTAAAAAGCGGATTATTTGTCGTGAATGATATAATATTAATAACACATCTACCAACAACGCTGTGTTATTAATATTATATCATTCACAATAAAAAACCAATACATGGCGCATCGATTTTTCGATACACTCCTTACGTCGTTTGGTCCGGATTATTTGTCATTTTATATCTTGAGAGCATGGGATATTTCGCAAGATCAAGGGTAATGCCCAAGTGTCTCCCGATCCTATATTGTCTTCTCCCGTGCGTTTCTGCGCAAACGCAAGCGAATATAAAAACCAGATAACCTACTGACCCTTAATGCGGTCGGCAACGGCTGAACCATCACGAAATTCGTCTCCTGAAGAGCACCTGACTGACTACGAACCAACCCATTTAAGAACGCTAACATGGGCGCGGCAAAACACGTGAAACATCCCATTCGTGAGCGCATTTCAAAGTGATAATTTTAAATATTCAGAAAGCAGCTCTTAGCCAAATTTCCCCAATTGCGAAGGCGTCCAATTGACATCCAATTTAACCGATCATCGAACAAAATAAAAGGCACAATCGTCTGCTCAAAACATTTGAGCAAGTCAAATTTTCTGAAGCCCCAGAAACTTTACTTATCGTCAGGTGAACAACGCTGTTGACAGAGCTATTTGGGTCTTAAACTGCTTCTATTGGCTTTTGAACAATGGAAGGTATTGTCCTTTGGCGAAAACGTGATCCGCAACCAAAAACGGACGTAATCAAGTGAGGCAAATTGTAAATCATCGTTGTAATCTCCCGTCTAGTTTTTCAAATGGAGGCAATTCGCTGAGACAGTTTTACCCACTCGGTTGAAGGTACTTCGTTAAATTTTAATAAAATTGGGGAAAGTAGTGAACTGCAGCTGTAACTGCACTACGTTATTTGTACCAATCCGATAAACTGACTAATCAGTCAGCTGTCCCCAGTGGGTTGCGTTGTCATAAGGTCGTCCTGTTTCTCTGTGGGCTAGACCATTTGGTCAAAGGCACGAAGTAGGGTCCCCCAACTCAGACCTCTACCTCAGTTTGGGAAACCGGGTAGTACCAAGCCCGCAGATATTTTTTCTTCTGGTCCGTTGTAAAAGTCAACATTTACAAACAACAAGCCAACCTTGTTATTGTTTCGAAGACTAAGTTTTCTCCCATCAGCCATAGGCAAGATGTTAAAACCGTATACATCAGACCGAAAGTAAGTATTATCCTTTCTAGCTGAACTGTAAGAAATGGAGAATAAGAAAGTGCGTGGAATATGGAAAGCCTGACAGCTCGGGCAAATTTTCTAGTCAAATTGTAAAGCAGTGAGAGAATGTAATTGCATTATATGGGGAAACGTACGGCCCCAAACAGCAAGCGGTGTGGTATTTAAACAAGTCATCAATGCACGTGGTACCAAGTCCGATGAAAATGCAGCACCTTATCACCTAGGTCAATTTTACTACTTAAAGCGATTCAAAATATAACAAGTAGACCCCATAACCGCAAAACGTATTTTAAAAGTGAAATCCAGCTGAACACCACCGTAAGAAGTGGCTCCAAGAACCCGCCTTTAAAAACCCTGCAGAATGACAAGTAGAGAAAGAACGTTTGACAACTCAGTAGTACTAGAAAGAAACTGAAAGAGGAGGATATGACAACTCTTGAAAATTTGACAAGAATGGTAGGACACCCGAGTGCGGAAGATGCATACAAAGGCTAAATGTGTAGGAAATACGAAAGCTAGATTAGAATAAAAGGAATTTGGAGTAAAGGGAACCTGCAGCCACTTCAGCAACTGCTGTTCACTCCACAAACGGCAAACGTTACGAATTTTCGTCAGTATTATGGTCGATGTGTCCAGCTATGGAGAGAGAGCTATTTCGGAATTTAAAACCTTGCCTAAAAGAACATATATCCACCTAATCAAAACCTTGCGTTCATAGCAATCCAAAGGCATCAAAGTAACTCACAAATAGTCTGAAACCATGAGAAGACACCAAAACTAAAGACAGAAAAAAAAATCCCATTCATCGTCAAGTTTGCGGGTTAGTTTTACAAAGACAAAACCCGACGTTTACCGATCGAATTTATATACAACCGGACTGACTAAGGGCGGAAACGATTCAACGTCAATTACAAAAATTAGAAAGGCCACACTTCCAATCTATAAGAATATCACATTCGGAAATAATCAATCACAAGACCGGCCTATGACTTTGAAAAAAAGAGGCTAGTGTTGATCGTAGTATCAGCCTTTTTGGATGAGATCCAAGAGATGAAGAAGGATCCAAGCCGATGCTGAATATATTCAAGAGTAATTTGCCTCGGTGGGATGAGTCATACAACTGTGAAGTAGGATTACGTCCGGAAAAAACATTTCTGGTATCACTTGAACAACGTCCCAGGAGAGGCATATGAACCGATCATCTGGCAATCGGCTCGCCTGGAATGATTTTGTTACCTTACAAAAAGGAGTTGATTGCACAGAGCCTGGAGGTGCATCTTCGAATAAAAAGGCCCACTTTGGGTCGGGCGACCCAGTATTACAACAGCCCATAACGCTTTTATCTATGTATATGACTGATGTTCGCACGAACCTTTCTAGCGCTTCTCTCAATCGGAAAAGCGGCCCCAAAAGTATACCACTGTTTGTTATACTAATTCGTGTTATTCGTCCTCTGGGCGCCTTATTTCCTTACATCCCTCGGGAACTGGAGTCAGCCAACTCAGTGGTAGTGTCACTGGAATGAGTCGTGTCCCCCTTCTCTCTCGTTCTCCCTCAGATAGCATCCGAATCTCACCGAACCGCTTCCGCCAGCTGATATACTTCTTGGTCTTCAAGGCACCTTCAACCAAACCACATACAAAATGCAAACAGTAACACGTGTTGGTTAACTGGGGTGTTCAGCTCGTGCACTGG
>LUCM01004463.1:0-11622 GCA_008360955.1 Fasciolopsis buskii | reverse complement strand
CAGTCTTCGACTCCATCGATAGGTCTGCGCCGTGACACTGTATGTTGAGGAATGGAACACCTGAGATGCACATGTTAGTCCTCAAAGATATGTACCGTGATGCGCAGGCCGGTTAGGGCTTATGGACAGCTTTCGCCACCCTGTGTTGTCTCCAGCTGAGTACGGCAGGTATGCCTTATATCCTCGTCCCTTTTTCAACTTTGTCATAGAGGGTGCCCCACGGAACGCTTTGTCTGGTCTTTTAGACAGTGGAGTTCAATTCCTCCCAGGGAACCGAATTCTTGACTTCGTCTGCCTTTGAGCTCTACGAAAAATTTACGCAATTAGGTGTTCGCTGGAATACCGCACCCTTCCTGGTGAGTTCTGTTAAGGGAGAATCCGTTTGAAAAGTTCGGGAACACACATTTAAGCTTGACCGCAGCTCTGCCTCCTCCGATAGTTGAAACCCCATTCACAAGTTTTTCAAACATTCCTCAATCGTTCTTCTTGGGATAGTTAGATCGCCTAGACAAAACGGTGAAGTCTCCGCAAGTAAGTCGGATAGGAAGACTTGCACCAGGTACTGGAGAGCTGTCGCAGCATTTGTAAGTCCGAATGGCATATTTTTGAACTCGTACAACCCATTTTGTATGGCAAATGCAGCTTCTCTCGGTCTTCCAGTGTAACCTAAGGCTAAAACCAAGATGGAAAGTCATCGACAGAAATACTCACTTAAGATTTCATTAGTCATTACGTCCAGGAATTTTCATCAGCAAATGTCAGCAGACCGAGGTTTGTGTAACTTTTTACTTACCCTTGAAAGGCAAGCGCGCGCACTGAGCTCCCGAGAATCGCCAGCGTAGATTCCACGCATCATGGCACTACCCAAGTAATCGGCAAACTCGTCGTCAAGCCTTGTTCGCAAGAACTCGTCCACTGACCAATCCCTTTGTGAAGGTGGACGTTTAGAAAACAAACGCCTTGTTATAAGACCTAGAGGTGAGCGTGTGAACGGTTCTGTCGCACGAAATCCCAGAGGTGAAATAGGAACCAATTTATCACCTACGTACAACTGACTACGTGATGAATCCGCATCACGAAGCATCCATAATATTGAGTCCTTGAGATTCAAACTTAGAGCCACGCGTAACAGAAGGCTGGAATTCGGCGCAAATGCTCGAGCACTGTGTGGACCCAAATCGTAAACAGCACCTGTGTTTGGGTTTCTGACAGAGTGAATCCAGCCTCCACAACGTGCGGTTGCCTCGAGCAGGGTTAACCGATATGAGCCGGGAGGTTTAAGCAACGAGATAAAGTAGGCTGTTGTGAGACCACAAATACCTCCACCCACAACGCAATAATGAGGAAGACGAGTGGTCATTGGGACCTGCAAATAGAAAAATAGTTGTTGATATAACCACCTATCATCAAGGATCTCCATTCATCCAACATTGCGAGAACAAAGCTAAGAAATCCCATTAATAACTACATAGTAGAGATTTAGTTATATTGAGTAGAAAGTAGAGCATTCTGTCCACAGTACAAACAGAAGCTCTTCGTCAAAAGATAGCGTAAAATACAATCTCGTCAAAACATTCACTTTATGTAGTCTCCAGTTTGTGTTGCAAGCTGTTACCCCACATCATCGTCTATTTAGAAGAGAGGTGGACGACAAATAACCAAAGATCAACAGTACCGTGACAAATTAAAGGCCCACGAGGAAATACAAACGTTTGGAAAGAAAGAGCGACACTAACCGTCGAACTGAACCATATCACCTAATGTATCCAGTCATCACTATGAAAGCCGTGGAGCATAACGTAGTAGCTTGACTGGGCCTACAAAGGCCAGTGAGCTATTTAGTTTTAATACCTCTTACTTGCACCAACGACTACTGGCCATCCAACCATTACTAGCTTCGGTCAACAGCGGACAGCGCGACAGACGTTCTGTGAGTACTCACAAAACGTGCTCCGAACACCTCAATCGATTCACATTCAGTGCCTCTCCTAAAAAGTGGAGCCTAGGGATCAGCATCCTATGCCTAAACTCTAAGTTGCTCACAAAGTTATTCCATCAAATTCTACAAATTTTGCGAAGACAACGGTGTTCAAACATCGTCTTTAATCGCCACATTTCTGAGCTGTATAACAGGGCCAGCCATATGATGCTCGACCACTGACCGATGGTGCTCAAGTGGATTAGGCGTCCGTCACCCTAAACATAAAAGTTCAAATTCTACGACCACCTGAAATTTTGGTGGCAGACGCCAACTCCCGTCGTCCTGCTCGCTACCACATCTGGCTTATGAGGTATGAATCTTTCGGTAAATTGACAATTCAAGATTAAAAAAAACTAAATGTCACGCCGACGCCACAGATGACCCAAATTGGTCAACGTCAACCAAACCTCCCGTAGGCGCGAAGACACTTTATCCGATACAAGACCATCAGGCGAGATACAACTTCACAGGTTACTAAATCTACCCAACCAAATTCTGCCCTGCATGAACAAAGATGGACTTCGAGATAATCAAATTGTGCAACAGAATTTTACACTTCAGAGGTGAAATAGGCGTCTCAAACACTTATTCTAAGGCTTAGATGATAGAGAAAAACCTGCACCTCAATGGAATCTTCACTCAGTAGCACAACGGCGTCCGCATACTACAAGTCCAACAGTTACCAATTTGAGCAAATGTCAATGTCACTACTGCCACCTTGCAAGTACACGTAGCAACAAATATATTACACGACCGACTGAGTCGAACGCTGCCTTCCAATCCAAAAGATAGATATCGTGAGACTGCGAAACGTGCGTATGTGCTCTAAGGTTTGTCAAACAATGAAGACGTGGTTAATACAAAGACAGTCGAGACGGAAACTGACCTGGCCATAGCGCAAACACCTTTGTAAGACATCAACGGCAGGAGACGAGACCCCCGAGAAGTTGGAAAGAAATACTTAGGTAGTAATTCCTCTGGGATTTGCACACGAAGGACCAATCGCTCAATGGCATAAACCATTCCCGCTATTATGTTCTCATCTGCAAAACGCAATTTTAAGTATCAACATTTCTAGTTGTTAAACGAATGAAGCCAATATTCTAGGCCCACCATTCTTCTCATTCTGGATTAGCCAGCGTTTGACGAAAACTCATGAACCAACTACTTCCTGAACATTTTGATGCTGCTCTATCCTCTGGAAATTCTCCAACAGTATGGAAACGGTGGTCTCGTACATTCAATGCTTTCATCGGCAAATCAACACTCGTTGCAGACTTCTTGATCAAGTATGTAACAAATTCCATAAGTGAGTATATCGCGGAGTGCAAAATTTATGGGAATGCTCTGCGTGCTTTAAAAAAATCGAAGAACGATTTTTTTACACGGTGTACGTTGTCGTCTTCCAAGTAGGAAGCAAGCCAAACTCTGGACTACTTCCTCGGAAGTTGAAATTGTTAGTAAAGGACCATGATTTCAAGTCTACTACAGCCAAGTAAAATTAGAACGACGCTATACCCCGATGCATTCATCAGTATAGCGCAATTTAACTCCATTCGACAACGCCTCATAAAGAACAGGAGGCTTCATCTTGATACTGCCTATGAACAGGATCGTTCTTTAGAAAAGGCGTATCAGTCTCAGCCGATTCCTCCGTCAGAACTCGTATATTCGGCGTCTGCTTCTCATCAAGATAGACCCTAAGAATAATACTCCAAAACATATCAACAATCAGCAATGACAGCGGCCACTGATCGACGTTACTTCGGTGGACATGGCAGGCGCTCCCACTTATAGTGTCCCGCCTGGGATTATATGTACAAGCTATGTAGTAAAAGAGAGCGTTATCAAAAGGTTTCCCGGTCAGCTCCTTGTATCAGAAATTCATCAACGGTTAACTCTTTAGTATTTTCTATGACAGTGACTTGCGTTCAAAGTTGTCTTTGGATTACTGTGCTAGATGTTTCTGTCGATGGAATATCCATGCAAGCCTGCAAGTTCAGACAGTTACATATCCAGTTCCGTCGTGCGCAAACAATGTTGGAAGACACAAGAGACTCGTAGTTCCATTACCATGACGTCCACCAACCGCACGCACGGGCTCTGGTAAAACGATCTCCCAAAAATCCCAGCTACTCATAATCCGAGTTATCTGTTTTGCCTAGTCTCTGTGCTGACGCATTTAAGTTACGGTCGCTTAGGCCTACACAAAACGCCCGTAATTCATTTGGGAGGCGCAAACAAATCGTTCTTATGCAATCTCATTGCAGTCCATGTCGGCCCGTTGCCTTCGCTTTCAAATCTCTTACATAACCCCACCTCTATTATTACTAAATCTCTAACAGATGAGGGTTTTATTAAAACTGAAAATGAATATCTGCTGAAAGAACATCATTGAGCCATCCAACTCAACTCGGTTTGCTCAAGCACTGATCACCACGAATAAACAGCAAAAACGTAGAATGTTAACTGATTAACCCAGACGAGAAATCGGCTCACGCTTCTCGATGCCTATACGCTGACGAGGGTCAATCAAATGGAAGAAAAAATCGTCAGTTACTCTATTTCTAGGACCCTAGATTTAAAATAGTCTTGCCATCAAATACCAATTCGAGACGATGACAAGGCGTTCACTGAGTTCGAAGCCGGTTCCAGTTTCGTCGGATTCCGTCTGGCTTACCCATTTGTTTCATGTCTTCACAGGTTGAATGATGAGTTTCATCATCATCATCATCCTTTAGCGTTAAACGGCAAGGCAGATCTCAGTGAACGTTACATCTCCCCAAAAGAACGAATGTCCGAGGTGAACAGGGAGTGGACCTACACAGGCAGGAAAAGATAAGATGCCTCTGCAGCCAACACACGAGACAGTCTAACTGTACAAACGCACGTGTTTTCAATAATTCTGATTCGATAGAAACCGACAACACGATCGCCACTGTCCATGGTTCACTGCCATATCCTTAAGTGTCTCCAGCCAGCTAGTTGACGAGATTTCGGACCTCAACCACGAAGGCGTGAGACACCTACTTTACCAAAGTTTGCTGTACATTAGCTCGTTCCACGTTGCCACGTCATCTGTTGGCCTCCACATGGCTTCTTCCATTCCTTAGGAGGAACACAAAATAAGGCACGATATGGTAGACGAGTGTTCGTCATACGCAACACGTGACCCAACCAGCGTAGTCCACTAAGTTTCATGCGCTGAAATAAGCTACTCTCAGAAGTGGCACCCAATACCAGATTCCCAATCTCTATGTTACTCACCCCGTCACTCCATCCAATCCTAGCCATACTACGTAGACATCGATGGTCGAAAACCTCCAACCGACGAACATCGCCCACACGCATACTCCACGTCTCGCAACCGTACAACAGAACTGAATGCACTGCGGCACAGTTCACACGTCCTTTCAACTTCAGTGGAACATCAGGCCGACGCCACAAGTGCTTCAGTCCAGCGTAAGCTGCCTGAGCCTTGGATATACGCGTGTTTACCTCCGCTGCCGAGCTACCATCGTTGGACACGCAGCTACCAAGGTAGATGAAACGGTCCACAGTCTTTAGTTCCTCTCCATCCAGTATCAAGTTCGGCGCTGCTGTCGTCCAGTCATATAACAGTACTTTGCACTTTGAAGGTGCAAAACATGCCAATCGAGCTGCGAATCCCGAGATTCTGTCTAGTGCACGTTATGTATGGTCCACAGACTCGAACAGGCACGACGTCGTCTGCGTTTTCTAGGTCGCATAGCTTCTCTCTACTTCCCAGTTCGGCTCCTACATCCCGGAGACCTACTAAAGCATCTTCCACCACCTCGTCCATGACGAAGTTGAACAAGAATAGAGAGATGGGACACCCTTGTCGAACGCCACTAATCGTTTCGAATGAACTTGACAGTTCACCGTATACTCTAACGCGACCATAGGTATGCAAGTGCAATGCTCGCAACAGGTTCACAAACTTCGTCGGCATACCCTTCCGGTGGAGAGCACTGAGTAGTGCTGGTCGATCCACGGAGTCAAAAGCACCTTTCAAGTCGAGGAAGATTACGATCGTAGGTCGCCGGTGCGTGTGCGCGTTTCGAGTATCTGTCGAAGAGTGAATATTTGGTCGATGCAACCTCGACCTGGCCGAAATCCGGCCTGTTGTTCGCGGATATTACTCTCGCAAATCGGTGTCAAACGGCGCAGCATTATCGAAGCTAACACCTTAGTAACTATCGGAATTAAACTAATCCCACGATGATTGCTGCAGTCACTCCGTGTACCCTTTTTGAAGATGGGCACAATCAGTGACTCACTCCACGATAGCGGGATACGCTCCTCGTTCCACATATCACGAAGCAAGGAGGTAAGTGATTTCATCAGCACTTCTCCACCCAATTTGAGAAGAACTGGGGGAAGGTCGTCGGACCGGCAGCTTTTCCCCTCTTCAGAAGCCGAATATTCGACTCCACTGCCACTTCCGTTGGGGGTTTAAGTGACACCTCCCAAGTATTCACAGCTCCAGATGTCGGACTAGATAAGATAGCGTGTGGCCAGCTAAAGTGATCTTTGAAATGCTCTGCCCAACGGTCCAGTCTTTCCTGTCTACCATGGATGAGCTCTCCATTCCTATCGCACACGACTTCACTAACCGAAGTTCG
Source organism: Fasciolopsis buskii (assembly GCA_008360955.1). Classification (NCBI taxonomy): domain Eukaryota; kingdom Metazoa; phylum Platyhelminthes; class Trematoda; order Plagiorchiida; family Fasciolidae; genus Fasciolopsis; species Fasciolopsis buskii. The sequence continues at coordinate 4,995 of LUCM01004463.1, read as the reverse complement.
CCGCCCACCGCTGTCGCGCATAAGCTTAAACAGTCTTTGACTGTTACCTGAAGCAGACGCCACTTCCATCTCTTCGGCTACCTTAACCCACCAGCTTTCGCGATCATTCCTAAGGCTTATGGTCAACTGACGCTGCAACTGCCGACGCATCTTATTCATTTCCTTGCAGTTAGGCAGCTCGCGTTTTTGCTCCATTAGAATTAGCGACGCTTGAGAGATCCAGTGTTTTTGTTGAATACTAGGTCTGGGACCGCAGGCGAAATTCGCTGCCAAATGCATCGCCTGCTTAATTTGATCCCACTGATCGTCTACATTGCTAGTGGCCGCAGTTCTAGGTTCCTCGGACAGTTTATGTTCGTAGCTATTGCGAACAGCCGAATCAGACAAACGTTCGGCAGCCAATCGCGTTTGTGGCCTGCATCGATGGCCGTTGATCTGCGGCAGAAATCGCATTAAAACTAACGCATGGTCCGATTCGACGCACGTGGTCCAGTACGATCCACAGTTTTGGACAGAACCGCGCCAACGGTAGCTAACAGCGATATGGTCAATCTGACTCAAAGTACCTGTCGAGTTAGAGCGCCATGTCGCAGTGCGACGCGAACTGTGTCGGAAATTCGTACTAGATAGGAATCAATGATTATCTGCACAGAATTGGAGAAGTCTTTCCTCGTTATCTGTTCGCTGTGCAGGCAAGGCGCATCGCCCGCCTAAACAGGACTCCGATGCACTAAGTTTTCCAACTTGTGCATTAAAGTCACCTGCTACCACTACAATGTCAGAGCGTTTGTTCTTCCGAACAAGAGTGACGAGGTTATCGTAAAACTCGTCTTTCTCTATGGCAGTGCTGCAGTCTGTTGGAGCGTATGCCGAGATAACAAATAAACTACGCTTAACACTACTATCCTTCCGCACGCCCAGCGATCCCTGAAAACTCACGGCGCACAAACGACTGTTATCTGGGATCTAGTCTAAAGGGGTTGATTCGGCCTTCTCACTGAAAACTAGTCCAACACCGCGTTGACCCACAGTTTGAGCTGCTCCGCCTCTTGAAGAGTGCAGGAAATATCTTGACGAGTCATCAAGCGCAATTAGTTGATTTACTTCACTCGAAACCTGAATTCGTGTTTTACTCACGCAGCAGACATCAATCGGAAGTGAGTCAATTCACTGCCAGAGCCAAACACGCCTGTTGGCCAGCCTGCATTAAAGTGTGCACATTGAAGGAACCCAGATGCAGACGCTGACGAGGTTTGAGAAAATGTGAGCTAACAGACTGAAAAGCACCTACTACACTACTTGACAACAAACCGTTGCGAGTATCGGGCGTGTTATCAATGGAGATACTATGGGTAGGCAGAGCGGGCAAATACATTGGGTTGGAGAGAGAAAAGACAGGTTGAGTAAGAGAGGGAGGAATAGCATACTTATCACTACCCACCCCACCTGCGCTCGATGCAATGGGCAGCGCGGTCCTGATTATCCTGTGCGACGACCGGTGCAGTATGCAATTATTTGTAGGCGTGTAACTCATGGGAATATATGGACGGGTACTGCTAGGGAATCCAGCAGCTAAGCAGAAGAACGATTAGGATTCTCAACCAAAGCCTTTGGTTCTCACAAGAACCTGACCGCAAGGCAGCAGAGATCAGCTGAGAGGGAGCCCATCTACTTGGATCAATTAGTCTTCCACTCATTTTTCCGACTGAGCTGCTAACTCAAATTAACCCCCAACTTGGAGGACCAGGAGACTACTTCGTCAGGCCTCTACCCATTGACCTTCCAGGCATGATTGGATCTTCGGCTTGAGATAAGACATTCTGTACAGCTCGTTGGGTCATGGAGGCACGCAAGCCATCACACCACGTCAAGGTGTAGTCCCGTTGTGACAGAAATGATGAGTTTACCACTGCAGAATTTCTCTCAGCCACATTCACTAACTGTTTATGGCAGGGATGAAGGACACCTGCTGCTGAGAGGTATCAGCTAGCGTTTAACGACAATAAAAGCCTGATCAACGTAAACGTAATTAAACTTTTGGGATGCAAAATTTCTCAAATCGACCATATCACACACTAACAAACTGCAGCTCTAAACTATACTTACCCCCTCCAAAGCCCTGAAACCTCAACACTGCGTCGTCGGGCACATTCTGCAGTGGATTTCATATTATTCCGATGAAATTCAACTTCTGGATAGTAACCGAAGGTTTCCCCTCTCAAATAAATCTGTCGCGTCATAGAAGTAATTGAAGTTGTCCTGATCCATTATTTCAACATCAGATCCGGGGCTTGAAAGAGACGTTTCAGACCTAATGATCGCCGCTGTCCTTACACGGAACAGCAGACCCCTGGCCTTCTTCTCCAGGACACTGACAGTCAGTGAACGATATCATACGGCAGTGGAAAAGAAGGCAGAAGCCATCACTGAAGCCATACGAAACGTGGCGACATTGTGTACACTTGAAGTTAATTATGTATCAGAGATCGGTTGCTTTCATGTATGGGAATACCATCGGCATGAAATCAACAAGGACCAAATTCAACGCTGATACACCTAACTCTTGCAACGGCTTTGACGTCGTTTAGCGTCGCGGAAACAACACAGCTGCGAATGCAATGTTTAGCGGGTACTGCGCTACTGCATCTAGTAAGTCTCCGAAGGACTTGCAAAATTTCTGTCACCTTTGAATAGCTCGCTTAGTGTATTTCATGCAACGTCGACAACTATCGGGGTTAGAAGGGTGTTCATGTTTTGGGGTAAGAAAAATAATCGCGTTCTTCCACGGAGAGGAAAGCACTTCAGTAAAAGAAAAAAAGAAAATATGGTATGAATCACGTATTTTTAGAACGATTGGTGGAATAACATGCGAACCTGGAGGCTTGGAAACGTTCAGATTAGAAGGAACCTAACGGATATTTTTGATAGTCATAAAAGGAAAAAAGGAATAGTTGTAAACGTTAAAGGACGAAGGAGAAGCAAGACTGGCAGATAAAGTGCAGTGGGGATAATCGGGAAGCAAAATCTTTGGCCTTATCAAGCGGGTCGCAGACCACAGTCGGAGGAACTGCTGATGGGGGCAACGGCAGAAATTGTGGGATATCACCTTTGAAAAGAACAAAAATGATCGGATACCGGTGGCAGGTGAAGCAACTCTTTCAGTTTTGTGGCATACCATGCGATTATTAGTTTTCCGTATGGCGAGCGAACACTTATTTCCAGCTTGAACAAAACGGATGCGGGACGTTTGGTTGGGTCAGCAGCGCCACCGGCGGTAGGCGGTTTTTGTCAAAAGAACGGCACGGTTGCAGGCGTAGTTAAACCACTCAGAAGACCGAGATTGGAGAAGTGTGGAATGTGGAGATGCATGCCGCGAAGAACAGTTCCGGTAAAACTAGAAACATAGGGAACTATTGAATGAAAAGCAATAGTCGTCCCATGGATAACAAGCGAAAAAGGAAAACATACTCCACTCGAGGCTTTCGGGAATTTATACGTCGTAAGCTACGGTCGAGAATCTGAGACACATGACCACAACCTGCAGCAATTTCTATAAGTAGCAAGGTAAAATGGTTTAACGTTCACTATGAAAATATTTTAGGGTTCAAAATCCCCAAATGTCTCATAAGATCGGATATGGACATCAAACAGATAGCCCCTCTCCAAAAACCTCCATGGGTCCCTATGTCAAGTGAATCACATGTTATCTCGCTGTCGAATTTGCGCGGAGCTGAAGGCGAAGCCTTGCAAATCAGCATATATATCGCTCATCCAAGCGACCCAGCCGCTTGAGAGGCTTAGCGTAGATGTCAAAAATACCCTGCCATTTCCCAAGTCTTAAGTTTCTGCTAGCCATCTTCGATGAATTCTCTCAACTTTCTTTGCCCTGTCCTTGTTCCGTCATTTCTACATCCACTGTTATCGACTTTTACTCATTTTTTGTCAATTTAGCATGTCTTCCTGCATACATTCGAACGGTCACATCTCCCTCATGTTAGAAAAACTTTGTGGATTTCTTCACGGAAACGGTATAGGCGCTAGACACACTACTGTTTATAACCCCAGTGTAATGGGTAAGTCGGACATCTAAACGGTACGATTTGGATCCATCATCAGGCGTCGAAAATTCCAGGGTCTCGTAATACGGAAATAAAAAGCGTTTCTCCTTAATGCACTGAACTCTATACGCCTTGTATTGCACGGCTACCAATGCAACCTCCCAAGAACGTTTATCTCCCAACAGCCGCCGTACCACTACACGAACTGCTCTTCCTAGCTAGCTCCTGAATTACAACGTTACCGAAGAATCAGAATACAGGTTCCAGGTAGGATAATCTGACCAGTGAATTGGAAATGTCTGATTGCAACCCGACTTATGTTTGAGTACTAACTCCAGATTGTTGCAAAGATTGTTTCGTTGCAAAACTTCGCCCATCATTCTTGCGGTGAATGCAAACCTGTCCGTGGCCGAAATTCTATTCCAGGCTCTAACTCAATGCCATCGAACTGCAACCGAAAAAAATAGCCGGTATCGACGAATGTCTTCCAATTCTATTCAAACTGAGTGGAGAAGCTCTGGTGAAGTCAATTACCTTCTTATTTTTTGATATTTACGGCGAGGAAAGTATTCTGTTATTGCAGGCTGAATCACTGAACGCACTCAGATTCAACAAGGGTACATACACCGATTGTTGCAATCACTGTAGTTTAATTCCGATAGCCACTAAGGTCTTGGCTCCGATAATGCTCCGCCTTTTGACACCGGTTAGCGAGAGTAACATCCATGAACAGCAGGCCGAATTTCGTCCAGGTCGAGGCTGAATCAACCAGATATGCATTCTTCGCCAAATACTCGAAACCTGTCGTTGTGTTGCCGAGTTTGGTTGGTCTATGCACACAATGAAGCACAAGACACAAGTACTTGCAGTGCACAATATCCCAGGAGAACAGCCTGTAGTCTAGTGTCTTGTGCTTCATTGTGTGCATAGACCAACC
>LUCM01004462.1:249662-272232 GCA_008360955.1 Fasciolopsis buskii | reverse complement strand
GTTTACAATTCTACTCGCAAATAAGGAACCGTACAGCTGTTTCATCCATGGTAAGATTTATAAGCAGTGCACATTCACTGTGCCTGAGCTGGAACGCAAACCCTAGACAAACGCTTTTGAGTCGAATGCCTTAGCCATTATGCTACCGAGCAGGCTCTGAACGGTTTGTTGAACTTCACTACATGATGATCTTGTACCCATCCGTCAGTGATTTTCACGACCACAAGCAGCTGGCTTATAGCAGTCCAACCCAACTGATACAAGACTTCTCTCCAAGTAGCCTAGATATTATCGTGGCCACGCAGCATCATGTGGTGAAGTTCAAAGAGCCGTTGAAAGCCTGCCCGATTAACGTAATGGGTAAGGCATTCAAACCACAATCCTTCGTCCCGGGTGTTTGTGTTCCACTACTGCTTTTGTCCAATGAGTGGTTCAAGCCATCCGAAAAGGAAACCTTAACCTTGTCCAGTTGTCACAGAATAAGGAATCGCATTTTCATTTCTGATCCCGTATGGCCTTCACATGGAATCGGCTCACTGCTGGTAATTGATTGTCATGCATTCGATGAAATCTCAATTCGGAATGAGACTGTATTTAGTTTAGAACAGCATACCAGCGTTTTCTTCAAGATGGCATGCATGGGGAGTATAAAGATATTAGTACTAAGTAACCTCGGCCTGTAATAACAAGGATGCATGCTCGTCTTAGTCTGATAATAAATATATTACATCATATGCAAGCAAATGCACATTTGCGGATAATGCGTTCTACTGCGTAAGGGTCTTTGCATGGCCGACCTCGGTGTGGTCTTGGACAGGTTATGCATGTCTCAGGAGAGCAGCGGCACCTTACAAGCCCACGATTGATAACGGCTTTCCTTGGTGAGCTGATTTCTCATGGCATGGTTACTGAAGCGCACAGGAAATATTTTCGTTCATGGGTCAATGGGTTGATCACGCAATGAACAGCGGAATACGTGTCAACACCTAGACGACAGTTTAAGCAACCGGATCACGATAATAGAAAACTAACTATTCTGTTCCTTTCGGAAGTGATCAGCATACGCCCACGATGACAGTGCTACGGCTGGATTTTCGTTCGTACTTCATCTTAAGCAATCTAAGGGTCTGATTCACTCAAGCCAACAAGGACAGGGAGAGGATTGCAACATCATTAAATATTGGCTCCCATAACTTCTGTCTAATTTAATCCCTTTAATTACTTTTCCAAGCGGAGTCAAAACAAAACACATTGGCGTGCTTAGCTTAACTCGAGAGATACAAACTCTGATTTTTCCGCGGTTAACGTGTCAAGTCGTAAATGGAATGTTTATTAGTCCGAAAAAGTCAACTTGTGATAGCTGACCAAGTTCACCGATTTTTGACCGACACAGCAACAGATTTTCACTGGATTCTGTTGTCAACAAAACTACCTGAGTCCCAACTGGAAGCAAACGGGTCAGTGAAATCGGGTTTATTGCTAACTTTACGGGAACAATGCGCACACTCATGTAAGGGGGAGGGGACATTAGAAGTGTGTGAATTGATTTGCCGTAAGTCAGCCGCTAATTGCATTAATACCACCGACCCTTATTGGTATGCTGTCTACCAACTGATCGGAAAGTGATTGTGATAGTCCATGTCAGGTTCACATCGATTATTCCAGAGTCAGTTATGTGGTAGGGGTTTTAACAACATTATATTTTGCTCCCATTCTGGTCGAATTCGGGACCTATACGGCCAAGAAAGTGATCTTAGCCCACGGGTTTCTCATTGGACATGGATGAGCGTTATCTTCTTTGAAAATTAATGGATTGATCTAGTGAGTCTCGCAGGTTACTTTTATTCCCATGGAAAATGTCTATTACTTACTCACACCACGAAGAAAATACGAAATCTGCATCGTGCTTGCATTTTTCGATCCGTGCTCTCAAACTTCTGCTATCGATCTGCATTATTTCGGCTACTGAGAAGCTGATTATTATTACTTTCATTTTAGCAATAGCTAGGCAGGTGGGTTGTCGTTTAACCTTATGGTCTCCGAACAAGTATAGAGTTTGTTTTTGTATGCGCCACAACTGTCATTTATTCACGACTGCACAAGCTAACGTATCGCGCAATGATTGCTGGTGGTCCCCTTTACGCCTCACGTGATATCTCATGGCCAGATCGAGAATTGCGACAGCCGTGACTGTGTCAGCGGTTGGAAAATATCACACCACCGGTGAGCGGCGTATATTGAAGCAGATTGACTGATCTGTATAATCAACCGAGAGCAGGTCGCCAAAACCAAAGGAGAAGATGGGTCAAATACGTCTGGGTGTATAAGACCGAATCCGCGGGAATTCAGTTTTAATGAGAATCACTGATATTTTTTGGTGCTCATTTGCAGACTCACACGGAAATTTAGAATAAAAAACGAAAATGACAAATGATAGTTATTCAGGGAATGAAAGCTGATTTGAAAGCGTTTTTTAGCATTAGTACTTGAAAACTATCACGGAAATGAACCAATAGCAATAAGACGGCTAATGCGCACTGGAATGATTTTGACACTAGCTGCTTAAGTGAAGTCAACGTGAAGCTCAAAGCAGTCAGAAGACTCGTTGGTTCATTTACCAACCTTATGTTTATGAACGGTATGCAAGGAGTCCATAATGGAGTATCGTAGAGCAAATGAGATTTTAAGTGTGTTTCGGTTTCACTTGTGTGAGATCACGGTCCTGATTGGCTGGTTGCGTTCACAGGCCACAAGGAAACTGTACCAGAGTACGTCACGTGATTTGGGCGAAGACAGGCCTCAGTGTATGACAATGGAAACACTTGCTTTGGTCAAAAATGAGCCAACAAGCGAAGACCCGTAAAATAGGTAGAAAGTGTGATGCAAATTCTGTAGATCTGAAGTAGATAAACGAAAACTGTTGTCTAAATAATTGAGGAGGGAAATAACTGCAATCCAACCTCATGATTTGGACGAGAGACCCGGAAAAAACCGGGCGGAGTGGTGGGCTGAAAATCAACAAAGGATAAAGTGTAAAATAGTCCATAGAATATCTGCGGAATAAGAAAAAAGCATTGTGGGAATTGTCCATTTTTTGTAAAAGGAGCACCGAATACGAATAGATGTGGTTGGCAGATATTTTGTGCATATCCAGAGGATGATTATCTCGTGATTAGTTGCTCGATGTAGACAATAGTTAGATGATGAGCCAAGGTGATCAGTCAATGACACGCAAAACGATTATGAAAAAATGTCCACCACGGGAATGTTCCATGTAGTGCCAGTCTGACGTCCGGGCTGACGTTCACCAGGCCACTCCAAGCTGTATGCAGTCGACCGTAAGTAATAAACCCTAGTGGCACATTCAGCGGCATTCAAAATCATTTTTCTTCTACGCACTTGTTCAAAGATTTATTTTGTCGTCGATGTTTGACTCTTCCGTTTCGAGTAGACGACACTGAGATGCAGCAACCAAAACTGGAACAATTTGAAGGAAAGTTAGTGGTTGTAAAGCATGAAACAGAAAATTCCGTTCTTGAGTATCCGGTTTTGACTGAGGGATTGAACCATCTGGGGCCGTCCGTGTGATACCTCATGACAATATCTATAAGATTACCTGGCAAATAATTTTTTTCATGAAATAATTCACCATGTGATGTCATCGCTCAACTCACCATAAAGAAATCATGGAAGCACTGTACAGCTGTTTCATCCTTGTTAGGAATCATCAGCAGTGCATATCCACCGCGCCCGAACTGTGACGCGAACCATGGTTTCTTTATGGTCAGTTGAACGATGATATCACATAGTGAATTATTTCATTAAAACACTCAACCTCCTACTAATAAAATGTATCAAGTAATTTCCTTATTAACTGAGCACGATAGTGCCATCTACTAGAAAGCTTATCATGACTGTTTTGTGCATGTTAGACTAGGGTTTGACTGCAGAAGATCGTTGGGGTACGAATGTATTTTTATCTATCAATATCTTAGCCAAAGCTAACACTATTTTGGTGATGACCAGTATTTTTATATCCTTGAGACTTATTGTTCAGACATGCAGCTGTAGGCAATCCAAATGATGGAATATTGAGGTTTTGTTATCAGCTAATGTCGACAAAGTGAATTTTCTGCCAAGATTTGTGTTGCAAAGTTGAACGAACAATTAGAAAAGTACCACGGTTATATTCTGTGCCGTGGACGGTTGTAGTGTCGTTAGATGCTTTATTTCAGATGGACTGTGGAAGATTTGAATGTGACATTCTACCTGTTGAAGTATTTGAATATGCATAAAACTTCGCGATAGTTTCAGCCAGTCAGAATCTGTGATGGTGCACGACACCAACAGAGCATTAAAGAAACAAAAATCAGTACCATTTAGAGATGGCTTAACCAGACCTGTAACAAAATGTTTTATGAAAATGAGCTGAATCTCGCGAAAGATTGACGATGAATATTTTGCTGTCTGACGATTGTAAGTAAGTGTGAGGGAGCAGTTGGCCAAAAGATTCGATCCTGAGATTTGTTGTGTTCGTTATATGATCTGGCTAACATTCCGGAAGGTCATAGCTACAAATTCATTGGGGACTTAATGTTATCGGAAGCTGCAGGAAATGCGAATGTTTAGTTAAAAGTGAAAAGATATTATATTGGTCTGTGATTTGTGATATTTCCCTCAAAATGTAAGCAATTTAATTTTCCCTAGTTGAGAGAGACACGTGACCCAGCACAAGCTAACAAGGTCATTACGTTATTTTCCCGAATGATAGACCCAAAGGAAGTGAGGCATCTTAATAAGGACAGACTTCCCGACTAATAACGCATACTAGATTTCTGCGAGCAAAGCTTCATGTGCATTGCATCAACTCAAGTACGCGAATAGCAGAAGAAGAACATGGCCTTTACTGTATCATTCATTTTTGAGGCATACGTGTGCGTAGCTCTAGATATCGTTTTTCAATGGGGGAAATCGAACTTTAATAACTGCAAGCGAGATTTGCGAGGTTGTTCAGCAGCTGTAGGGGTCAGCCTTTGTGCGACTCCTACACACTCTAGGTTTATTCACCTTAGAATAAATAAAGATGTGAGGGTATCTAACTAAAGCGCTCAAAGAGAACATCAGCTGGGAGCAGAGTTTAAGGAGGATTCCAATGACTGCGAGGCCATGCGATCAAGCACCCATGCAGTAAGAGTGCAGTAAAAACGATTTTACAACCTGGTGGGAAGCGTGATAGGCAGTGAGAACTGGCGGGTGATAACAGCCAGATTTTTGCTGCGAAAAACGTGCAATCTGCTCCCCATATGAAAATCTCGCATGTCACAGTATGATTAATATTCACACTTCATAACGAATAGCACTGGACATTAGTAATGAAGTGAGGAAGGATATAGATCGATGTCCTAATCAGGCAATACACAACACGTGGTCATTTTTTGTAACGATAAACTGTTCATACAGTTAACACCGATTGCAACTGAGAAGTGAAAATTAACGAACGCATAAATAATCCCAAAGGAGGAATGTTTCGACTGACTGGATATTTATCAAATTTGTCCACAAAATTTCGCTGGTTGATGATGAGGCTGTTCATTCGGTTCGTTCTCCAGCGCAGATGGAGGTGATTTACTCAATTTCGCACGGACCTAATTTTCTACCAGCATGTCATATGAAATACCGCTAGGTTATTGTGTTTCGCTAGTCGGTTTGTCCATGCACCTTGTGAAGAATGTCTGAACTGAGCGGCAGTCCTCAAAATCGGTCAGTCTGTAAGAACCTTACGAAACCATCATAGAGGACTAGGGCCCCTTTAGTTTGGTGAACATTCGTGAGAAAAACAAATGACCTTTTTGTTTCGCGCAAATCGACCTTTGTATGGAAAAGCGACTCTCACGAAACCAGAAACTATGAGTGGATTCAATAAATCTGAATAGAACGGAAAAAAGGCACAAACTTTGAGATGCCATCATTTCTTCTCAGTCTCACACGTAAAACGTGTTATTTCACATGAGAATGAGACTAGAAAAACAGTAAAAAACAAGCAGCATCGACGGAATCAGGAAAATGTTTTGCGGTAGCCGAATGGCTAAGGCCAGGGAAGGCACACATTGTGGATTAATACTTTTTGAGTCCATGATGATGGCCCCAGTATCATCATCATCATCGTTCAGCGTTAACCAGCAAGGCAAGCCTCACTGAAAGCTGCCTTTCTCCAAGGTTACATATTTCTTCGAAAAGAGTGAATATCCAAAGGGAATAGGAGGTGAACCTACACATGTGGGAAGATATAAGATGCTACTGCAGCCAACACACGGAACACAACCTAACTGTACAAAAGCACACTTCTGATTCGATAGAAAATGATGTTGCCACATCATCTGTTGGCCTCCACATGGCTTCTTCCACTAAGTGGGACGAACCCAAACTAGGGCATGATAAGGTAAGCGACTGTTCGCCATGTGCGCAACAACTGACTCAATCAGCATAGTCTAATAAGCTTCGTACGCTGAAATAAGATAATCTGAGAGCCGGCACCTAATACTAGATTCGTGACCTCCACATTACTGACTTCTAGCGATATTGGTCGACAAACCCACACACACACATATATAGGCAGAACGGATCGGTGAAAATAAATCTTGACGCATGCTAGACGCGAATTTGGAAATGGGAATTGGTAGTCAGGTGACCGATAAATCCTATTATCCCTTAAAATTGCTTGTAAAAATGAGATTTTGATATCTGCTTAAAGACATCCCATATTCCGGAAGTTGGCAGCTGATGAACGCGTCATTTGATTCGGCTGGATAGTTGAAGATGGTGAGTCACAACCGAATGAAAATAGACTAGTGGAACAGTCAATAGATTTTGTTCATGTAACGACCAAATGAGTGCGGTTACAAAGTTACATAGCTTCGACACTGTTCGTTTAGAATCTAAACTGTAAATGCTGACATTTTACAAGACATCTAGTTTAGAAGGACAAATTTATTAACTACATGCGGTTACTCGTATGACACTTCCCAAGGCTGGCTTTTTTGATGACATTACCATATTCATTTCCGAGACCAGTTTCCAGTTTGCTTTTGCTGCTTGGTATTTGAAGGGTAGAATTTGTTTCCCACCTTTAATTGGTAATAGGAGTGATGAGCACCGGTGAATCAGCGAAGGTAAGTTGTTATTATCAAGGATCTCACTGAGCTCCGAAGACTGTTGCATTCATAAGGCGATGAGTCCCAACAAACTGCGGACGTTTTAGTATTTGAATATTTTGACTAGATATTTAAACACTGGCCGAAATTTTCTGCACGAATGATACTATCATCGGCTCAGAAATCAACGACAATGGTCATCATCTACCGTAATGAAAACCCAAACCATACCAAAGCAAGAAAAAGAGCAGTTTGACAGAACAGAAGCGTATAATTTACTGTTTTCTTTAACTGACATTAATTGAAATTATCATCAGTCGGATGGTATACATATGCTATGTTGTTGCTTTCAGTCTCTGGAAAAATGTAGTACAAGATTCAGGAGTGTGATACAACAAGCTGTCACAGTTGTAGGTCATTAATTTTTGGGAAATACTTTTAAATGGTCTATAATTGCGGGTTGCTGAAAGTTTCTAGCTCTTGTCTTCCTACTCTGCAGGTGTCTTCCAGATCAACACGGCAAATCGACCAAGGCAGAAGTGCAACATATATCCCGGCAGGTAGTTAAACCAAGCTAATTGTTGATTAATTGAGATGATGATTTGCCACGCACGACCGTGAACTGATTCCAGATACTTCTTCAGTCTTTTCACAGCCGTATCCAGATGAGTCACATTGATGTTGGTCTGTTGGCCGGCTTGACGAAGATCATTTAATAAGTCCCGATAGATTCGTAACTTGATTTCAATGTCCATATCATCGTGAACCATTTCTAGGTCTGGCGGAGTCAATTCCTCCAACATATGAGTCGTTCGGCGCCGCCGAAAATCACGTCTGTAAAGAGAAACGCGATGATTGCAGTGGCAGATAGAATAAAATGAGTCACTCAAAAAAAATGTATATCGTTTGAGGTGTTCAACAGATAAGCTTGATCATCACACCCAAGAAACAGTCTCAATAACCTGAACATTTAAGAAAACATGAATGGTGCGATTAATTCTCTCTTGTGGTAGCTCGTTTGCATATTTGATTTTGTCTTTTTCCACATCGGCGTTTGTTGAGATATATACAACTCACATTTCATATGGGAAAGAACGATTTCTACACTATAGTCCGCATTTGGCCAGGATAAACGGTTTTCGAAGGAAAAAAAAGCTCTTCCAATCACTGCTTCATTTTTCTCAAACGGCTGTGCCTGTGATTTCAGACCGGTGCATGACAGACACTGATATTCCGTTCTGGACAAGATTACCATTTTCTACAGATCCTTGCATCGCCTCTGTTGGTGATGAAAAGTTTGCAACTCAAACGTCCAAATCAGCCATCATAACCTGACAAAGATCAAAAGCTTGATCTGGGAACGACACAAATCTTCAAAAGACATCAGAATAAAAAATCCTGGGAATGTTTCTTGTTCTGGGTGGTCTACTATATTGTAACTTTTACCGATAGAAATATACAATTTACGCGTCACGTGTCCATCGGTCTTTCGGAATGGTCTCACACATTAAATGATAAAACATCCCTGATAATGAAGTGTCAATGACAAAGCGTCAGATCCCTGTGAGAGAGCAATGTATAATTATTATGTTTCAGTTGTCTTTTTTTATTCGGGTTCTTGTGCACAGGCGGAATATTGTATCTCGAGAAATGTCTTATGCGGATATAAACGGGAATTTAGACGCGCGTGTTCGCTCGAACTGTGGGAGGGGAGTGTGTTGTTGTTGCTCAGTTTTTGTGTGCTCTGGATTTTATTCTTTTATCCTTTACTTCCTTTGTTAACGTAGTCACAATGTACATCATTTTTATTGAGGATGCTGCAGCCAGCAGAGGGGTGCTAAGTGAAGAATTCGGTCGGCGGTGGGAGGATTCGAACCCGCAACCTTTACGTCCACAGGCCACTACCTATTCTACTTGACCACTGCCGGCCGGTCAGATTAAGGAAAGGTCACAGTTCAGCTCGGAAAATGTCGGGGTTTTCACATTACCATTTTGCTACAGGGCATTATTGGCTGTATCGAATCACTCATTTTAAGCCAAAAATCATAATGTTACTACAAGTTGATGCCATGCGCAACTAGAAGGCTTGCATGAAGTGGCTAATTGTTCTAGCTAATTCGGTGAAAAACTAAAGATCTCCTCATTGTAGAAGAACTATCATTTCTCGCTCTAATCCTAAATTATGCCAACATTATTTGAAATTTCCTTACACTATGTCTCTCATTTATATGACTTTGTAAGAGCACAGCTGTCCGCAGAGCAGTGCACTGGTAATCGGTACACTTTACAGCCACACACAAACACATAGTCCCGAGTAAGATGGATTACTTCTGAAACTTAAGGAAGCGACATCTCAATAAACCAGCTGATTAATATTACCGAAATGATTTTCCATAATTCCGAACTAATATGAGAAGTAGTATATTGATGGAAAGATATCCGTTTGAACCGAAAAATAGTGTTTACCTTGTTAATGGGTCTGGATGAAAACCACAACCCAGACTCCGATAAACGTTGCTTGCAAGTTTTACCTGTTCTCTTTGACCGTGATCAGTATAGGTTTATTCATCACGTTTCTCATAAACGAATAGAGAAATTGGGCTCACATCTTCTCGTGGGTGTGCGAGCCACGAGGCTTAGTGAACAATTATCACCAGTTGTACTGGATCGGGATGAGTCTGAATCAAATTGTATCACACCGATCAACCAACAGAAAAGTAGCAACAACACAAGCAATCAAAATAAAAGGAAAATGATAAATACCATCGCTTGCGACTTTATACTGGCAATTTTGGTAACATGTATTTACGGCTACCATTTTGACATAAAGCCATTGCTCGGAATCTGACTTACACATTTTTAGGAACCAAGCCCAGTGTTCGACAGAATTGATCCATGGTGATGGTACCCGAATTTTCCGTATCAAAAACGGACATGAATTTCTGAAGTCAGATGAAAAACAGAAAATCTCATGCAACAAAGTGTGAAACAAGCTAGTTGTGGAAGAAAAACAATTTGTGGGTAAGTTACCTATAGGTAAGAACTAGATTTATTCGGATTATATTTCGGATTTAGAGTGTGGATCAACGACCTCACGATGGCCAGTGTCCCCGAATTGACTACCGATTTATCTGATCATGAGCCTAACAAACGGGCGTCTACGAGGGATGTACGCATTTGCAATTGTATATGCTTTCGGAACTAGGGCGGTAATCAAAATAGGGAAGCTGTAACTCAGTTCATTGGTATTTGCTACTCTTCTAGGCAAATGAGCACCGGAAAATGTAGATGGTGAGTCCAGATTTCTATGGTTAGTAGAGAAATGAACTTTTTCATTCGTCCAAAATAACTGCCCAAAACTTGAAGTTCTATTATGCCAATCAGAATTATATTTCCCAGAAATTAGGCTTCTATGATGCTGCTCTCTTCATAAAATTCTATTGTGAGATCGTTATGAAACTGCGCCCCATATTGTATTCAATTTGGAATTTCTCTTTTTTTCCAATCCATTGCCAAATTAGAACTTTTGATCAAGTGAGTTAAACTGCCTTCCAACGAATCGCGGACAACCGTGAAACTCGAAAGAAAACCCAGACATATGGAAGATGAAATTGGCCGAAATTTGATGCCTTCAAGCAAGTCCGATCAGTCGGGTGTTTCCCCCAATGCTGATTCACTTTAAAAGTTCCCAAGTAAATCAGTCTAGTCAGTATCAAACATAACTGGTTCACAAAATCATTAGTGGACTAGAAAAACCGATAGGTGCAATACTTTAAAATCAGTATCATTTGTGAAGTGAATAAGAAAAATATTATATAGTGTGTAACCTGAAAATATTACTTGGATAATGACAGTTTTTTTCGGTATGAGTAACAATAAGCCTACATTTCGGTCATCAGAGTCAACCTGTTCCAAGGCCGAAAAGTTGACCTGCTCGTTATTGCTTCCCCTGACAATGCTGGATTCCTGATGAGCACCCGATGATGTAAAAAGGTAAGAGATACGCTCTGTTATCCAACCCTAGATCCACGATGCCGTTATTTCTTCGATTATTCATCAATAGCTTCCCCTAACCGTAATGAGATAAAACACTAAGTCCTGATTGAGCCAAAGTTCGTATATAAGAGCAATATAAATCAATTTTAATGGTTTTTTCTGGTCTGTAATAAGTGGTCACTCAGCTTGCAGTCTGTTTTGGTCCAGCGTCTTTAACTGGCCTTGTAATGAAGTTTTTATGCACGATTGATCGATTGAAATAACCGGGGAGATGGCATTGCAGTTGTGTCGACCTTTGATCAGAATAACTGATGAGTCAGCATCCACTATCCCTCGCCTAGTCTCATTTTTACTTTCTGCAAATGGGAACCAGTTAGCTGAAATCAGTATCGGAAATATATGCAACCGATACCCGACACAGTTTCGAGTGTCTCCAACATATATCGGAAAAATTTTAGTGCAGTGTGAATCAGTTGTCTCGCTGATTTTGAAAACTTTGCATGCTGAATGGCACTTTGTTCGTATTTTATTTTAACATCACCAAATCCACAAAATTGCACGTATTTTGTTTCGCCCATCTCCCAGTCTTTGTCGACAAATTTGGAACCGTAACATGCAGGTGGACCAAATACTTGCTCCACTAAATTTTGTTGATTTGCGGTAAAGACGAACAAAAGAATTCCTTCTGAACATGTGTTGTAATCTGACCAAATTAAAATTGGGCTTAGGCCAAACTTTTAGAAATATCAATAGGAAGATATAAGGTTTAATGCATATGGCTGCATGATATTCGGTCGTACCTGTGGGAACGTATCTTCCAAATTATGCTTGGAGTTGTATGAATGCAAATCGTCCAGTGATATGACTTCACGATTGTCCTCATCCAGCGCACAGAATGCCTCTAGGAACGCGTCCATCTGGATGGATCAGGGATTCAGAAATTGGAATACGAACACAAAGATAAGTATCGCATTATTCATACAAATTCTAAACGGCTTAAAAATTTTTTGGCAGCTGATGAGGTGGTGGCATTTGGCCATAGAGGTTGCGGGTTCGAATCCTGTCATCGCCGGTCAACTTCGTCAGTTGCCATCCCTCTGCTGGCCACGGCCGCATTCCTGAGAATGATGAACACCGATATGTCGTTAATCAAGGAGGTAACGATAGAAGATGAAAATAAATATTCTGCTATGATTGCCTAATACTACCCAAACTATGTAACGATAATGCACACAAAGGTGATGCATGCCCGTTCGTTTGGTAACAAGAATGTCCCGTTCATCCACCGGCTAATTCCAGTGTGCTGGAATGGTCACTATAAACATGGCATGCGTAAACGCAATGGCGGACTGGTTTCACCATTCTTCACATAAAACAGTGCCACGCGGTTCATATTAAGTTTATGAGATGGAAGCCTGGGCGCTAATATTCGTCCGGTTAGTTTGGCTAATATGAACTATCTCTAGTAGTCTTTCTCACAGACTTTCGTAATTTGGTATGGTTATTAAATCCTGCTTTCAATTTTTGTTTGCATCCATGTAAAGCTAGATCGTTTTATACGAGTCTGAAATCGGATCCTGCATTCTAGCTATAGGTTTTGCTGATGCACAGCTTAATTATTTGGACTAGCAACAGAGTAAGAAGTGAAATATCACCTTTTTGGGGGTGAAACTAAAAAAACGGCAATTTTGGCTGAACTCGAGGACAAAGGATTCAGAAGTGATGCAAATAACCAAGGATATGAGTTACCTGCGGAAGGCCATGCACGTACGGTCGCCATCAGCAGCATGTATGTCGTTGAGCGAGCAGAATCTGTGTCCTATCATCATAATTTCTTTTCGGTAACCTGCCCATTCACGAAGGTCTAGCTGATCGCTTTTGTTTTCTGTAAATACTACATGTTACTGTAAAACAGAAGACAAAAGCTGATCCCTTTTCAGCTCGTCTTGTCGATCAGCTCGATTTCAATTTGCGATAGGTTCGATTTCCAGTGATGGTGTTAGCACAGCATTCGAACATTTTAAGTAGTATCCAGATTTGTGTGCATCAGGCTAAAGATCGTTTGGGAACTGATTGTCAAAGGAAAAAACAACTCGCAGAAAACCTCCACCAGCGGGAATGGATTTCAACTCACGCTATTCGGAACAGTCGACGTATCGGTAAACAGATACGAATAAACCAACCATACGTCTTAATTATGTCAATGTGCTTTGAGTTGTTGTTCGTGTTCACCTATTTTGCTGGTTAGATCTCTTTTGGAAAGTCTTTGTCTGCCACAAAGATAGCTATTCGGAGTGAACGAAACTCCACTGTTAGTAATTTTCACACAACGTTAACTGACTGACTGTATCTTCAAATAAGTCCAACTGACAAGTCATTGTCAATGTATACATGCGTGCTCTTTTTCAATACTACCAAGATTCAGAAGGTCTGGGATGTTCGTTCTTATCGTCTCAATGAAACTAGAAATGCTAAAAGTGGAAATTTCACCCACACGTGACCAGTGATCAGTTCTACGGAGAATCAGTAAACATTCTGGTTGGACGAGAAGACTTTCAGTTATAGTTTCATTTACTAATCGGGGTAAGTTTGGAATTGTAACCGGCATTGGAACGGTAGAGTTCTATTTGATAGGTAATCACACCATAAAGTCCCTCAAATGAAACCGTAAAATAAGAACACGTGCGGTGGTAAACTGACCTGTAAGTCGAGTGACAGAATGAAACAGCTTAGCACCAGTATTCAGCCACAAACTCGAACAGTGAAAACTGAGCGCCAAAGAAGTGACGGGACCCAAAAAACGTAATTTATCAATTAGAGTTCGCAATTTTATAGTTGATTAGAATTTCTATCTTGATTTTCTCACCATATCAGTATGCCATTCCTAATATGTTTCTGCATCAAGAAACACGAGGCGGTTAGATAGAAAAGAAGTTTGTTGTTGATGTGACGGGGCAGACGAAATGACACTGGTCAGCCGGGACTTTTGATTGTTACTGGCTAACTTCGACCGTTCTTATCTTCTATTTGGGCCATACTTTAAACTGTAAGGCCAAAATGGCTCATGGTCCGCCGAAGAAGTGAACATTCATGAAAAGACCATCGGGAATACACAGAAGTGAGCCCATTTTGATATGCGCAGCCGCGGCACAGTGAAATGCTCAAATAAAAATAAACTTGTATGATGTGTTGTTTGTCCTGTATTGTAATAATGATGATCATAGGACCAAACTTGAAAATCGCTAGGGTGTATCCGTTCTGAATACGAAGCTGAGAAATAGTAAAGACACGGACCAGTGCGTAATGTCGCACAAGTGTTTTTCTTATTAAACGTTTCAAAATATTCTAGTCTGCGGAAAGCTGGGCAAGATTGTAGAGAGTTTGGTGATGAAAATATAGTCTTTAGGTTAGGATTTCACGATCAGAAGTTGCTAAACTTTTTTGCAATTGTTGTCACGAGTGAATACAAACCACGACCGCTCATTGACTAATCGCTAGATTTTGCAGACATTAGGTGCTCTTTTCGAACAAACCTGTGCATAATTATGAACGATATAATATTACTAACACAGCCTTGTTGGTAGATGTAATGCACCAACGTTTCGACTACCGTGGGTAGTTTTTCTCAAGACAAATTTTACAATTTGATTTTATTAACATTATATCACTCACAAATAAAACCAATATATGGTGCATCGATTCTTCGACACACTGCTTACATCATTTGGTCCTGAAACCTGTGTATACTTGATGAGGTTGTCACCCAACTACTTTTTTCAAGAAAACATCAGACTTCCTCCCGTTCGGGTTTGTCTCCGCTTCTACAGGCGTAGTTTCAGATGATCTCACACCTTAAGTTTGCACACATTTCTGTTATCATTGCATCTGTACCGACTACTACACATGCCCAGTCGTCTACTGGTTCTGTCTAATATCATCTAGCCGAAACTCGCAGGTCCCATCTGTGCTTTGGCTATTCGAACTGTTCATTGATTAGTATAGTCGTGAACTTTTCATTCTCTCGTACATTGCCAGTTGGCTGGTAACCAAAATGGGTTACGTTCATTTTGTTTTGTTCTTAATTTGTTCCAGTGGATCAGGAGAATGGGTTATTTCAATTGTTCTGTTCTAGTCGACAAACGGAGGCGCTTGAATCGTGAGTCATTTCGTTCACGACGTAGCAGGAATGTTTCGCGGTTTTATAATTAAATTATCGAGCCGAACTGGAGCCAAATTCTTCTGCTAGACATCCAAGATGCACCCCAGGAATTCAGGATGCAAGAATAATGCTGATGTATTGGATCACTTATCAGATTAGCTTAAGAACTGTTTTTTTTAAAAAGTAATTTGAGTATTAAGGAACACCCAAAACTTGTGGATCAAGTTCTTCTCATTCACAGTTCACTATAATAGTATTCATTTGAGTAACTCTAGTGTAAATGGAGTTATATGAAGTGAATTTATCTTGTTAGGATAGTAATATTTAACCGACTGGGTAGAGAAATGAAAGTGATACGTTGATTACCAGTTGAAAATTTAAAAACAGGAAGAATTTGATAGCACTAAACCACGCCAATCAGTTGGGAAGTTTGATTGTTGGATTTTGACCAATGTAGAATTGATCCAACTGTGAAAGGTTATCGACCTTAGATGGCTTCACGCTCATATAGGGACGTAACCCATGCATTTTTATCGCATGCCTTCGGCCATCTGAGCCAAGAGGCCAGGACGAACGGTGTTGGGAAATTTCACTAAATAGTTAAATAAGAAACTAGGTGGTTGTGTCTACAAACCTGGTGTGCATAACAACGACCGATGAGGACAACAGCGGCTTGTTTAATTTGTTCTCGCATGATCAAAATACGTCTAGGCAATTCCATGTAAAACGGACAGAAACCGACTTACATTTGGAGGTGCAGGTGCACTGTGTATACCCTACAAAGGTGGACCAAATTCATTTCTAGTTAAAACCAGTTTGTGGATTACTACGTCCTAGACACCGTATAAATCAACCCGAAACCAGGGTCAGAATCAATTGCAAACTGCCTGTGGCTGGGATTCATGAGGATAAAATTAGGCATTAAACCGGCATGTCAGTTATCTTGCCTCACTGTACTAAAGGTTAGTTTCAGCAAGCCTCGGAAGAATGAACGAAATACCGGCAGTGTTTTCTAGGCTTACAAAGGTCCATGATGATTCTGCTGAACATAGATTACTATTGGTCACTTCTTTGGTTGGTTAGTATACCGGATGCTTAACTTGAACGATAATAAACTGTAATAAACAACTGTTCAGCGGAAAATTGGACTCGTATTTACTACCGAGTCATACCAGTCAGAAGATCGCGTATATTGAGAAACCTCTACATTTTAAGGGAGGTCCTCATGCGGACAAAAACCGCCTATATTTCTTGTGTCGGTGTGGTGTTTAGTATTACCAAATTCCCGGTCGGCAAAGAGATTGGACAAGGTCATTTCTGACAATCCGGTCTGTTTTACTTGGCCAAGTTATGGAATTAACCATTTCTGAAATGTACTCAGATGATCTGATTTTCTCAAGGAACAACCAATGCTTAAAGTCGTTATATTGCATTATCGTAAAAATGCTAAACAAATAGAATTCAGTGTTCCTAGTCTGTGAACTTGCTTTATCCTCCTGAGGTAGGATTTTGTCATTCTAAAAGAGGATAAACTAGAATATTAAGATTCCTAATTGTAGTTAGTTATGAAAACAAATCTCGAAAAGCCAACAGTTACATCATATTATTCTCCGATGTTCATTAGAATCTCTTCGCTGTTGCATTTTGGAAATATGGGACAAACTTCTTGGTTTTAATGTTGTCATTGGAACTACGTCAACTAGCGTGCAAATAAAACAAATATCCCAATGAATTCGACAATGGTGCAAAACAAACAGACAGTAGTAAATTGGATTTAACGTAGAGAGTTGTTGCACTCTGGTTATTGCACGAGACTTAGCATGTTCTTGTCGTGAACTAAATAAATTCCCGGAGTGAGAAATATTCAAACGTTTCTTTCATTCAAAACCCCAGACGGCTAGTTGAAATCCAACCTAGTCCCTTCTCTAATCTGACGGATGCTCTAACCACCGAGTCACTTCGGTTAATGCCACTGAGCGGCCATCATGCTCACAGAACTACCGTGTCCTTTTACTCTGTTGTCTGAGGTAGATAATGGTTCGAGGTCGAGTTGGCCAGTCGATGACATGGCAAAATAATATGGAAACTTTAACCAGTTATTTTTCCAAGGATCCGCGAGATCCCTCAAGCGACATTGGATGCATCAACGTTACAGTCACTGTCATCCCAGCATTTGATATTTTTCTCTTCTTGGCAATTGTTCAAATGCGTATTTTGCAGTCGATCGTCCACTATACCTCGTGTTATTTCCCACTGGTGATTGGTTGATTCCATGAAGCAGCAAACAAAACCACAGTACATTATTGTACGGCAAACAGTTATGTAAACTAAAACGGATTGACTACGTCCACTAAAAGGTGATTTAGTCAAGACGAAACCAGACCAATTACTCAGTGTCTTACTCTGGTTGACCCTGATTATCAGCGAATGTTGGCTTCTTTGAATCATTCGCGTATGACAACAGTCAATTCAAAATCGCCTCTTTGAACTTTCGGTGTTAGAAAACAGGTTGCTTTCACATTCACGTTGAAAACATTCGAACTGCCACGTATGGATGTTTTTAGTGAACAAATGGAAAAGATTTTAAGATATGCTGCCTTGTTATGTGATAAAGAAGGCTGTTGAGAATGAAGAAAACAGGGTGGACAAGATAAAATGTGACCGACCAACTGATTATCCTCTCTGGTATGTGTAATTTCTTGACCATAAAATGAGTGCTCAAAAAGCAGATTTCATGACGCCAGTGGTCTATGTGTCAATGGTCCGATAGCCTCATGTTTAAGGGAAAACAAAAAAAAACAGGCGCCAGCTCGATACAGCTGAGACCGCCAAAACGACAATGTTGATCCAAATCTCTTCCAGTTGGATGTCAGTTAATCATGGCAAATAGACAATTGAATTTTCGAAAAGATCACTTACATCGTCATAATTTTGGTCCTTTTCTTCATCGTCACCATCACCCTCATCTTGATCATCCCCAACATCATCATCATTATCATCATCATCACCATTTTTACTACTATCAAAGTCATCTAGATCATTTTTGGTTCCCTAAAACGCGACAAATAGAAGCGCCGTATAAGATAGAATATTTGCAAAGAATTCAAATTTGTGGGACCAAAAATATCCTAGTTACATCCTTTTAGCTATGAATATTTAATTCCAAAGTTTTGTGTACCAAAGAAGGAGGATTGAAAAGAATGAATTTATCATGAATCGTTTGTTAGACGATCATTTTTATTATTTAAGAAACAACCGAAATTCATGCATAAAATCACTGGGCGATGCATTGTGCGCAAATTCAAAACTTTGCGTCCGAGTTTTAGCAAGGCATGGATTCAGGGGTAGATTTATTTTAGTAAATATTACTAAACTATAATAAGAAAGAAACCCAAACCAGCATGTCTCTCGAGTTTAAGATTGATCGGATGACATGGGCTCTATGCGTGAAAGGTGAAGTCTTAGAAACAGTCAATAAAGGAGAGTACCATGAATGTCGCATACAACTCTCAAGCAATTCTCTTCACAATCAGCTGTAAATTCACGAATGACTGAGGGACTCCCACGATCACAACCAGTGAACTGCTCGAAAAACGAACTTAGTTGGAGCTTTCAAAGTCGAGGTAGATCATGCCATCGATGTCCAATAGGGTCGCGGGCATGTGCGCAAAGCTTATGAAATTTGGTAAAAACTCGAAGAAAATAGGTTTTAAGCTCAATGGGAAAGCTTCTGGTTATCATGACATAAATCATTCGGGTTGAAAGAGCATTGCGTATGCACAAATTTATTCAGAATATCCCGATAATTATGACCTGCTGGAATTGTTGAAGTTGGTAGATCCATTTGGAGGCAAGGTAAACGTCAGGCGTATTCACAGTCGTCCGTCATAACAAGCCGTAACTTTTAAGGGGATGCTGATTTGCACCACATGATACTTGATTTATACGACGACTTTTATTCTACCTCAAACCCGGTCCATTACATCGTCTCCTTTGAATGGTGCCTATATGCACATCCTGTTCATTGACACAAATATTTCTACTGATTTATTGTTTCCCGGATTTCCATAAGATAAACCGAACCACTTCGGGTGAAGGTATTTTCCAGCACACATTTTAACTCCTCCTTATCGGCTTGTACATGGTCTTCACCGAATATTTGTCTGACTCCGGCAATCACTGATTTGATCACTCTTCGATTACATTGCATTGGGGGAGTGAATTTTGACAGATAATACACTGTCCCATCCCTGTGCTCTTCTGATAGATGGTCCTACGGACCGGAACATTTTGTTGCATGACTGAATTTATGTCCTCAAAACGATAGGCTTCTTTCTACTCCACAGGTCTTAATAAATAGAATGTCGGGGTGGACCGAGTTGAGTTCTGTCATCAGTTTCCCAGCCGCAACTTCATTCAAAGTGATTGTTAATGTGTAGTCTGCAATCAGTTGCAGTGATAGCCAATTTCGATTCAGGTTTATTCTCAAGTTTGGATATAAATCCATCGCAAATAAAGAATGGGGACTTAAGGAACTAGTCATGATAAACGTATTTATCTGCTTGCAAATTGTTGTTGAGACAAAACTGTCGATTCTTCACTTAAATAAACCATTTCTTCATGGAACCGATGTCTTCAGCGTAAATACAAAATTCGTTGTTTGCTTCCCCACGAGTTTGTTAGTGAACCGGAAAATTTCATGATAAGGCACCAAAAGCAATGCTTTTTTCTATGAAGATCAAGTTATTTACAAAAGTTACTTACTGTCCCGTCTGACTGGTTCCATTAAGCAAGTTGCCAGTTTGTTTTGCGAAGAATTTGTCAATCATATTATTGACCTTACCGGTATTGTCGACTTATGCATCGTTAGTAGGCCACCTGTGCGTCATACCGGAGATGCACTCACGGTCTCCTCGAGTTTTACCGAAAAACTCCAGCGAACTTCATTTCAAAGTAGTTTGTAGAATCATTTTGATTTGTTTCGCTTTCAATTCATGTTTATCATTTAGCATATATTTCACTCTTGTGACTTAATCGTCTCTGTCCAGGAAAGCGAGAACGAAATACTCATCGAGTCAAACGATTAGGATACCCTTGTCTTTTGTGACGCCTTTCAGAGGTTACACAATATCTAGCAGTCTAGCGCTAAACCATTAGCTTTTCTACGAAGTGAATGTTACCTGAGTCTTCGGCTGTTCCGTTAGGTTTTTTCAAATTTTGCAGCTATCACAAAGTTTAAATTTTTCAACTTTCATTTCTACCGTATCAAATAAATCACTGGATAGATCCTGAAGATAAATTTTGTCGTTCATCCGAACATTCGGTTAGACCGATTCCATTGATCACCCATTCATATAGCTTGCGAATAAGTTCTTCTATCGGCAATAGTAACACGTGTGGAATTGAGTTTTTAACATATTGATGGCAGTTTGCTCTGACTCAGTGACCTGATAAAATTTCCAGGAAACTGTCCACTTTTTAGATAACTATGCAGAGTTGAGAGGCAGACAAATCCGCGTGACATTCAACAATGAATGTTCGGCAAATAAATCAGACCTTATACCATACGAGAAGAGACCCGTTGTTTGAGAAACTCCGAACTGTTTGAGGATAAAACAAGCCCAGTCTCATTCACTTGTCACCACTCCGACATGGGTCACCTAATGGATTTGAATAAAGTTAGCCAGCTTGTGTTGCAGTCGTGTAATCCGACGTTATTGCTGTTTGACTAGGTCCGTTGTGAAAACGGATTTCTTGTGATATCTTTCACACACTCCTATTCTCCTGTCACAACGCTTTTGAGTTTGTCCCAACTCCTGCATATGTTCCGTTCGTCTCCAGCCAAACTAAGATACTACAACGATAGGTTATCAAATATTTTATGTGAGGATCATATAAAATCATTGATTTCCGGCCATTAAATCTACTAGATTTTTGTATTGCTTGCCGGGAGTATAGTCCGAAGGTGACCAAGATCAATAATTATTGGTCAAAATATTTTCTGTGGTAACTTATATCAACCCTATCGCATAACAATCATAGAACCATGGTCTGTATTTCCATCAGAATTTACGAATTACTCACGTTTTGAGGTACTTGTGCACTAAGGAATTTCTGTAATGTAGTGAATAATTAGAACGAACAACAGTCGTTCTCGATGAGAACACCTGAATAAATTTGGTGTTAACAGTGAATTGCAGTTGTTGTGCACACAAGTAAAAGAGATAATATAAACATCTGATAAGGGACAATAATAGCGATAATAGCCATGTGCTTGGGCAGTAATTCTGTTCTCTAACCCAGATGCGATGCTACTTACATTAAATATTTGCACATTTTGCTTCCGACCATCAACGTTTCGGTTTTCCATCTGAGGCCCCAAAGAACGTGGCCTCCGAAGACTAAGCATGAAGAATGTTCATCATAGTGGTTCTGTCACAACGAGACTGCATATTGACGCGGTGTGACGGCTTGCGGTCAGGTTCTTGTCAGAACCAAAGGCTTCGGTTGAGAACCCTAATCGTTCTTCTGCTTAGCGGATGGACTTCCTAGCAGTACCCGTCCATTATTCCCCATGAGTTACACGCCTACAAATAATTCCATACTGCATCGGTCGTCGCGCTGGGTAATCAGGTCCGCGGTACCCATTGCATCGAGCGCTGGTGGGGTGGGTAGTGATAAGTATGCTACTGCCCAGAGTTCTCTCTCTTTTATTCAACCTGCTTCTTCTGTCTCCAACCCGGTCTGTTTGCCCGCTCTGCCTACCCATAGTATCTCCATTGATAACACGTCCGATACTCGCAACGGTTTATTGTCAAGTAGTGTAGTAGGTGGTTTTCAGTCTGTTAGCTCACATTTTCTCAAGCTTCGTCAGCCTCTGCATCTGGGTTCCTCCAATGTGCGCACTTTAATGCAGGCTGGCCAACAGGCATGTTTGGCTCTGACAGTGGACTCACTTTCGATTGATGTCTGCTGCGTGAGTGGAACACGAATTCCGGATGCGAGTAGAGTAATTCAACTAACTGCGCCAAATGTCTCGTCAAGATATTTTCTTCGCACTTCAGGAGACGCAGCAGACAAAGCCGTGGGTCAACGTGGTGTAGGAATAGTGTTGAGTGAGAAGGCTGAAGCAGCCCTTCTAGACTGGATCCCAGTCAACAGTCGCTTGCGGGCTGGGAGACTGCAGGGATCAGTCGGCGTGCGAAAGGATAGCAGTGTTAAGCGAAGTTTATTTGTTCTCATCACACGCTCCAACAGACTGCAG
>LUCM01004462.1:231821-246974 GCA_008360955.1 Fasciolopsis buskii | reverse complement strand
GGTCCACTCCCTGTTGCCGTTGGATATTCACTCTTTAAATATAAACGTGTAACTCTGGGGAAAGGCAGCGGTCAGTGAGGCTTGCCTTGCTGTTTAACGCTGAACGATGATCATACTGTTTGTCAATAAAGCTGATCAAATCACTATTTCACTTCGATGTCTGATGTAAAAGATAAATGTAGTTATCCAACCGCATGCGGTGTGATGTCCGAGGGCCATTCGTCATCACAACCGAAGACCATGAAAAATAATAAATGATTGGCTCTAAGGAAGGTGTCCCTAAAAATTGTATCATGAACTAATTTAGGAAAACGAAATTTTTGAATTAACCTAAATGACTTATGATTCTTTACATCGCGTAACATCTTCGTACCACGAGTGAAGTTGTTTATTTATATGTTATTCTTTGATTTGCTGTCGGCCGAAGTTCGTTAATGAACGTATGTGAGAAAACATTGAGGCAAACTATCTTTTCCAGTATCCTAATTTTCGATTCTCTACTCCAAAGTTTGTATGATTAAGGTTTTTGAAAACCGATTCCCATTGGTCAGACAAAGCTGAAATCATATTGGAAACCAAAAAACTCAGCAGTTGCGGATATACCAAGACAAAGATATCGCCAAATCCTTTTTTCAACAGATTATTCCCTGCCGTGCTCATATACACTGTGAAGATTAGAAAAGGGGCTGATCTTAAAATGGTCCATAACGAAGCAGTGTTCAATCAACCGTCCATTTTTATAGGGCCAATAGCATGCGCTTGGTTCACACAAAGGAGATTTCTTACTCCTGTCCTATTGACACCTACCTCAGTGGGATCTGCTGTGATTAAGTCATCCTAAAAGGTAATTAGCAGGAGAAATTGAAATCAAAATCACAAATAGGTACGATTAATGTACTACAAGAGGGACTTAGTTAGTACAAGACCCGGTAAATCCCGTTACTCTACCTGATTGGTTGCATTTAACGTAACATACGATGATATAACTCATTTATTCTGTTTCGTGGCCATTGATAAAGGACATTTACCAATTCATTCGCTTAATTGTTTTACCACAGTTCAACATGAAAGACGGCCTCGCTTAACCACGCGCCGTCTGGCAGTTTATTGTTGGCGGTCACTGTCGGATGGTTTCTCTAAAAATATAATTCGAACCAGAAATGACATCACTTTTAAGCCTGGATATCAAGCTTTACAAATTATAAACTCCCAGCGTTTACATAACGATGAACACTTGTTGATTTCGACAAGAAAATGAAATTTAGATGCAAGAAGTATTTGTTGACAGGTGAACGGGCAGGTAAACGGGCGACAGTAATCGTGAAGCTGATTTTGTGCTTCCACCCATTGAGACGCAACACATACTACTGACAAGAATAATCCATAATTTCGAATGTCGTATCGTCTTTCCTAACGTCAACCTTATCCGACCGACCAGAAACGTCCAAAGAATAACTGTGTGATTCTTAAACGGACCGACTATTCATTCCTGCTGCTTGTAATTCAAACAAGTTTCTAGGGATTAACAAGTCTTTCTTTAACAAATCGGTACGATGATGCTGCAGTTTCCTTGTCCGGTGGTAGTATACGGCTCTGCTGTTTCCCAGCCCACTTAGACGCCTGATCTATTTAGGTTTCATGTGGTTCGCCACTTTAAGTCTCAGGATAATGGTTGCTAGTTTCCCTTTAAATTAACCACAGACGTATAAAACTACATGCACAACCGACCTGGAGCTCCTAATACGCACGTAAACCCGATCGAACTGGCGTTCATGCTCATATTCTTGATCACATCTTCACTTCTATTCCGTCTATATTCCCAAATACTTCTATTCTTTCTTTTCTTGACTCATCGAATCACTGTCTGATAACATCTTCCATCATTTGTGCTTGCTACACCCCTTCACCCATATCAATATACATCTTTGTTTAACATTTCAATCAACTGAGACGGTTTCTGCAGCTTATTAGCTTCCTTCCCCTGAAAATGTTGTTGCCTTACTTCAGACACTTCAATGTTTGTTTTCAGCTTTGCTGTCATTGTTCTTCAAGACATGAATAGTTCCGTTTCACCCTTTACCAAACCAGGCAAATTCTAATCCCCAGAGTTGTTTAATCATATATACAATCAAGCTGTACACTTAAAGCACTCAACATTTAGTCCCTGGGCGATATACTCTACCACTTCACACAAGCCGCTCGTTTAAACTGGGAATAAGTGTTTAACTGCTACTCTACGAGTAAAGTGCGCCTCGTTCAGTGCAAAGTAAGATGCCTTATTGTCATTCGTTATCGGTAGCCGAATCTTTTGGCCTCTCGCTAAAGCCCTCTCCTCCAATATCTGCCTTCTTTATTTTCTTCCAACATGTAGTTCTTTTTTATGAATCATAAGAGAAAGTTTAGGTTTGTGCTTTTTTATCTGCCTCCAATTCCACTTTAACAAAGTACGCTGTGACTGCGGTTTCTCCCCCTTATCGATATCACTAAGGCCACCCATTCTGCAAGCACTCCTTGCAGGCTACCGCATCTGGTTGGTATTCCACTGATCGTCCTTGAAATTTAAGCTTCTGAATTGACTACACATTTACGTTGTCTGTTCCATCATTCACTCCAACTCTCTACTTTTCCAACAATTCGGAAACTTGCGGGGATTTTTCTTATCTCTAAATTTGACAGTCTTTCTGCCCCTAATATTATCTTCCGATAATCACCACATCTGTTAGTTCGACAGCTTTTGAAACAGTTATCTCCAAATAGTCGTTTTTGTTTCGCATGCGCAAAGGGCAAATGAGCGTCAAACTTCATTCATTTATTAATTGCGGACCTTCTGTACACTACCTTCAAACCAATCAAATATCCACTGTTCTCCATCATACTGCACTCTTGACCATCCAAACACCAACATAGACCATGAAATTTGTGTCGCCACTGTGACCCTAAATTTCGATCTTGAGCATATCTCCATCCGGAGCTCAAACAACCACTTCATATTCAGTGCTTCTAAAATCTCACTTCTTTCAATTTCCTTGAAAGGTCATCTTTGCTTTCCAAATCTGTCACTAAACCCTCATGTTTTGGACTCCATAGACTCTGCTATCATTTTTGGCTTATCCACTATTCTTTCTTATGCGAGACTTTCTTCATATCTCAGCTTGCCCCTCTTACCGAGCACAAAGTTGGTTTTCTATTCCACTTCAGGTGTCTTTTACCCACATGTCGAGTTCCATTGTAAGAAATTCAAACCGTCCCACACTAGAATACTGCAGTCCCATGTGGATAGATCCTCTGCTCTTCATCTTTCCCTTCTTGGACGGGTTCAGAGAAAGGTCTTTCTATTGGTTACTAGTTCGACGTCGGACAATAGCGGGTTTACTATCACCTTTCTACCGTTATTGGTTTTCGATTTCCGGAACTTGCCTCAGAAGTTCCTCGTCCTGTAACTTTGCATCGCTCCCTTTGCAGACAAACAGTTAGTCACCCTTATTAGCTTTCTGTCCTTTCGTGTCCTGCTTCTTTCTTTCAGTCCAAGTTTTATCCTCGGACCTCAAAAATGTGGCCCGATTCCTGTATTTCGACCCACATACAATCTTCCCTTTTTCAAAAGCGGATTAAGTATGACGGTTCTACGTGATCATTCCCCTCATTTCCCTTATAACAGTATATCTTCTGACTACGGGGTTTACTTCTTGTCTTATTTTGTTTCTTGTGCGGTCAAGATTTCAGTGCATCTCTTCTAGTGGTAAGGAAACATGAACGCATGAAAGATGACCTTTTCCAATTCACCCGTACACTCCCTAATGACTACCTGTTTGAAGTGATTATTATAGAGGACAAATAAAATGGACTTGAAGTTCTAAAATGCAAAGTGACCCATTTGAAATTCAAAATAATTTAGGATGAATATTCTACCACATCAACTCATTTGTTTTCATCTTGCGTCATCGAAATGCAATACAAACAAAAAAAACACCGATGATTTAGTAGGCCAGTTTTGATGTCCGCACTCACATAATCTTCCTCTTGCTCATTATAGTCCTGAGAAAATGAGTGAAAATCGGACATCGCTGAGTATTTTGCCAAAATCGGAGTTCTGACAATAAATCTACTAAATTTATCAGTCCCAGAGACACAGCTGCATATGAACTGGGAACTAAGGCTATCAGAAGCAACACCACAGATAAGTGAACGGATTCAAGCATTGGTTGACATGGAATCCAGCAGCCACATTGCTTCAATTCAGTTGCGAACAACAAAGATTTTAATACGATACAACTGAACATGATACGGAGATTAGTGAATTTAGCATTTTACTGTGCATAGTTGTCTTGTCAGCATAGTGTTAACAGATATTAGTATACTGATTCCAAGTGTGTTGAATAAGGGTACGACGAGCAACAAATTTGTGATGCCATGCTTGTAAGTAATATTGTTCTCGGTGTGCACACTTTTGCACAAGAAAGCAAAAACAATACAGATATTTAACAAACAAACAAAACGCGTATTCGAGAACAATGTTCCAGCAGTCAATTAGTTTCATCTATGACCCATCTAGGCTTCAAATAGTCCAAAATTTGATGAAGACATTAGAAAGATGCTATGCAAGTCTACAAGTTCTCTTATTTATATGTTTGGAAACTACATCAAAAAGGTTTTCACTGGTAATCTACGTAGATTTCGTCAAACAACAAATAAAATCATGGTAGAAATTTCTGACATCATGATTTTAAACATCATATTTGTGGTCTGGCAACTTCATTTATGTAGACACTTAGGGGATAATTGACAATCTATAACAAGCCGAAACCAGAAGCATTTAATTAGTCGGACACAGTCGTTTGCGGTTTTCGCGAACAGCTTGTGATGCTCAGTACTGGATACAAAAAATTAATTGGAATTTTATAATTATTGGCAAGGGCCAAAGGATCATTGTCCTCAGTTTCATTTCGGTAGCATGAAACCGAACTCACTTTTTCTCCAAGTTCATCAGCTTTCTGCGGACAAGATAGTGAGCGTAGACTTAGAGTGAAAGGCAACTTGACGGGGAATCCGAGGCTGAGATAGCGAACATTCAATGGGGATATATCGTGAATTGTACAGAATCTAGTCATATTGGAGAAATGACCAGAAACGACATAAGCTTGGATGATATCAAAATTCAACGCTGATGAATTGAGACGACTAAAAAGGAATCGATAATCAGTGCTTTAGAAGTTGAAATCTTAACTACCAAGTATTATTAGGCGGAGCAGTTTTCTCGTTTGCGTATCTTGTTAACTTATGCCTTTGAATTCAAATAAGATTTAGTATTTCGCTCAGAATAAGCCTAGTAGTCAGAATGCTATTACTTGGGTTTAGGATGTATTAACTGAAAGTTTGGACCACTAATTTACTAATTTGATAGAAGAAATATAAATAAATTACTAAGTGAATCGTTATACGATGTCTAAGCAGAACTGGCCCAAAATAAAATGCTTTATGACTGTTTCCTTGAGCACTGTGAGACGCGACTCTGACAAGGAATACGGCTAGTCGAAAATTCCACTACTATGATTTCGTTTATTCCTAAATTTACCAGTAAAACGTTGGCCATTTGGTATTCACGGAATCTAGTGCTGTTGTGTACTATCTTCTATCTTGAGGAAGGGTCTCGCAATCAAACGGTGTTCTTAGGTCCCATTTAGCAGTTATGAGCATGCTAAGTGATAAAACGAGAAAGCTCATCAACCGGCACGTCACCAGCGGATTCTTAAAGACCAGTCTCACTCAAATAGCTACACAAATCAGCAACTGTCCCTTAAGAATCATGATAATTTCTCCAACCCATGTCTTCTACGGAATTCATATTTGCATTGCAAATGCATTCCGTTAAACGTAAATCAGCTAAACAGGAACGACGTAATTATACCGCCAAGACAGTTCATTAGCTGTGGTTAAGCAAATAAGGTGTCGGTCACCAGATTCGCCCGTCGCTTTGGCAGCAGATAACAGTTTACCGTGGCCCGTTTCGTTATTTTTCTTGACCTATTTAGATGTTTTGTGGTACTGTATAAATCAACCTTTTAGGATTGTGATTGCCGGTTCTCTTCTCTTCTGGTGCACTAGTTTCTAGCCCCTAATGGTGGGAACTTTTTACACTACACTCATGTTTCAAGCATACCATAATTGTCTCATTATCTTCTTTTCATCCGTAATTACGGGAACATTATTAAATTCGTTATTCCACATTTTTGCCCAATCATGTGGGTATAAATAAACAAACGACGGCTCCACTTGAACGTTCAGATATTTAGTAGTGAATGAGAAATTTTGTACTGTCCGGATTTTACAATCTGTTGATAGTGCTCAGTTCAAATCAAAAGCTTTAGAAATAACAGACACGAAGTCGCTTGATTTGAGTAAGTTATCCCATTTAGCGTTTATAATGGGGACCACTCAAGACAAACATTCAGAATTATTAGTTTCGAACAAACTGTGGAACATACTTACCTCATCCGATTTAGCATCCTTTTCGATCTCCTGATTTAAATAGCACGATGATATCAATAATGTGATGCGCGCCAAGTTTGGCAGATGTACACCCATACTACCCAATCTAGAAATGGCAGTATTAAGCGGAGTGTTTTTCCGTAGAACCTTGATAACAAAAGGTTCTAAAAAATTCAGTGATTGACGAAAGTGTGGGTCTATTCTCATATGGTTTTATTTATCCGCTTCCATATTTTCATACAAAGTCCAATCTTGTAAATACCAATGAATTCACGCGATAACTGAAGCGTACTGAATTTCAAAATAACATAACTTAAGCCTTCATTAGTAGAGTACTTATAGCGAATCTCAAATGACTCATCACTTGTCAGCATCGTGCACCAAAGCTGCCTGTTAGATTAGGGCCAAATATTAGTATTCATAGGTCTGAACTGCGCGAGATTCAGGGATATCATATGATGGATATCAGTAGCAAGAGATGACAGATCCTCTTGAAGTTATTCACCATGTGACCCTAACTGAGATATGACATCTTTTCAGATAGCCTAATTACTACCGGGACTTCGGACATAACCCGCAGAGATTGACTATTTGGTATGTGTTAGTTATGAAAGATGATGCTTTCATGAAATTATTCACATTGCGATATAAACGCTCAACTCAAAATTAAAAATCCATGGAAGAACTGTAGGGCTGTTTCGTTCTTGTTGACGATCATCAGCTGTGCATGTCCATCACATCCATAATGAGAATGAAAGATCGATTATCCAGGGTTCGCGTCTCATTTCGGGCGTGATGGATGTGCGCTGGTGATAATTACTCACAAAGGTGAAACAGCTGTACAGTTCTTCCACTGTGCCTTAATGGTGAACTGAGCGTTGGCGTCCCATGGTGAATAATACCGCATGATGTTGACTTTAGATAAACCTCTGATAATCTTTCCGGTTGACTTATTGTTTCTTTGATTTCTTGTTCAGGTCTTAGAATGACGCGTTAAATGATTATCACGGATGACTGGTTATCAGGAAGACCAGGCATCCGGCGTCTTAATGAGTTCTTAATGGAGAGCTGAGCTTTTTTGCCCTGTGACAAATAGGGCAGAAAACATGAAAAATCGAGATTTCGTTTTGAGAATAGAACTTTCGCAAACCCAGAGGGATTAATGTAGCTTTCAGAATTCAGATATGGCTGGCCTTCGAAATGGGGACTGACGAGTTCTACTCACCAGAGGCATATGAATCGTATGTACCACAGAACGTGGTGCACCCATAGTCTTCACCGGCTCCGTTTGCTCTTATGCACTCAGCAAAGTACAACGCAGTGGTTTTTTCTGCAGGATACCTTACAAAAAAGGACTAATATGGCAAGGGAATACGCTTTACTGAAAAATTGATACTTAAGTCGCATGCAATCGTTAGTTGACTCAAAGGATCCCAAAGTGCTGCAAAACGGTTTCCAGGTTGTTAAAAGCAGCAAAACCTAAAATGACATTGATTTATCCTCAAAAAAACGGAAGACAAAATTTGTGGAAGCCAGGATAAGGTTTATCACATCATTTAGGCTTTGAACTAACCTAGTATTGGTTAGTGACAAGATATCAAAAAATTTCAAGTCAAGCAAAGAAAGCTGGGTTTCCGGCTGGTCAGTGAAGGTTTTAGGTCAACAGCACAGACGAGGTTATTCTATTTGACAGTATGCAAGACTTTGCTATGTGCCTTCGTAAGTTTGTTTGCTTTTTCTTCTCTCAAATGACCAGCAGGTTAAGGGATAAGGTGTGTTTCAACATGCTAATACTTTTGTATTCCGATCGTGCCAAAATTTATATTTGCTTATACACCGCAGGATCAAAATAACGCAACAGTCAGCTCGCACCCCGGGATAGTAACCGACTGAGAACATTTATTTGTCAGATGTACACTGATCGCAAAAGTTGTCAAACAAAGAAACAAATTGATTGGCACGTTTAAGCAACAGTGTGCTAATATCAAGCAGACGATGAGTGAAGACTTGGTGAGCAGTATACCGAGGACTTATACTGGAGAAAAGCATCGGCCGTAGACGCTGTATGTAGTCAGTACTCAGAATGTCGAAATTGGGGCTAAATAAATGAGTTTTTTCTAAATGTTGGCTACGTCTTCGTGACATAAGGTCATTTTTTCGGAACGGGTATGAAGTCTTAGGAGTATACGGAAAAGCTTTGATGCAAAACGTTGTCAGAGACATCAGTTAACGTAAGTTTGTCAGCCATTTTCGTGGCAAAAAAGGTGAGAAAAACCTCCGAAAACCGCGTTGGTTGATTTATTTGTTCTCTTTAGTTTGGTAAATATAGGAGTTAGGAAACAAAACCGCATGCCATGTTCGATTAAAAAAGTCAACATATATTGGCAATACATAGTTCACATACATCATCGTATTCCTCGTCATCCTGTACATAGATTCACAGAAAAGGCGGGATGTGGAGAAAGCAAGAAATCTGAGTATAAGCTAAGTGTCAAGTTTTTATTTGTATTACCCAAATCTTGCTCGAAAACGGGACTGGTTATTCAATGCATAGCCATCTCGTAGAAATAGTACTGGGTAAGGGGAATACATCTGCTCTTCTGTGTTACAGCTCTGTTTCTCGATTGTATCTATGAACAGGCGAGGAAAATTCCAAAGGGTTTCGGGCTCTGCTTCACACCTGTGAGCAAACCGTCTAGATGTTATACTTCAGAAATCACCAGTGGGCCTGTATTAGGGCATACCTTAATCATATTGTCAAACAACGAAACTAATTGGTAAATTGTATGACTTAAAATTTTACCAGAGCGAGTGGAATTTTACTCACGTCATCTTCTTCATCATCCTGAGACCGGGACTCCTGTGAGGTGAAATGTGTCAGACATTAATACCGCATTTAGTGAAAATGAGTATGTCTAGCTGCATTCCTACTCACATATTCTTGGTAATTCGGAAAATGACGTTTTTGCGAATGAAAGCATTCCACCTGTTTTCCATAATTGTGACAATCTTCCGGAATCTAAGGCGAACCGGAAAGACCAGATAACAGAAAACTGGTCATTTGATCACAGACTTAAAGACCTTTATGTATTTTATTTCGGAAGTACTAGCGAGTTAGAAACCTCACTTCTTCCTAATCAAATGTCGGTGTAAATTTCGTAAAGTATACAATGATCTTCGATCCTAATTTCCAGTGTTTGTCGCACATAGGGTGGTACCCACACATGGATGTCCATGCGTGGGCGCAGAAACTGTCGGAAGATTGAAATCCTCTGACATTCGGATGTGCTAATAAAAATTTTTCCTAATGATACGTTTGTATCGCTTTTGTATGCAATGGGAGATTTCGAGCAATAGTTCTATTCCAGTGGTTTGCAGCTCGAAGTCTTGGCGAAATTGGAAACCGCTTCTCTTTGCAAAAGGTTGATGAATATTAGCTCGATTTATGCAAGAGTGGAAGGTAGTTCAGACAGTATCGAAGACACAAAGAACCTCGTGCTCTGCCGCTTGAAATTTACAGGACAGTAATACATAGTGATCGGAAACGTTTGTATTTAGCAGGGGTATCTGGTACGGTGCAGAACATTTCGAAGCAAATTTAATTAGTGGGTTGAAAAGAGGTTTCGCACAATACTCCGGACGTCTGTCTGTTACTTTTTATAGCGAAAAAATTTACTTAAATCAGCATTCGGCCATCGAGATTAGTTAAAAAAATAAGTAATTGTAATGGTTCTACGGTAAAAATGAAGGAAGATCTTTTGTTGGGTTCTCGTAGAGGCAACGGTTGGTCCAAAAGCAGTAAAAACAAGCTTTCTGCAACGGAGGTGGAAAGAGATCAGAAAAGCGATTATCTTCTAGAGACGTCCCAAGTGGGGACTCAGAGGTGAAATCCAAACCACACGAATTGAATTTCCATTTAAGATTTTACAATAATATAACAACGGGAATGATCGATCATTACCCTCACGGAGGAAAGAAACGTTCACAATCTGAAATCCTGCCACTTAGCTGGAGCTTCGAGTTTCTTAACTGACATTAAACAAATAAACCTGTGCAGCTTTTTGTGATTTAATATCTCGAACATATGATTACAGAGGTCGGAAGAAAAAAGAGAATGACTGAAACTCCCGGAGACAAACCACTGAAACTGATCGTTTAGTGATCACTTATTTTTCTGGGCCTATGAAAGTTATCCGGTGGTATACCCCGCTATTTCCATGAGACAACTTGGAAAAACGAAACCGCTATCCTGGTTTAGGGCCAGGTATATTGATAAATTATAAAACTCATGACAGAACACTATAAAATATGGCCGCGATATCGGCAATGATAATCAAGCACCAACATTTCAGTTGAAATCCCGTAGCTATGGCGTGACATTCCTGCCACATTTTGAACACCCGCTAATCATGATTACATCATGGGTAGCGTTTAATTCAAATTTGCGATTTTGTGAGCCGCGTGGAATTAATCAACCAAAGATACGAATTCGTAATTTATAGACCACAGAACACAAAATCTTCTGCACAGGATGTAAATTACTTACACCGTGGTTATCTAATGTAAGTTGTAATGACCAGGTTTTACAACCAGTTTACTAAAAGTTGATTTGTAGATTCAGGGGAGTCCATGGATGCATGGAATTCACTCTGACAACGGTGGATCTCATATCACACGATCAAAAATAAATCTTTAAGTTTATACTACAAAGTACTCACTTCCTTGAGTCCAACTGGGCTCAGCAATTCCTGGTTTGTAGATTTGAAAAATGTATGCCATTTTTAGAGGAAATGTTCAAGAATTAATCTGCCGACACAACGTCATATTTTGCTGATATTGCTGCAAAAATAGTTTCGCCTAAACACTACACAGCCATAGACAGCCCTGATGGAATGTGGCCTCGACAGAAAAAGAAAATGGGATAATTCATCATTCGAACAGAAATTCATAGATGTTCTTCACCTGACAGTGAGAGCACAATTAGACAAGTCCTTTTGTTTGCTTCGGACATTTGATTCACACGCGTTTCTCCTTGCTTCGCATTAACCACACCGAAAGCTATTAGACTTTGAGAGAGTCATAATAGTCCAATGACTATAAATATTTACCAGCAAGAGGGATCAAACTGAATTCTCCGCTGTTTAGTTCACCCCACGTCTCCTCAGGCGATAAGCACATGTTGCATTCTATTTGGAACCATGGACCTATGGTGGGATGATTACCTAATCGTACCATGATTTGTTTGTAATTGATAGTCCAATTTATTTACGATCACGCACCACTTGCTAAGAGACAGAAAAGTCCATCCTTCTTGACCATCGTGCTATCAACTCTGAGTTCATACAGTCTTGAAAAATATCTATCCTAGGGACTTGGAACAACCAAGTGTCGAACATACGATTGGTCACGGATTTGCCTGTTGCTAAATTTGTATTTTAGGACGTTTTTCGGATAAAAGCTGCCTAGTCGCTGCATCCATCCATTCGTCACCGCAAAACACTAGACATCTTCCTATAAAATAAATAGAAAACATCCTGAATTGCTTAGCACAGGTTATGAACAAAACTCGCTGATACGAACATCGAAACATTCATAGATCATTGCGGTTCCGAAACCGAAGGACTGCAGGCAACCTGATATGCATGATGCGTAACTGGTCTTTTAAGTCTACTTATCCTATCCATCTCATTGGAATACATGAACCAGCTCCATTCCCATGTGTTCAAAAATTTTGGTTATTCAATGACAGCAGCTTGCAAAAACTTTGTCGACAACCAAAATTGCATTTGGATTGTGGTAAGAAATGTAGCCGAAAAAGCATATCATGATGACAGAGTTAGGTGCACACCCTAGAGAAAATCTTTCTCAGGAATACCATCACACCAGCCTCAGGCATTTAGCTGACGAATTCTCGTGAAAGAGCTGTGAAACCGGGTGCCACCATACTGATTATTCGACTGAAACAGTTAGAGTAGAGGTTACTGGTCAACAATAAATCGGTTAGGGAAATTGTGATATGCTTCTGGGTACTGTGCTATCAAAGGACAGTGGGTGTTTTTGCTGCTCCATCCGGATTCAGAGTTAGAGACATTTGATTGTCTTCTATTATGTCTAAGTGGTGCGTTATTAAACTGTCACAGATTTTTGATGCTTAGTTCTGCAAATAACGAATATTTAGTCCTGTATGGTTTATCTTTCTTAGTGTGCTAATGGAAACCAAATTCCCTCTAAGTTAGTTCATTTTTGAAAGTCGACAGTGAATTTTCGACGGCTGAAGCCGAATTACTGCAACGTCATATTGGTTAGCTCTTTTATTAGGTGAAATATTGGTCATAAAAATATTGATAACCAAAATATTTTATGCAACTCGGTCGAGATATCCCTTATGGTTTGGACGAGAAGGTTTCGTAACAAAGATAGGTACTCGCAGATAAAGACTAGGTAGAACTAGAAATACCTTCCAAGGGGAATTTCCAGATCAGACACCGACAGTTGTTTAATTAACCATTTACAAAACAAACACCATCCCATGGGATTGCACGGTGAATGCGAACGTCAACACAATCGTTAGTGCTGAATGTCATCGGTTATTGGCTGTTTAGTTGCACAACGTCCACAAAACTCCTAATGCCCAATGATGTCATTTCGATGTCGCCGACGATGATAATATGTTTAATGATGGGAGGTACACACTGCCAGAGGACGGTAAATGAACTTTAAACGTTGTGGACCTGTTTGGAGGTTGATTACACATTCTCTGGATGGCCCTTTTCAAGGGTTAACAAATTTGCTGACAAAATACGTAGGTGGTTTGCTTTTGGTTCCTCACTAGGGGTCGTTCCAATCTGAAATATCATTACCAATGTTCAGCAGTCGGTATTCATGAAGGGCTTTTTGAAGGTATGTAGTGCACGGAAGATAGCCTAGTTCAACTTATTTTCATTAGGACACAGTGTTTTAAAGAAGTTATCACTTGGTTTGATGGAATGCAGCCTTGCTGATAGGGAAGAAGTTTCATACAAGTGAAATTCCACGCGTTCAATACTTTCGCATCAGGAATTTTATCCCAAACGAGGTTATAAGCATAAGATGAAAACGAAATTTAACCTGAAGAATCCCTGCATGAATTTTGGTAGGAGAGAAAGAACGAATCTCGCAAAAATCTTGCCTCAAACACCAATTAGCTCTGTAGTTTGCCATAAAGATTCATAAGATAAACAGATCAAATGTTCATTTGAAACAATGCAATCTTTGTCTAGGTGTTAACGACAATGTGAGTAGTTGTCAAATAATTTTATGAACAGACAATGCCCAAAACAAACCACCGAGCAAAACGTCACGAATCGTGCGGTTTCAAGCACAAAATTTAAGCTTTCTCATTTTTTAGACAGGTGTAAATCTTGTAGAAGTGTCACAGGCATTCCTTAGTGATATGATTGTTACCGGGTGCCTTGGCTTTGATCGGTGGTTACCTAGTGGTATTTTTGCTAGTGCAAATGCATAAAATCTAGCTGGACACAGAACAATATTACTACCAAAGAAACGAAGCTAATGACTAGCAGTTGTGTAGAGTTGTACAGTATGTCAGAACCATACTGGCAAATAGTTAAGTTCTGTGATATATGGAACTGAATGCAATTATGCCAACTGGAATTCGATGGTTCGGAATAGTTCACTTGGGACCGTCCATTATACAATGTTTAATTTGTACAAAATTGCTATTATTGCACAGTTTATTTAGTTTTTCTTTTGTATTACTTCGGACCATTTTAAATTTGCTCGATTTTGAGTCCCATTCGGCTCAATGGACTAAATGTGTGACTAACTGGTTATCTGCAAACATTCGTAGTGGACGTGAATAGAAGCCCACTTGCAGTTAATCTAATCAGGTTGTTTCTTAATATTCAGCAACAAACAAGTTGCGGTTGGTGCCCGACAATTGGTACTTCCAAATGGAGTAGCTAATCAAGGCGTATTCCCTGATCATTAGGCCGAAACAATGAAACTTAAGTACGTTTCATCATCGTCCGGGGACCTATTTGTCTGTCAAGAAGTGATATCAGACAGCATAAGATTTATGTAGTAAAAGGCTCGTGACCCTCGACAGAGTTCAGCCAGATCCTGACTAACCATTTCAGGGGAAGATATGCTACCACCAGTAGTATTTTTTATCGAATTGTGTTTGCATCAGGATTGTGCGGATAGTGGATTTTGTCTGGTCACAACCATTATCCCGTTCAAAGAACATCACATCACTGATTACCCCAATCGATAAGCTGGGCAAAGAAGCCGCATGAGAAAGATGATGTTAAAGAGAAGCCGAATTCGCTACCAGAATATTAGATCAGTGAGTATTAGTCACCGAAAAATCAATAGAAACGGTCTTGCTTTGGCAAAGGACTGAGCGTATGTGCCTACTGTTCTCGGCTACGATTGCCTGGAGATCAATTCAACTGGAGATTTGTATTTTGGAGAGTAAGAGTCTTATTCTTATTCTTATTCTTATTCTTATCCTACTTATTTCCTATTCTACTTTACAAAACAATAGTAGGACTCCCTGAGTGTGGTCTTTCGGTAACAAAAGTATTGCAGTTTATACTATGTCATCCTTATCTAACAACTGGTTCCTTTCATGGCCAGGTCAAACACTCTTTGTTTTAGATTTCA
>LUCM01004462.1:180464-231304 GCA_008360955.1 Fasciolopsis buskii | reverse complement strand
TTATTGGAAAATGTTTCTATACAAACGGAGATGTCAGTTTGCGATTCACTGGCCAACTGCATCGAGTTATTAGAATCGCTGAATGTCCAATCCTTGTTAGCGCTCACTTGAACAGTCGTCTTTCTAATGCATGTTTTGTATGGTTGGCTAGGTGAAACGATTGTTCGAATCTGTTAACACTGTTTTGTTTGCGTTAGCATAGCTGTGCGCGAAATCACAAGATTATCCTAGAGAAACAAGTGGAGCATCGGAAAAAGACTTCTCAGTCTAGTCCCAATGCGCATTTATTGGTTGAAACTAGATTTCGAAAAATTCCCATACTGACGGTTACGTGGAAGAATAGGAAGATGCGTTTGCAGCTATAGAGACAAGTAAAAATAGACAGAACGAAGTGTAGGAGAAAAGCACTAGGACAGGGAACTGATTACTAAATGATGATAAAATTCACTTTTTAGGGCCAGTTCATACAGCGAAGTGACAAAAAGACTGACCAATCCCTTGCTGAACAGACAGTTTTGAACGCCTCTGCCACGATGAAACACAATTGTCTTAGCAACATGCAAACTCTTATCAACTTTCACACACACACATGCACGTAATTGGATAACCAAATGAACAATCAGACACCATCTTTGGTCAAAAAACGATCATCTCATTGATTCATTCTGAATAAATGAACCCGAAATATATCAGAAGTGACGGTTGTTTTGCTGATGGAAATTTGAGATCAGGTGGAGCTGGATAAATCGTGGATTTAATGGGTGCTTTTGGCTAAGTTAGGTTCATGTATCCGACATTTAATCAGTAAACTGGGAGCTCAAAATGGAGTTGACTAATGTTCCAGAGCTTTCCGAACAGCCTTAAAAATCGGGATAATTGTGTGCGTTTGTTTGTATGAGTGCCTTTGTGCAC
This sequence comes from Fasciolopsis buskii, assembly GCA_008360955.1. Classification (NCBI taxonomy): domain Eukaryota; kingdom Metazoa; phylum Platyhelminthes; class Trematoda; order Plagiorchiida; family Fasciolidae; genus Fasciolopsis; species Fasciolopsis buskii. The sequence continues at coordinate 230,392 of LUCM01004462.1, read as the reverse complement.
GTCTTTGTGAAAAAATATGTTTAGAGGTCGGAGGGTGATATTGATTTCTTTATAGATTTAGAAAAATAATTAATGCTTTGGACCATCCGTTTATCTGTTTTGAGGCTAGATCCCTTTGATGTTGTGTTTGACAGAGCATGACATTATATATTTGTTTTTAGGCAGATAATTTTGCTTTCCAACGGTCAAAAACCTCACTATGATAAAAGTATCAAGAGAACGAGAAATATACGTTTATTTTTAGATATCACCATGCCAGTATCCAAGAGTGTTCCTAAAGAAAGTGATGCGATCAGATAGCAAACAAAAGGTACGTGAAACAAAAAATATTCCGTAACAAACAACTAAATAAGAATTGACTTGGTGGATGCATCATGTGACATTGCTTCCCTGAAAAATGCTTTCGTTGTATGGCATTCAAGAGTGCAAACCCAGCGAATATACCTGACAACAGTTTCACAACAACAGAACATTTTAAGCTTCCTCGGACTTGTTTATTATCATCGACCCTGGAACTTCAAACTGGAAACTATCTAGAATGATTTGTTGTTATTTCCAACGTTTCGATTGTCTACGCGATCTTGCATGGACTAATCCGCGAAACCTCATGGAAATGAATACTCATTTGAGGTCAGTTTGAATGAATGCTTAGGGGTTTAGTATGAATGCACTGTATCCCGGTGGGAGATGAGGATAAACGCATTAGATTTTGCGATTTCTCAAGTTCATGACATTCTTCTGCACTGAAATCTACGCTCTGTTACATGCATACCATTTAGTCCTAACCGTAGTCAAGAAACACGGACTGCAGTACGAATTTCTAACTCAGACTACTTAACTATTAGGATTGATGTTGGCTTTTCTGCGGTCTAGCCGTTGAGCTTTGTCTGTTAATTCGATACCTTCCAGAGCAGCTTTTACAAATATGTTCTTACTGTAGCTACGTTTGCATGTGGATACTGCTACTTGAGTAGTATTTTTATGCACTTAAAATTTCAATTTTCGGTACGGAACAAAACGAGACCACATCAACCGGAAGTTGGAGTGCAGTAGACCGCATGTGCAATTTACGAATCCTAGGAGAAAACGTCTTGAACACAAATAGCAATCATGTGCTTAATTTTAATGGACCACCGGCGGCAGCCAAGCGATCGGCATCATGCCCTTTCAGCTTGAAGAACTCGTGCTTGAATCCTCATCTTCCCCGCTGAATATTCCTCTGTTGACAACAACAGGTTTCCAATAATGATACACTCCATCGTTTCAAAGGAGTGAAATATAAATTATTTTAGTCGCTTGTATGCAGATCGCAACGGCACGTCAAGTTCCTGCATTTGTTTTGTTGAAAAGCTAAACGTCAGTTCAGTTTGCATACGGAAAATGCAGGAACTAACCACAAATATCTTGCCGGAATTTCACGATTTGAACGTAATCCAACGCCATAGATTGGAAAAAACAAACTACGAGTTTTGATACAATCTCTGGCTTTTAACACTGACGGAAAAAATTTCGAGCATATTAGAATGAAGCCGGTAAACTATTTCCCCAGACATGACCAGCGAACATGCAATTCGTCAAGTGTGATGCGGACACAATCAAGGTAAACAAAATGAGAATTGAGACAAGTTTTGCATTTAGCAAATGATTGGACTTCTAGAGCTTTTCGACACTGTAAAAAAAAAGAAATTTTCTGCTTTGGTTAATAAGCATGGAGCAACTGTCCGAATTTCAACAATCCTAGGTCTTACCTTTTCTAGTTGCGCTTCATGCACCAGTTCCTATTTGCAGAAATTAACAACCGGAAAAGTTAGACTGATGAGCATCAGGCGACCAGATATCCAATAAATTATCATTACAATTTGATGCAAGAATCGCAACAACGAGGAGAAGGTTATCAAAGAAAATTATCTCGTGATAGTATTTACTACTAGTAAAACCAGTGGTCTAGTAAATAGAGTTTACCTAATTTGTTCGCAATTTGAACTGTTTACATCGGACAGCTAAATTGTTGGCACCTACGGTTTTCAATGAGAACTCGCATCCAACTGGGTACATCGCATTTGTCGTGTTTGTTGAAAAGTGAGAATGTGGGCTGCGCCACAAATGTGTCGGTCGGTTCCTGTTTGCGCGGCCAGATTCAAAATTTCGGCGAATTCGCGTTTTAACGTATCACTTGACCTCAGTAATTGCCATCACAGCATGCCTGTAGTCAACTGAGTCCATGGGATTCGCATGAACACCGAACCGCTGTAGAAAACTTAACATTTGTGGAATGCAAATGGGTAGAATATCTCATGGCTGTCGATCCGGCGACAACGTGAAATGAGTTTGTGAGTACGCCTGTCATCCCTACGATTTTACAATAGAAGCTGGTGATTTTCTGACATTCTTTTTAAACTCTGAGATCGAATTTTGCAGTGTAGCCGTTTTATCGTCAGCCAAGTTTACGTCGCCAATGTGCAGATCCTAGTTCTTCTGCCTGCTTAAGCCCACATTTCTACAATTTTGTCTCTACTGGCAACCTAAGTATCAAACCCAGCAGTCACAAAGCAACGCTTATCAGCCTGAGCAACTAACTGCCTCACAATACTGGAATCCAGTGGTGCATCTTAAATTTTCCCATAGAAACGAATAACTTTTTGGAAAGATCTGTTGATAGAAAATGACTGCTTCTAAGGCTATAAAGCAAACTTTCCAGACTGCATTTGGGCATATTAAGTGCATAAATTTGACTGATGTCAATTCCTTGCAGTTTAGGTCAATCGTCAGCACAAATGTAAGGACTACAGTTTGCAAATATCATCCAATTAGGTTTTCATTCTCACATAACCCATAGTAGTACCGATGGTACTATCCTTGTTCTTGCTTCTAGGAATTAACTGTCCGTCGCGCTAACAAAACGTTCTCCTAGCCAATATTTCCAAAATTTTATAAACGTTTTATTTGTTCAGTTTGCGTAATAAGACTTCTAATTTTTCGTCATTCGTTATTGACGTTTCATTCATAATTGAGGACGCACGGAAGCACTATGCGACTGTTTAGTGCCTGTTAGGAATAACTATTGGGCCTACCCATGGCGCCCAAACGGGTGACTGCCTTGGAAAATTTGTTTTACATATTATTCCATTTGTCCGAACGACTGGCATTATTCGGTGTGCGAACGTCTCTTTTGACTGTTAACATTACTGAGAGAAATCTAGCAGTGTAATCACATAGGCCGCTGGTGGCTGAACAACATGTTTAGATCGGAAACGTTATAACATCAGTCAAGGTGTCATCGCTTTCTCATTATCAAGCATAGGTGAAAGCAAACTAGTCGTTCGGAGATTGAAGCTTATTGATAAAAATGTATGGCCCAACCATCAACTTATATGAACGTCTTGCTCACACATATATGGTCTTCATGGCATAGTGAGTTTTGAAGAGCGAATTCAACCAAGCTTTATGTTGCCAGAATATAGGATAGCCGATTAGTTGCATTGCAGCAGCATTACGGTGACTATCACTGGGAATTTTACTTCTTAGGAGAGCAGACGGTTCCACTGATGGAGTGACACTCGGGAAGGAATCCGCGTTTTTTATCTACAGGGAGTGTTTTGCCTTCCGGAGCATGTTCCAACATAAGGAAAAGAGGGATCCGATGTGTGGACTGATCCCAGTTGCAAATGTCGTCTAAAAGCTGTGTGTTTGTAACTCTACTAATTTCAACTCTGTGTGAGTGGTAGAAATAAGAATTTCAAATCGGTTAACAAAATGGACGAGAGACGTGCCTTTTCCTCTTCTCTGATCATCTTCTCGTACTGAAAATGATTCACGCAAAAAGGTAAAAAGAACAACAACAATAAACTTATTGTACTCCAAAAAAAACGAAGACATTCGAACAGTCAAACAATCAATCTGCTGGAGACGGAACAAACCAATGCACGCAGTTCAGAGTAACTCGAAGAAATTCTCAACTTCTGCCTTACAAAAACTCGGTATTTTTATTGCTCCAAATCAACTTAACATTGAAAATAAGTGACTTTTGATTATGAACTAATAACTACGTACAATATTAGATTCCACTCAAGATATAGACAAAAATATAAGAAAAATGATGCAGGACTGAATGTACTGATCCTGATTTAACACCGCTCGTATATGGAATGCGACTAATTTGGTTACATTACAATAATAAATCGGTTTTAGATAAACGCGGTAATGATTCAGCAATGACGAGGTTTATTGTAAAACTTCTAGTGAACTATTGCACTAAGGTCTATCGTTTGTAATTGATTGCCGCTTGGATGCACGTTACGAAATTACCCGTTCGAATTCTCCGTCAGAATCCTGTAGATTTATGTGAAATAAAGAGACGAAAATCAGTTTCTGTTCAACGTTCAAAGATTAGTTTGCCAAACAGTTTGCTTGAATAAACAGCAAAAAATTGGACCATTAGGCGGAAATTTTACGAAATTGCCAAAACAGATTGCAACGTCCGTTTATCGATCGCAAAATGCAAAGGTAAGGTTGCTTTGAGTAATAAGAATCAAACACATCTGAGTTAGTTGTTTTGCCAGGATAAGCAGCGATTTCGGAAAGGCCTGACTCGGTCAGTTTGAAAGAATTAGTCAGAAAAATGTGAGTTCCACACCAGCCCTAAACATTTCGGCCTCCAAATCCATGCAATTCATTCAAATTGATGCGAATTATTGAAGCTTTGTTTGTACACTTACATCATCATAGTTATAGTCACTCTGATTTTGTGAAAGAGTTGTCAATGAGGAGGTCAGAAGAAATAGATTGGTATCTCATTTAAGTTGTTAGAAATATGCATGGACGGCATGGATAAGTTTAAATAACCATGGAGACAATCTGGGGCACACTTTTTATCGGTCAGTCAAGTATACCGTCGACAGAGAGGACAATGTTTCCACGTCGCGATGTACGCTGTTAGTGTTATGTTACACACATGTATGGATGAACCAATAACGGTGAGGTAGCCGTAATTATGCATATAAATTAAAGGACGTCCAAGGGAATGTAAACTGTATATGTCCAAAGCTTCCGCAGACGTCGTGTCTAAAGTACTGATGCGTACTTTTTGTGTTGTTGGAGTACACTGCATGCCGAGGCTGGTTTTCGTGTAACTGCAAATTCATTTATCTCATCACATTTTTAGTTGGCAATAGGCTTGTGAAAAAATTTCTAACAATGACATTGATACTGACCGGAAAAGTGCCCGGAGAATTTAGACTTCCTACCTTACTGCCGAATTTGAACTCTTGGTCGCCGGAAGACATTTATCGGTGATGTACAGTCACGTCATACGTGTGGGGTGCCTCCTACCTTTAACTAGGTTTATCGACTTTCCTCAATCTCCAGACCTAGATGTCAACGGTTAAAAGCACATCTTCCTACAAAATAGCCGTGAAGTCCTGCTTGTTTAAATCTCCTCCATCTTCATAATTAATGTTTAACAAACATGTATTAATTTCGGGAGGCTTATGGTCAATTAAAAGATACTTCTTTATAACTGTGTGAAAATTCGACATTGCGACAATGATTTCCAAACTAGACGATTTCGGCTGCTTGATCGCCGGTCCCATCTGAACGAGACTCCACTTCGGCAATGACAGGCTGATAACTAGTCGAATGTTACTCAATACTTTGCTCACTGTTTGTGTGGAAGACTTTTCATCTAACCAAATAAGCCGACTTTGGAAAAATAATCCACTGTGAAGTATAATTTTACATTACCAAGCCTGGTTTGCGCACATAGTATTTTCAGAAAGTTCATGTGGTTGATTCTAATGCAATACGGTTTATATAAAGAGAGTTCTTATCATTGCTGTATGACGGAATCTACCATCTCCTGAGCCAAGGCTATTAAATGAACAATGTACCGCTAGACGCATTGTTAAGACAGCACCAAGGAAAGAGACGGATGACACTGAATTTCAAGCTCATAACCACTAATGAAGAAAACTAATTAACTCTTCACAGGTACAAGTTAGGACATAACCAACGTAATTCTGATATCATTTCTTGACTATCATCTCGTGAATGAATTTCGTTCCAGTAAACTTTTTTGAAACAAGCCGTATCTACTTACATACACTGAAGCTGGGGACGAAGTTATCTCTGTTCAAGACATCCCTAATTGTCAGATACCCTAACGAGTAGAAACATGTCGGGAACAATTAGCAGTTTAAAGCCTACCGGCCGTGATTATCCTAAACCCCACGATCAGGACTCAATAATACCGGACAGGACAGTTATGTTGTATTGCTCGTGGATTTGGAAAGCCCGGTTATCAATTACGTGGAGGCTTCCAAAATCCGTACGAACGATCCCATGTACTTTGAAATTCAACTAAGTAATAGAAAATAATGAAAATATAGTCATTGATTAATCGTATTCCTGGTAGAAATTTGACAAGTTCAAGCGGGTGACAGCATTTATCATCAAATTATATTGGCTAATTTGTTACAAGCATCCATTAATTTGACGTTTTTTATTTCTCCAAACTGTCATAATTTCTCAGCGCATCTGTCTCACCGGACTGTGCGCATAGAAATTAAAGTACTTTGACTTTAATCAACCGTGATCCACATATCCACGTGAATGCGTGATTCCTTATCTAAGGCCATCAAATAACCCGGCTCAGTGGTATCTTGTACTGTGACATAGTTTTCTAGCTAAACAATGATACTAAAAAATCTGAACTTTAGCACTATTAGCGGGGCCTATGTGGAGAATTCTACCACCATCCATGCGGGATTTTGTGCACGATGTTGGGGTGAGTTGACACAAATTTATTCTTACACGCTTTGCACACTGACAGTGTAATTTGGACTGAACAAAAAGGAATATGTGTCGATACGTTATAATATTGTCGTAAATAAGCTAACAGTAAGCTCTAATAGCGCAGACAAAATATTGGGTCATTAAAGTTTGTACGGAAAAATTTGTAATAGTTCAAAGCTATCCGATGAAACCGACTGAAATTTGTCAAGGGGGGTATAACAAGGTAATTAGAGAAAGGGCAACTGATTGTTTTTTTAATTCTTTAGGATGTGGAGTGACTTTCATGATGTCCAAAGGGTTTTGACCATTAAAATCTGGTTAAGACAATGACAAATAGCGAATATAGATACAGACAGAACTCTTGGTTCGGTTTGCTTGAAGGACAAATGACGTTGAACTGGAGAGTGAGTTTATTTGTGCGCGAGCGTTACGCAAACTCATGCCTACTATCCGGAATAGTGGGCGCGCGGAAGGAAAACAGAACAGAATGGGATGCATTCAAAGTTGACTGATTTGATGACGTTGACAGTCGGTAAGATAAAATTTCTGTAAGCTTTAGAAGTAGCCCCTTTATGTGAACGGCTGTCGAAGATATTCGGGTTACCACGTGAAAGATTTTGCGGTCCCATCTGATTGTTTGCCAAGGAAAGGAATCCAAAAAGAAATCACAGTTCGGCAGTCAATCTAAGCGTTTCTGTCATTTGCCGGGGGCTGGTTATCATTTAAATAATCTAGTCCATAGATTAGCAGTCTTTGGCTGTCTTTTTATCAATAATACCATAGGGCGAAAGAAAGATACAATCTAATGCAATGCCTATCGGAGACGTGTCTGTCCCAGGTGAGCAGTGCAACCCAGCAATAAAGTTTTTTTACGTCGTGTGAATTTCTTCAACGGTTGGGATTTTATTCAGAAAGTATGATTCCATTCCAACTCTGGTCATAAGAGCTAGGAACAGAAAATATCAACCAGGAGAGGGACGAGACTCACAACCGACAAATAAAGGGATTGATTACCAACATATGACAAGTGTGGTTGCAAAGGATAGAGTTAGTATAACCGTCAACGTTTAGTAGCTACAAATTCGAATGGCACCTTAGAGTGTATTTTTAATCTCTTTTGTCTCTATTTCGGTCTTAATCGATCCATAGACTATGACCAAATGTCACGCCTATTAACTGGTTTAATTCACCTCACTGGTCCTACAAAGCATGACAAATAGTTAATTTGATAGGTTGGGCATTAGATTTGATCCTTAAGCAATAATGGCGCATTTTGCCTTGATCATTTTAAGTGGTATTGAGCGGGAGGTCGGCGTACGTTATCGGAATCAACCCAGTCTATGGATCATCCATCATTATGGTGATAAGTGATTTGAATTCTATTTCCAGTGTGCACGCAGATGGCAGGCGCCAGTTAGCTATCTCTAATACTCTGAAGGGCATATTTTTACCTTATTAGACTCTAGAAATATGGTTCCCTGTCTCCACCGTGGCAGGGTATTACGGTGGCGAGGGTATGCGGCCCATCAATTTCACCTCGCCCTTATTCCAAACGTTCAGTGGATAAATAGCAAATTAGTTAAAAATGTTATGCCACTAAAATTAGAGGCCCAACGAATAGTGCTTGCATTAAGTGACTGGCAGCCTTCTACCGGTTTAGTTCATGGCCTGTCAGCTTGGACGTCGCGGGTTTGAATTGTCCCACCGCCGGCCAAATTTCCCACCTGGCAGCTCTCTGACAGTCATGACCCCGTTCCTGAAAACGATATGGACTTTTAATTCATTAAAATGAGGATTAGAGGATCGAAAAGAAGATAGATGAAAAAGGTGCTGATTCTTCAGATTCCAGATAACGGCACGATTCAGTTTTAGGCATAAAATTGATAAAACATAAAATAAAACAATTCATCCTATTGGGAGCCTGGCTGGTTATTCACGCAAGTCAGTTATGACAAATGGAACACCGAACAAAGGATATAGGTGGGACCCACTCCTGGCAATTTTTGGCGCATCGGACAGAAGTTTCATTTACCGTGTGCCAAAGCATACCATTACTAGCAGTTAAATGAATTACCTTGCTCATGGGATTGCTAAGCCTCTTGGACAGTTAGTTAAGGGCGTGGACAGAGGATGAAGGACATTGGGAACATCAAAAACCCTTACTTAATACAAATATTTGTATACAACTTGCCGGACTGGATACCAGGAAAGAACATTCATACCATGTACCCTACGGTTAGATATAGTTAAAAGTCGCCCCAGGGCTTCTTGTTTGAAAATTCTTGCCTCAGGTCAATTAGCTGTGAATTTACTGTTTAACTTGAGTGAATTACTTTCGGTTTTCATGCGGTCTGAGAGAGTTCAAGTCTCATTAATCTACCACTATGAGCAATGCTCCGAGCAAAATAGTACTCCATCACTTCCCGACCACCTCTGTGAAATAATGAAAATTTTGCTCCATAGCATTGCTGCTGTCATTGCTGAAACGGTTAAAAGTGTTTAGATCAGATGCTGACAATCCATTGTCCGGATTCCAACAGGTCATTCTGATGCCTCCAAATGGGCAACATTAAGGCCTGTTTTTCACTGACTTACATTTCGAAGCTTGTGAGTAGCATCTTCCTTGAACAACTATGAACTTTTCATCCTCTACTCATCCTCATGTAATGCAAATTCTAGTTTTTCTTACATCATCATTGCATATCTGGGTGGTTCGGACATCATCTTAACTGGATTAAGGAAATCAGCAGTCGGTACAATAGTTCGCAGACATTCTCGATATAAAATCTGCTGGTCCTTGAGCTGGAATGTTTGTGCGCATTAGTTATGAGAATGCACTTTGCTAGTCTATCCGTAGTTCGTTATCCTCAGGCTGGTTACTATTTTTCTCACTGCAATCTCATATGGTTCTGCACTACTCCAAATTTTGGATTCTCTGGTGTCCATTCCATTCATCCGTTTAATGAGCTCCAATGGCTAAGGTGCATGCTCTTTCCATTAATCCATTTGTGAAACACACCTTTAAGAAAACTCCAGTTCGTTCTAATTCATCAGGCATGATTATCGGGCATTTTTATTTTATCGATACTTAATGGGTTCTAGTAGACTTGTCTTTCGAAATATTTATTCCCTGTTTGGTTGCTGTCCATTCAATCTTGTTTTTTGGTCACCATTGTCAGTATTCCAGAGTGCATGTTACTATTTCCGGGAAGCTCATTTGTAGAAAACTTTCTGTTAATTATATTTTTTTGCAGGACTAAACCATTCACAATATCTGCATGATATTTTGACTACACAACTTGCTATGCAGGATATGTAAAATGTCTTTGAACTGCCTCGTTCCAATGAGTAGCCGCGCTCAAACTGAGTTGAAATTAGGCTAAGTACAAACCGATATTCACGATGTCAAGAAAGAGTGCCTCAGGCATAGGATACAATGAGACCAGAAGTTTTTATTACACTGGGCAAATTCCTCAAGGCAGATCTGCAATCAGTCGAGTGTAGACAATTGAGCGGGGTTTCATTGGGTATTTGTGATTTATATGATCTATCCCACAACTTTTTGTCACGCCAGATAATTCATATTGTGCCCCAAGTTATTTGGATTTTATAAGAGTTTAATGGCTGGTTTTTTCGAAATGCATTGTATCTTTCCGGTTAATCGCAATATGTCTTCTATTGTTCCATATTCGCTTTCTGCAAAATTGAAGTCATTTTTAGTTAATCACTGGCTCCTATTCTGTCTAAGCCCAATAGGATCCTCATCTATGTGGATCCGAGTAAACAACTGGGATATCCATATAAATACCGAAGACGATCTAATTCAACGGAGAACTTCGCCCACTCGGTGTAGAAGACTTAATTTAGTACGAAAATTTGGAATGGAGTTAACAGAACCTCTGCCTTTCCTCCCTTGGAAACTGTCAAGCTTTCTTTACCTTCACTGTAGGCGACAAATGAACGGTAAATGCTCACGAGGATTTGATGGTCCAGTGATAAAACACGTTTTCTAATTCAAAAGATGGCGTTCAAACCCTAAGCTAGATGAAAATATGAACCAAAGATAAGCTCAAGTAGAGCAAAGGTTGAGTCTGTTAGGTCCCGAGTTCCGAGTGAAATGAAATAGCAGGGGTTCGAATGTGCAGGTTTTGGTTTGAAAAGCATCCAGTCAAAAATGAATAACCTGTTAACAAATGAAGAACTGCATTTGCGAAAACGTATATTTCCTATTGTTATTATAGATAAACAATTTTCTGGTAATCTTCCAATACAAGTTCAACTTTTTTTACTCCATCATAAATACACAGAGTTTCCCAAGAAACACCGGGCTTTCGTCTGACATACCGATCTGAACGTCCGACACCATACACAGTAGTAATAGGCAAACTGAAATCTGTTCGCGTTAAAATCTCATTTTGAGTCACTTAAATTGTGCATGGATTGGCAATTCAACTGAGGAATACGGCCGTGATTCATCGAAATGTTTCTCTTTTGTCATTCAAAGCTATTGTTCGGAAAAGACCCATAGTTTCGCCTGTCGGACTTTCATAGAAGCCATATCATATAAACTAGAAAGAAAGGTGAATATCGAGATTTGTAGTGGGTCTGCATTTTTTTCATTGCTTTTTCTATTCGTCCCCACCGACACCATTTAACTGATTATATTTTGAAATAGTGTTTTGACCAATTAATGAACGTTAGCCGTCCCTTTCTTCACCTTGACGTGTTGCCGTGCTGCTCTCTTGCTCGACGCTACCTGATCGAACTCATCCGGTCCTACCGAATGAACTTGGCGACTAGCATGCAAACATCCCATCACCAGCCTAGGCGACACTACCAATCCACAGGTTCAAGCGCGAAGCTAAATGATCAGTTCAAGTGAGTGATGGATCTGTTACGATGCCAGTCATAAGTTTACTGTGAACGTGTTTTGAAACCCAAAAATGTGTGATCGAATCTATATTTCATTTTAGACAATTGCAACACATCCATTAGCACAACCCAGTCTAGCTAGTCACTGCAGGCAGAAGATTGTTAGGACTGGCCCATTTAGCAGTTGCTGACACGTTCTTATGAATGAAGAATCCGTTAGATGGTGTAGGTTTTGCCTGATGCAATGAGCTCCGGAGAAATCATGGTTTACTTATACCTGGGAAAATTTATTATGGTACTCCATTTTGTGCCTATATTCATCAGCCTTTGGGGGAGAGTCCCCGATACAATGCACTTTGCATTTGGTTTTATTGAGCTAAACTCTAGTCCCAAATAAATCGAAATGGTCGGGGAGCGCAATTCATGCTTGCCCTGAATACCTCTACTGGGCACTATCTTCTCGTGGCGGAGGGTTTCCCCCCAAAAAGCGAGTGACCTTTGATATGGGGTTTAAGGTAGTTAACCATACCTTGCTTCTAAACCAGCTGCCTGTGGTAGAAAAATTCTACTGTGTGCTCAGGGGCATCTGTGAAAGAGGGTTGAATTGGGCACCCAACGTGTCAAGCCTTAACCAAAGAACGTGCGAACTGGGTAGTCAATCGCTGGCTCCCAATGGGTCCCTTGACACTTAGATTGTCATGCAGTTCTGTTGATTAGATCATTTGATCAAAAGTTTGGGATAGGGTTCCCTAAGTACATCCTCCAATTTGGTTTCGGATCAAAGAGGCATCAAGGATCCCCATAAATAATCGATGACGGGAACATGCGTGCATCGAGAACTGGTATGTGCGGGGAAATCACCATCTTCTCTGCCCCTTCTCGCTCATCGTTTACATATTTTGCCATGATTTAGATGGCACAGTAGAGGCATTTAGATTTATGCATGATATATGCCCACTAATCCACCGACTACCATCAACTGTGACGGATTAGAAGCTTATGTGAGTTAAAGTTGGTAGCGGATATGTGGTGGAACTGAATGTCATTTTCCGGTGAACTCTTAGCGCATCCAGTTGCATTGCATAGTTACCATTTGAAACAGCCACTGTGACAGAAGTCTGCGTGCAGTTGTCTGTTTCCTTCATGGCTGTTTTTGGGATGTTATTTTTACAAGCTTTATGTTATTCCATACCATATTTATACATTTGCATAGGTGGTTTATATGGCTAATTTCCCTTCTTTCATTTATTTTCTGTGTTCGGCACTCGTCAGATCTAAAAATGAGAAAATTCAGCGGCTTGAAATTGTAGGACAAGGTGGTTCGATTAACCACCTAGATGATGTATCATGGAGTTTTTATAATCGAATAGCTGCTAAAATTCGAAAGTTCTCAATGATTTGAATGTAGTTACCGTACTATTATTCACCTAAGCCACAGACCAAAGCTAGTCCAACTAGAATCAGCCAAGATGCATAGTCTGTACATCACCTATTAGACCGAAGTTGAATGTATTCTGCGGACCAGAAAATCCCCTTCACCGAACCTTTGATTTACAATCGTCCTGTCCGGTTTTGCGTTCCATTCCGGGCACGATGGGTGCAAACAGATGGTAATTTCTAAGACGTCTGACAAACAGATGGTTAATGTTTCCATAGCTTCCAGGGCTACGTAACATGTAGAAGCTGCATGGCGCGGTCTAAATGATTGCGCAATAAATTGGTTGCGAGCAACTCTAATCAACCACTACTAACATATATTTATAGTAAATGCACCCTATCCTTGACTAGAGAGCTACCGATGCCGACTGACCCAATTAGGGTTATCCCGACAACCCAGATTGGATACTGCCTACTTGGTATCACGTTCGTCAATACATGCGCTTATCCTCAAATCATTCTGAATTGGGGTAATCAAACCAACCTGAGATTTATTTTAAAATATCCCAATTCTGACAGTAAGCATAGCTACGGTGACAGACTAAAAAACAAGTAAACCAGATTCCAATGTACATTCAATACTGTCAGTGCCAAGAAAATAAGGTATTTACCCCGGGGGGGGTGTAAACATGACTTGATATTCACCAGAGTCACAGTTTTGTTCACACAGTGACCAGCTTTTGTTATTGATTTTCAAAGCTGGCTAATACAGGTGTGCGCCTGTGTACGGTAACCCGGATGGCTCCGTGTAATTGAAGTTTTGTGGTTCCAAACTCCAGTTTGGCTTCAATAAAGAATGATGTAGTTTACAGGTGGCTCTCACGCGTTTCGGTGAATATCATCTTGCTCAGTTGTGTTGGCATAATTTGTTAAAACTGCTCTTGTAATCTAGTCGTTCCTTGACGTCAACTATCCGAACGAAACAAAATGAAAGAATACACTGTCATATTTTCATCTGACACAAAAAATAGTGTTAACTTCCGTAAATATGTTTGCACAGCGGTTCATATAATTCAGATCACATCAAGGCATTTCAAATAAAGAAAATTAAGGTAGATTTATTTTGAATGGTAATGGTGCCTTGTTGAACCGTGATCATTGTTAAAAATCACTTCACTGGATATCAAAAACCGCGGTTCCTAGTAAAATACATTCATGTCATTTGAATTTGATTTGAATGACATACATAAATGTTTTGATTCTCAAGTGTTCTAGGCTATGAGACAAATGTTTTATTCAATCGATTATCTATTGTAGAACAAAAGCGACAATGCCATATTTCCAATACTCTTTGAACGCCAGTGCCCTAACCAGAGACCATGGCAGTGCCAAACTGACTTAGTTTATCATACACTTACCGATGCATGCGGTCAACAGTTCCCGCGGCAAGAGAAGTGCGACATACTCATTCGACTTGGGGCTTTGAATCGTTTATCTACACTCAAACAGAGATGCACTAGCAATTCTCAGTAACGGCTGTGCAGTCTACTCATATTTTACAAAAACAAACCAAATCTTCTGACTGCAATCCTATTGTTTGAGTGCAACTGGCAATTTGCACTACTTGAAGAAGTCAATAGTTGATCGATGCGATTCTCCAGCAGCTATGAGCGGTATATTTTTGTGCCCTTTATTTTCATTGGACATTTAATCTGGGGCTTTTGAACACTTTTTGGGCATGCCTAAGGTTCGTCAACCCAAAAGGAAAATAATGTGACTTTGATTTTCGTATTACACTCCCGGTTGGATCAACAGGACTGGTTTGGAATGGAATCCTTATAGTGAATTGTTGAATGTTTTTCGTCGGTTAGCCAAAGGGGTGCAAATGTTGACTTTTTCTCTAACTGTGGAGTTGACGTTTAACTTTTCCAACGGGATTTCTATGTCAAAATAAGTGATCTGTTGCACAGACATAGAAATATTCGAACAGATGAGTGCCGGACATGCACACATGATTAGCGGCAATAACTGAAAATTCGATCTTTTGCACCGTAGGGAATATACGTGCAGTTATTGTGCAAATTGATATGACATAGATCACATGAATACTTCATGCCTCAGCAAGTAAGAAAACATGGAAACAAATTTTTGAATTTGTATTCCTTTTACTTTTCGAGAACATGGGATTCTTTTTGACAGTAAGCCTCAAACTTTGGTGTCGTCTAGCTAGCAAATGGGCTAGATATCGGATCAATACCGCCTTCCGGCCACCGTATGTATATCTCACTCGTGGCCTGTTAAAAGCATGCTAGTAAGAACAGAGTGAAGATTATTCACAATTAGTTGGTCAATGTATCACTAGAAACCTGATATCAGTAAGCATTGGCTGCCTATGGGCCCGCCGCTATTCCACAGTAATATTTTGGTCATCTTGATATGGCGTCCAGCAACCCCAGGATGACATTATTTTCGCCTCATACTTCAAATTATTTTAAAATTTCCCCGCTAGTGTCCGCTGTTTAGGAAGCTTGTTAAATTACCACGTCAACACATCAAACGGACATGGATAGAGCCTTGATTCAGGCAGTGATATATTTATGCATGAAGTTTAGCCTGGACCCGAGTCAGGTCTCCATTGAAATGGACAGCACATTCACCAAGTTTTGGGAGAGCTAAACAAGGGGTTCCTTTCTGAGTTACGCTCGTTTTCTTTACTTTGTCTGTTTTTTCGTATCCGAAAGTGTCTCCGTTACCAAAACAATGAAGTCGACGGTATCCGCAATGCATACTCTTCTGATCCGTTTCTAGGGCTTTATTTACTTTATTCATGTAAGATTAAATGATTTAGACGGGAGTATGGCGAAGAAAGAGATTTTCTGAAAACGTTCCCTCTAGAATTTAGAAATTTCTAATTGTTCGGCTGCATAACATATGTTTTGCATCCGTCAGCAAATTTAATATCGCCATATTGGAACGACTAACCCTTTCAACCATAAAAGTAGCAATTAGTGATAATCATAAAACTCCCGATTTGTGGCATAATCAATCCGTTCTCCAGTTCCGGATTGTTTAGATATTGTTCCACTCTATCTAGAAAATGGTGCACGAAATATCAAAACTAATCTTTGTCAGGATGAGTGAAAAAAGCCTTTTCGTTCTAACATTTTAATACGAACCTAATTCTGTCTGTGATCACTTTCGAGTGTGACTAATTACTTCCACAAAAGGCACCTATTTGGTTCGAGTGGTGTGTTTATGATGAAAACAATTAACCTTATTTCAGTTTAACATAGTAGAAAAGCGTAAACACCAAAATTTTGAGCCGTTCGAGGTTTTGCGGTCAGTAAATTTTCCTTCACATTGCGATGTAAAAATATTTTGCTCTTTCTCTCTGAATCGTTAAATACCAATTTAGTTAGCTGATGAAACTTGCCCAACTGGCCTTGATACAAGGTCATCTTTGATTTAAAACAAATCAAAATCTAGCAAGACAATCTTGTTTGCAATCAACGGCGGGTATTAAACTCCATTCAACATAATATATTCCCATTTATATGTAGTTAAATTAAGTTTTTAAGTGCACAGTCAATCCTGTCGGAAAAACTACTTTGGTTTCATTTTTGGCCGCAAACATAAATGATTCGAAAACGTTTATGAAATATTGACTGTCCCGGAAAATTCCAGTTTCCACGTGCCTGTGAGCTTGCCATAACAACGCAGTTCACTCGTGTTTAACTGGCCTTTATACAGTCTTCAAACAGGACTAAAATGGAAACCTGTAAATAAATTCATATCTGCTGATGTTTCTTTATACATTGTAAGTTCTAGAACCCTAAAAAGCGTTAACGGAGGGCGTTTTCGAATGCACCACAATCAACAAAACATTTTTCTCACATTCCTGTGCATTCTCTTTGGAACTCGAAACTCTGCTAAGGACAATTAAGCTAAGATGTTTTCTTTCATTCCGGTGGTCATATGACAGGTGCTCCAAATAGCTCCAATCGCCTCAGCTTTCCACAGTTCCTCGAATCCATATCCCTACGATCCAATACATTTCACGCCTTGTATTCTCACGTGGGACATCACCAGCCGATGGAAAGTAATCGTTGCTTAATTTAAAATTGATTCGCTCTATGGGTCCCGCTCTTATTGTTCTTAACGATTAACCAATGCATTTGGAATAATGTACTATTCTTAAGAATTTAATGGAGCGTGAAAGGAACAACTGGGTCTCCGTTAGCTCAGGCGAATTGTATCAAAAATTTCAGTTGTAGACAGTCAGAAAAAAAACAGCAGAAACCACGCGAAACGTCATCCGACATCAGGTTAATCGCGACAACACATTGAAGGACAAAATGGAAGCAGTCCGACATGGCTGATCACTAAGGCAATTGATCTTCTTCTCGAAGAACAGGTGACAAACGGAGTCACCTGGAACGCAATTACATTGTCCCTGATCACTAAAAACACACTGAGCTATGCTAATTTATTTCTGGAAGAGTAACCAGTGCTCGATGAGCTTGGAGACAAACAAACACAAAACAGACAAATTTATTGTCAGCCGAATTAATCAAATGATAGGATCTGAGCTGGCTTGCCCGCTCACACACGCACGTATCTACAAACAAACATGTGTGCATATCGCAGTCTGGTATGCCACGAACACATTATGCAAATGTGCCCGAACTTGGTGATGCGATCGAACGTCAAGGAGATCCATACGCATTCACACGCACGGAGGTGCACACACCTACACACACACACACACGTAAGGCGACAGAGAGAGCTCAGTTGTGTTGTATATTGTGAGTCAGACAAATCTGGGTAGGGCAATCAGTTCACAATTGGAGTTGGTTTCATTTTACCCGGATGATTTTGGATAAACCAGGCTAATCGTGATCGTGATCATGACGATAACCCGTCCTAGATGCCTGAAGCCAACTGCGCACCAGACATTAAAATGTGGGTTATTTTGGACACAAAGCTCTCTAAGCAAATCTTATTTCAAGTTGAATTGTTCTCATAGTAATTGCTCTAGTGGCATAGATGTACATCACGGAACATTCCAGGCATCTTGAATGATGATCAAATTATAACTGCTAGACATTTCGTTTCGGTAAAGGAACATTGCTCAGCAACTCAAATAATGCGTATGATAGGATAAATATTGTCTGCCTGTCGAACCAATATGTCAAAGAGAGATTTCGTCAGACACGTTGTTGTCTTTCCAAGTTCACACTTAGAGTGGTCGCTGATTCCCAGTAGGAGTGAGATGCCAGGGTGGAACTTGCCGTGCTCTTCTGGTAACACTATAATGTATAGGTTAGTAACCTGGTGCAAAAAAGACGCATAATTGTGAAATCAAAATTTAGATCCCCACAAGTTGTGTCCTCGCAACGAAATGAAATTTTCCCGAGATGTTTTCCACTCATCAGGGAACCATAAGCAATTTTACTGTCCACTACGATTGCACGCTCTCGAAAAATTCAGATGTTTAGAATCAGTAGTATACGAACAAAATTAAATTACAACTTGCTATTCGGGAAACTCACATGAAAGCGCAAATTATTTTGTCAATTTTTGTAACAACTTGATGCCTCCGGCCAAAGGAAATCAGTTAGAACGAAACTATGCTCATTGTTGATCGACGCAGATGCGTCTCTCCATAACTTGTCATTTGTTGACAACAATGAAAATGCCATTACAAAAAATCTGTTTGCATAGCTGTTTCTAATGAAACACATTTTCCGAATTTTTCGGGCAAACTATCGTTAAGAAGAAAACATATTTTTAACGCATTCTAAAGGAAGATAAAATGCCGCGCTTTTGAGAGGCACCACTGACAGAATACCAGTCTGGACAAATCTACTCCAAATGACTCCCCTTTAAAGTCATTTGGCTCAATTTTCAACCCGGTAGCATGCAAACCGTGTACAATATCAATATTAGTACTCACCGCTCTGCCACCTTGGCTGCGCACACTTGGGCTCCCAAATTCCAGAGGCTGATGACTGTCCATTTCCGAACGATCAGTTTGTGTTCTGCCAAAGCGGCTATGGCTGACTGTTGGCGTACTACAGCTGTTTAAAAGCAAGTAGTCATCCGGTGACAGATAAAAAGAACACCGACGGCATAAGATGACTGATCATATGAACGGTTAGCCAATCAGAACTAACCCCACCTTTGTACGATCGTGCACGACTTGATCAGGTGTGCTTTTTAGCCCGGGGGTTTTGCAAAATATTACCTAGGCCAAATAACCGACGGATACAATGAGATACATAGGTCGCACGGTGCCAGAGAACAATCACTGTGCATAGTTTGAAAGATCCTCTTGGTGGAGAGAAATCCTGTGCTTTTCCCAAGCTCACGTTTTTTTATTGAGCATTTGGTTGATCTTTACGTGGTTATTCATTGTTTCGGATCATTATGTGAATTCCATTTTTACTCCAATTTGAAAGCAACACTATTGTGTTAGATACGTCACCTATCACGCTCTCAGGTTGAATGATGAGAAATGGTTGGTGGAAAAATCCGGTGTGCGAATATTCAGTGACTAGAAAGTTTCATTTGATCCGCAATAAGAAAACAAACGTACGGAAAGTTATTGAACACAGTGAAGCCCTCTGTTGATCACCTAGCTCAGGAATCTATAAGAAGGCTTTACTTTTGCACTGATGAAACCGGTTAATTAGTCCGGTGGAAATGCAGGAATGAAAGTTGGTAATTGGTCGCTGGATGGCTGAAATGCGCTATGGCCGGCTGTGGCCAAGTGGATAAGGTTGTGGCGTTTGGACGTGAAGGCCACGTGTTCAAATTCTCCCATCGCCGGTTAACTTACCCACTTGGCAGCCATTTGTTGGCCGCGGCCTCCTTCCTGAAAACTGATTTGCATTGTTATTTCATTAATAAAGAAAGTGAATGATAATTAAAAAATAAACAACTTTAGTTGCGCGCACTTTTACGCAATGCAATACACTGCAGTCATACATGTGACTAGTAGTTCAGAATGAATCAATGAGAGAAAAAAATGCGTGCACGATTTGTATCCAATTAATAAAAGAAAAAAGTATTCGCGGAACCCACAAACGCTTTTATTAGAATAAGCAACGAAGTTTTTGGCCTTGTCGGAGAAAGACGACAGACATCAATAGAGGCAGTCGCAAAGTTTCCGAATTTTTGACACTTTATTCAGCAAATACTTGAATCTTGCTAATCGTTATAGATTCATTTAAATCGACCCATTATTAGTATCTCTAGAAAAATTCGCCTTCATTCCGTTGGTCCATATGTACTCGTGTGGACTAGCCCGTTTGTGCACGTTTCTGTCGAACGTAGTAAATGATTTGTTAGTTACGTGTAGGTTAGGAATTTTTATCCATTAGGGATAGGAGTTGTACTGGTAACGGAGCTTCAGCCTTACTCGTACGAATTTCCGTACACATTCTCACAGAATTTTTATCCAGAAAGACATGAAGTTAGGTAGTCAGATTCCGTGCAACAAACGGTCTAAGCACAGACAGAAATCGAGACATAAAACAAAAGGCTGTTCAGAAAATTGTGCAAGTTTCCTCTCACAATTTGTGACCAACTTCAGCAACGTCATTCGTGTACTGAAGACGGTGTTGAAGAAAAACTCGATGAGGATCACTTTAATCTAGCTTTGTACTTGAAGTATTGGCTTGCAGTTTATCAACATCAATAAGAGCATCGATATAGTGAACAAATGCTTCAAATGGCCGGTCGTCATAACCAACATTTCCTACAGATGTTCTACAGAATGTCGTCCCAAAAAGATTTTCTCGGCTATGTTGCCAGGACGAGTGCGAATGTCCGGCGCAACCCGGCAACCGGATTGACATTTGATGGTCTGTCCTGTGCAATTGGCCAAATTAGGATTCCAAATCAAACGTGTGTCGCACGAGATGCGTACAACGCCGTGCTGACTGACATCTGTGGCGCACATGTGCATTGGAAATCTCTTCTACGCATAGGTCATCTACCCGTTAACCTGTTTGTACTACGTTTGTTTGATATGCATTATGAGTTCAACTGGATGTGGCACGTACATATAAAAATGAATACTTAGTAGAAATGAAATGCCTGCGACTTTGTACTCCCTTTGTGTATTTGACCAGAAGAGAGGAAAAAATATGTGCATTTTAATTTACCGTTATTGTTCTCCTAAGTAAACATTCTTTACATCAGAGAGAATCGTTTCGTCATTTGAAGTACAAAGAGGCGCATTAAACTTGCGTCTAAATCATTTCACTGAATTGTGTGGATTAGTACCTTCTTGGTGCATGAACTTGTCAAAACGTGATCAATCACTTCGATGATGATCCAACAGTCAGGGACTGAGATTTGCTAAAGCGGATACCGGTGTACTTGGCTGCTAACAAGAGCCTGGTGATAGAACAACCCGGAGTTTGGGCCATGAAAACCAACGAGGGGCTGAGGGGCTATCTCTGTTATCAATTTTAGCATGATGGTTTATTTTTTTGCCAAAAAGGATAGGACTGGCTTTCAACATGAAGGGCAGAATTTTCGGGTTAAATACATTCTTGTATGTCTACTCCAATCTTTCGGCCGGTAAGAGTTACGGTGCGGAATGAGCAATTGACAAACGATTTTTGGACATTTACGCCCAGATGTCAAATAAAAATTGTTCATACCATCTCATTACGGTCTTGGGCTCATTAAGTGTCATTTAGAGCAACGCAAATATCAGAATGTGCAGCACATGTTTAAAAGTAAAGTAAAATTAAACATATTCATAGCAACTCGACGAACAGTGATATTTCTTGAAGCCAGAACGAGAAAGTGCGATGAAGTTCACAAAGACTGGGGGAAAATCGGGCACTTGTCAAGGTTCCCGGAACATCCGAAATGAGATACATGGGTGACTGTTTTTTATGTTATTCAACGAGGTGCATTTGAATAGTTTTTCGTTTTCTGATCAAGTAACGTGTGGGTGAATGAAAAGACGGCATTGCTATTGGAAAAAAGACTTGAAAGATTTTCCAGTTATTCCCACTTGTCCAGTATGCGTGCACAGCAATCTCTGTCAAATATATTTCTGGTCTTTCCAGTGATTGTTATTGCTAGCAAAGTAAACGAGCGGGATATTCGATCCAAGAATTTAATTGCCTGGACTCAAAATCTTGTGGTCTTGTCATTTCAATCCTGCAAATGCTATCGGTCTATCGATATCCATATCATTCTGCCAAACTAGTGTCAAACAAAAGTTGGATCATAAATAATAAAAAATACGTATTTCGGGAAATTATGAGGTGAGAATATGGCGTTATTGTCAAAACAACTGATTTCGTGCTCTTCCGTGAAAGCTACTGTTTTCGCTGTGTGCTGAACGGGGATACAGAGCGAAAATCCAAGTATACGGATCTGTGTTTCTCTTCAATGGCAAACTAGTCTGATTCGTTGAAGAAGAATGCCCATGTGAGTAAATTCATTTGCAAAATCACATAGGCCATCTTGCATTTATTTAAACTAACGTCAAGTAAGAAGGACAGAGGTGCCTGCTCCGGTTCTAATAAGCTCTGTAGTTCAAAGGATAAACACAACAGTTTAGAAGTTAAGCAGTACAGTTTAATGGACAAAGAGCACAGGCCAACCATAGAGTTGAACGCTAAGGTTGCCGCAAGACGCTCCTGAATGCGACTGGATGACTCCCGAAGGTGCTTTCGGTTCGAAAATATTATTTGGAGGGGATTCTGTCCCCACACATTGAGAAAAAGTTCAAAGCCACACTAACGATTTTTTAAACGGTAGAAAGGTAGATTGTCTTCTACTTTTCTTTTCTATATCTGTTTACTTGACGTTGGGGTAAATTAGATTTAGAATTGTTTACAAGATGATCATTAGAAAAGGTGGCTGGGCCCCTGCCTGGTGCTCTACTCAAATAGTGACCGAAGTAACCGAGGATACCATCTTATCATTGGGCGTCAGTTAGATCCCGTCGAAGTCCTCCAGAAGGGTGCTGTTTGAGACCATGCTGGTATAGCGAAAGCTTAACCCAATAGCTTCGCCTAACTGCTGAATCCACATCCACTCGGTTACGAAATCCAGACCAATAAAAAGAAGATGTTATTGTACTGTGTTCGTCATGTTCAGAGGACTCAGAATTTTATTTCCATTGTGTTCGTGTCCCTCTTTTTCAATTAGATTTTTTGAATTCTCAAATATATATTTCACACTTACGTTCACATTCATTTCTTCTCCGAACCGAAATTGTCGGGTCGAAAGTGGAGAATCTTTTTGATAAGTTTTTCGGAGTGAACTTGCTGCATTGTATGCACCGGAGGCAATGATGATCAGAAAATAACATTTGCATGACTGTGATTTTTCCGGCATTTTGTCGAAAAGCATTTAGTACCGAACGGATATTCATCGATATGGTTTTGGTAATGTTGTAATGCGTTCTAATAACGCCACAGTTGGCTTGTTTTCCCCTGTTAAGTTCACATTTTTCTTCACCTTTGTCTGTGTTCTATCACCGATAGGACCAATCAAATGCTCAGTTTCAGTCTTTTGTATCATTTTTTTGCCCCAAATCAGGCGCGTGTTTCTGGTCAGGCAAGTTTCACTACTCATTAATTCTTATCCTGGCTGACAAATAGTTTAACTTGCCACATACCAATTAGCAATTTTTATCGCGAACACAAATAAATACGGTGTTTTTTTTTATTCAAAGCACAACCGGAATCGTGAAATCCGTATGCTGTTTCAGTTTTCCAATTGGGTGAACGTGATTTATGAGAAAAATTTTATCTGTGCATCTTCCACAACACCCCACTCTGACAATTTCGCATATTGTTTTGAACTTTTCGGGTCCAAGTGTGGTGTACTTTTTTGTGCAAAGTTTACGGTTGGTATTGATCGGAATAACTATGCCCACTAATGCACGTATAAAACCAATAAACTCAGGTGGAATAGTACACAGTACGAATTACACCGCAGAAGTACGTATTATTCAAACAGAGGATTTATTGCTACAACAAACATTACAAAGAAATGTCCATACACATCACATGGTGATCAGTCCCACAAAAGTTTTATCGCTATGTTATTAGTTTTGGTGGTTTCATTCATACCAACATAGTACTACACACTTTTCTTTG
Source organism: Fasciolopsis buskii (assembly GCA_008360955.1). Classification (NCBI taxonomy): domain Eukaryota; kingdom Metazoa; phylum Platyhelminthes; class Trematoda; order Plagiorchiida; family Fasciolidae; genus Fasciolopsis; species Fasciolopsis buskii. Next base: position 206,213 of record LUCM01004462.1, on the reverse strand, counting down.
CCGACCTTCTATTCGTTTGCACACAGCTCATTCCCTTGTTAAAAGCCCCTTACAGCGATTTTTCATGATGTTTTCTGAGCCCAATAACTGGAATCTGTCTTCTCGGACCTGGTCTGTTCACTTTGATGATGTTTGTATGTTTTCATTGAAGCCTGTTCCCTGACAGGTTGATACTTACAGACAAGCATCACTTGGAATCAGTTTCAATCTCTTTCTTTCGTGTATGTTTATCCAAACAACATGTTCTCGAAGAAACGTTTCTGATATGCTCATCTAATCATTTGTTTCTATGTACACGGACTGCCTGTGCGTTATGGATAGGGTTTTCCGTCTGCCTTTTCGTGATATTACCGACGAACCAGAATGCCTGGCATTAACATAACCGCAGAGCATGATGGTAAATCATAACGTAATTTGAACAACATGGCAAGTTGTTAGTTGCAGAGAATTTTCAACAAAAAAATGATATAAGTGCCACTGGTCATTAGGGTTGGTGAAAAAAACATCACTTGACTAGGATTACACTTCTGAAGATTTAGGTTGACAGTTTTACGAGGCCTGGGAAGTTGTGATTTGTTTTCAGATGGGAAGACACAATTACTCTTGTGACCCAATCGAACTGGAGTATCGTGAGAACTTCGTGAGACTATTTAAGGAATTTTGTCGAACGAGGCATCTGCACGGAAAACCTGCGCAAGAAATCATGACAATCCACTCAGGTTTTTTTAATCATTCATTCCTTTTTTGACGGGACATCATGAAACATCATTTTCATGACAGTTCGTGTATATAAACAAGTTCCAAAGCGGTGAAATTGGCCTTCAGTGAAAAACTACAACTTGCTACTTCGAGTACGAACGTCGTGACAGTAACCAACCGAACGATGCCGGTTGCTGGCAGACATTATCTTTGCAATGTCTCATTTTACAATAGAAACTAAATTTTGATAACATACTATCTAGGTTGTCTGGATAAACAAGAACATTAAACAATTTTTCAGGGCACGAACATTGCTAGAGTTTATATCAATGCACGGTTAAAACATTAGCAATCAATTAGGACAGCTAACTAAATATTAGGGACGAAGGATTTCTTAGAGGCTATTGCTCTCCGAGAAACTAGTAAGCGACATTTACCGGTGGGCAGGCAGACACTGCTGTGGAAGTTTCCGGTTGTTTCTATTGTAACTTTGCCCAGTAGCCGCATTTTTAGCATATACAAATTTGTAGGTTGACAGTAGCTGTATTTCTGCCCATCACGGTCTTTTCCGATCTGAAATTAATGCCTGACTTATTTAGCATTTCACTTCGTTGTTCCAGAAAACCCCTATTGTTGTAAAAGTACTCCGTAACAACCAGCTGAAGAGCAGTTGTGAATGATATAATGTTAATAACACAGCGTTGTTGGTAGATGTAATGCGTCAACGTTTCGACTACCATGGATAGTCTTTCTCTAGTAAAACTTGCCTTGAGAAAGACTATCCACGGTAGTCGAAATGTTGGCTCATTATACCTACCAACAACGCTGTGTTATTAACATTATATCATTCACAATTAAAAACCAATACATGGTGCACCGATTTTTCGGTACATTCCTTGCATCATTTGGTCAGTTGAAGAGTAATTCGCGCTTGTAGCTACGTAGAATCTGACGCACCGGTGCTCGTCCATATTCGGTCACTTATATTCTACAACTTTGTGTTTTTGCTCGGTTAAAGAAAGGAACCGTTTAAATGTTGAAAAATTTTGTCGTGTAACTCTTGTCTGGATTCAGGGAGGATTTCAATTTTTTCGTTTCATTTTCACTCACAATAAAAGTGAGCTGCTTACTCAGTAAGCCGAATGAAGCGTGTTGAAGATAAATGGAAATCTTTTCTGGTCATTTAGACAGCACAATAAAAAAATTCGTTCTGAAGAAAAAGTAACTGATGAATTACTTTGACGGTGAATCAATTTTCTGGGCGGTTTGCAAGAATCTAAATTCCCCGGAAGTGCAGTTAGTTGACGATGAATAATGCAAAACAAAAGCGATAGGTACACGTTCTCGGAAAGATTTTCGGCGAAAAAGATTCGGACTAGAAGCCTTTAACCATTTTTATACTCTCAGGATTCATTAGGTATGGAATCCCCTGACCAATTCATAATCTCGGTGAATTCTTGTCGATCCATTGCTATGGGAACAATACTGCTGACAATAAAAGCTCATTTATTTGTAAGCTTTTGTCTTCTTTCTGAAGTTTGGCCTCATCTAGTCGATGAGAAACTTTCGACAAGTTACCGTGTGATTCACAAATGGACTCATTATCTGTACGCGGCCCTGGTTACTTAACTTGCGATTCTGGTGCGAATTAATATTCTCCTTGGTTTAGAAAATATTAACTTCCAATTTTAATCCAATCCGTGGTTAGGCGGTTTTTTATTCGAATGTTCCTCGCAAAGCTACGCTCATCCAAAGACTAAACAATTTTCTTAATGGACCACGGAACACCGGACTTAGTTGGCTAAAGAGTCAAAACATTGAGTCATGGCTTGTAAAAAACCGTGCTGACACCATGTACAAACTTTGCAAACTTTGATTTCCTCGGAAGAAAGCTATTGTGCACATGGTTTTATTTTGTAGCTGTCATTGTGAGAACGAGATCCGAATTGGAGTGTACAATAGACGGCAATGGTGCCAAAAACAGTGGGAAACTGAGGTCAGAAAATCTCGTTAACGAGACCCTCATTGGAAAGGAGTACTGGAGATGCATTTCATCGTTCACCTGTAGCCGATGTGTCGAGTGGATTTTTCGGGTCGATTGCAAACAGTGGAACAAGACACCATTGCTCCACTGATTTTCTTACAGTCTCAGAAGCAGATTCCAAATACTGTCACGATGCAGTACATGGTCCGATTTTCCCAACGCACAGTAACCGTATCTGCAAATACAATACGGAAACATGCGGAAACAGCGGTTTAGGGAATAGTCAGATTTAAAGCGAAATAAAGCCTGGACAAGAACATTTAGATTGCTGGAATTTCTCACTGCACAGGCAATGTGCTCGGTTTGGTTGACTTGAATGACTGTCTTTCAGACCGAACAGTTCGCGCATAAGCCTCAGATCGTCACATCAATCTTATACTCCGAAAGCATAAATCTTAAGGTTTGATCTCACTAATACTGATCAGCAAGCTTAAATCGAAGTCTGTCATAATTTACAGGATTGTGTTATCACAAAGCCAACCAGCTCCGTTCAGAAGCAACGAATCAAATTTATTCAGAGCTCTCATTCAATGATAACCAGCAGTGAGTGAACAACCACGAAAGGAGACAGGGCGAACATCCTGGTAGCTTCAGCCTGTTCCACATATTTCTCCCGGGGAACGGTGACATATTTGCAATGTTTGATCGAGCGGTGGTGAATTTTTTATTTGTATGGTCCCTAAATGGATGTATGCATTTAGAGAAATACTCCGGTTTCCACTAGTCGTGATTGGTTCTTATTTCGCAAGGACGATACTAATTTTAAAGAAGTCTTATTGGTGAGGAAACACCAAAATTATCAAAGATAATTATTCATGGCAAACCATTTTGGTCACGTTCGTTAAAGTCGGATTAATATCGCAAACCTCATCAGTGATTTTACACCATCAACGAGGACTTCGTTACCGGAATTTTGTCGTCCGGATGTCAGTAATTTAATCCTATCGAGTTCAAAATTCAACGGGTGAACATCATCTCATCCTACCCGACTTCTCAGCGAACCGTAATCTGCGATGTCACAATAAGCCAGAAACGATTGAGTTCCCATCTCACTGGCCAACCATGTTGACTGCCGTCTAGGTTTTGTTTACCATTGGTTTCAGTTTGTTTGAGTGACCGCTCAGAACGTGTTACTGATTACTAGCTGAAAAATAAGTCAGCCCAACCAACTAATTTTTTTGAAGTTTGAAATGCGCTGGCTAAAACGCAACTAGAATCCCAGATGCAAAAGGGTTTCTTATCTGGGTAGTCTGGACTTCTGTGATGTGACAAAACTCTAACGTCTCTTATGGAACTTTTACTGATGCTCTGGTACCTCAAGCTGCTTGCCAGGTGATATAGAACTCCGGAAGTGTACAGCATGTTACACAACACCGAAAGAGAATTCGAAACAAACTCCGAAAAGCTTGCGAAATCCAGTAACGTGAAATTAATCGGACTAGCTGTGGTAAGGCAATTTTCGGACTGGGTATTCTCAAAGCAAGCAACCAAACACTGGACAAGGTAAAAGACGATAAGAATTATCCGAAATCATCTCACGTTGTTGATACTCAAGTATGTACACTGAGAAGTACTGTGCGCCCATTGTTCGTGGAAGTACAAGTTGTGAAACCTTTTTCGGCCTTTCATTATTTTGAAACCATCTGTTTCAGTGCACGACGTAAAACCAACATACCTAACTTTTACGGAATACTGCCGCATGCCTCCGGGATAAAATTAATGAAATTGCACCAGAGTAGTCCCTGACTTGCCCAAGCCTGCGGAACATAATCATCAAAGTTTGGTAGCGTGAGACTCGAGGATTTAGCTGCTTGTCACGATATCACTCGCCCTCATTCATTACCTCATCCCCCTATTCCGTGTAGCCATAATGCTTAGTATTCGTTGATTTGCGTGGCAAGACAAGAATGGTAGCCTATCTGTGCTTCTCCAAATTGGTCATATTGCACTCACAAGTGCTCTGCACCACAATGGATTTCCTGATAAAACTTCCCAATTTCCATGTATTCAGCGCCCCTCTTCAGAGACATGTTCCAATAATTCCGGTTTACATCGACAATCAGAAATGAAAGAGGAGCAGAAGTACGACGAATAATGGTACACAGTTAGTTTTTCTCTACATTTCGCCTTGACCATTCGTGAGGGAACATCAACAAACACCTGCTCACAAAATTCACCAATCGTCCACAGATGGTGGTTGAGCAAAACAAATAAAATCGATTCTGTTAAAATTCGGAAGAATTATTTTTTGATGGATCAGAGGAAATTTCACGGAAAAATATATCTATGAATAGAATTGAATCTGAGAAGAAACCTATTATTTTCCAGTATGCCTGGGGTTCATTAAGCTTTGCATTGTCTGCCAGGTTCCGAAGTGTGGGATATATCCGGCAACCGGAACTGACTAAGTGTTCGACTCCTTGTAAACTCATTACCTTTTTCGGCTATGTTCATTGCCACTGGGACTGATAAAAGCCAGTTAAAATATTGCTCTCACGCATTTCAACAGAAAGAACTTGGCAAACCAAATTTTGTGCATCCTTGCGAGGATTACTTGACAATCCAGTTCCCATTCTGAACTAAAGGTCAGTCAGAATATTTGTCGAGCATGATGCACTGGTGACCGTACTGCCTGAGTTCAAAGTAAAACTTTGATAAACAGTTGTTTGACTTGTGCAAAGGGTGTTACGCACACATAATTAGTATCATGTTTTTCAGTATACCTGTTAAGATTATCATATCTCATTGATTTTTCACAAATATGCTAATAACAGTTATTTGCACTGTCTGGCAATTTGCGAATAACTTCCGATCACCGTCGTTTTGTTTGCAAACTGAGTGATCAACATGCACTAAATTTTGTGACGTTCGTAAGCTCAGTTCTCCAGACGAAGTCACCCACCCAAATACACACACACACACACGCACACACACGCACACACACGCACACACAGGCACACTAATTGAAACCCTCTAAAAACGTGTAATCAACAGTTGACGGCAAGACTACGAAAATCATTGTCTGGAGTTTTCGTACCAAGTGAGCGTTTACTAGACAAGCGTGTCGAATTACAACGATTCAATAGTAATAACACAACATTGACAAGTGTACCTATTTGATTTCACTAAAAGTTGACTATTCACCTCATGGCCAAAAAAAACTCTTGATTCGGATAAATGCGGACAGACTGTTAGGCGTTGGAAATCGTCTGCTGATTTAAACGCAACTAATAACCTACTTATGGATGCATAAAACACTCTGCCTTACTAGGCATCGCTGCATAGCTCATTCTCCTGATCGCTTTAAGTAACGAGTGGTATGCAACTCACTCCAATCAAAACCAGTTATAAAAGCTGAAGCACCCTCTGTCTAATGCTAACATCCTGAATCGATCGCTCCACGCCAGTCACTTGAAATGATTCTCTTCGACCCCATTCGTGGGCACTAGATTTTGTCTAGGCCAGTGTAATTCCACCTGGGATATTCTAGTTCTGTACCACATTCCAGTTGATAAGTCTTAGCAATAGTCTTAAAATGCGTCCATGTACACATGCGGACTAGCAGCGTTAGAGTGATCGACAGGTGAGATAACGGCATTCCAAGTGGCAGTATCTACGAGATGTTTTCATGCATTAATTCAACATCTGTTATCAGCGCTTAACTCTCAGTTAAGTAACCATGGAAGCATTATACGATTGTTTCTCCCTAGTTAGGAATCGTCATCAGTGCATATCCACGACGCCCGAGCAGAGACGTGAACCCGGGAAAACGATTTTGAGTCGAACGCCTTGGGCATTAGGCAACCGTAAAGGCGCAGAAGGGTTTGTTGAAGTTTGCCACACAATATTTTATTTATCCATTACAAATCTCAGGACTAACTCTGAGCCTGTTGAGTCTGATGGTTATGAAGTACCTTAGGCAAACAAGCATCCATGTTTCACGTTTCCAGTACTACAGTTTTACACCGATGGGGATGGGGCAAGGAAATTAGCTCACACCCCTGTCGCATGACGCGAAAATGGGCGAAGCGACCGAGGAGTTTGCAGATTCTCACTAATTATTTACGTTGCAATTTAATGGTACCAAAACTGTCTGGGTATAAATATGAAATGACCAAGGCGGAATGAATCATAACAGTTGTGGCGCAAATGCTGGAATATACTGCATGCTTCCCGTATTTCGACGAATCGATTGTTCCATTGCCGTTACTTTAGGCTTTACTTGTAAAATCAAGCGAACATTTTCCTCATGGAAAGCCCATCAAAAAAGGACTCCGTGATGAAGCATTTTAGTCTTGTATTTCGACGTAGGGTAGCGTGTCCCAGAACAGTTTGTGAGCTTTGTCTACACATGTTTTAATTTTGCATGCGCTTTAAGAAGAATAATTGAGTTTTTACTTTTACCTTTTTAGTGCTTATGTTAATTTAAATGGTCCATGCCTAGCTTTCAGTGACTGAAGGCTCGTTGTTTTTAGGGCTGTGCATCGACGCTACTCATGAGTAGTTCAATGTTAGTCATTCGTATTCACTGAATTCTGCAGTTGGCACGTGCTGCGCGTGATGATGAAAAAAATCTGAATTGTTTATTGAGTTCCAAAGTATGCTGAGTAGAATAGGAAATTGATAACCTAGGCCGTAGTATAAAGTCATTCGAAGCGAACAAAATCGAATCATGTCAACATCAAACTTATAATTGAAAATCATAGACGTGCTAAACCATTGTTCCATCCAGCACTTCGCAGACCGTTAACCGCACCAAATGAACTACTTTCAGGTAGGACTAACTTACCCGTAAGAAAAGAAGACGTGCACGCTGGGCCCAGCAGAGTTTGGCTGGGGGTTATGGTGATTACCTAATAAGCCCCCGTTCACGTGGTTCATTTTAATGGTCTGTGACTTGTAAAATCCGCTGGTCAAAATGGGTGTTACATCATGTGGTGGTGACGTTCGATGAGCCTTTAAGAATCAGCCCGGCTAGCACAATTGCTAAAACGTTCGACCCTCAATCTTTCATCCTGGATTCACGTCCCAGTTCAAGCCAATGAATGTGCCGTTGATTTCCAACAGGATGGAATTGCTGTATGATGCTTAGGTGATTTCTACTGGCATACTGGATGTTGATACCTCCCGACGAATGACGCGGAAATTTAAATCATGTCTTCTGCTAAGACAACCTGTTTATCTAATCAACTGGACTGATAAATTAAAGATTTCGTAAGGGTTCCACCTGAATGGTACCGAAATAACCAATTTAGAAATCCGTGTCCGCTTTTGGTCAAAAGGGCCGACGAGTATTCATTTCTTAACGACCTTAGCAGATTGGAAATTGATGAATTCTGATCGGCGATCGATTGGTCGTTAGTCATTTATGTTGACACCACGGTCGAACGGAGGGCGTTGGATTTGCAGCGTCCGGTTGAATATTTTCACACTCTAGGCCTTTGTACTAGATGACAAACGTTAGTCCAAGGGGTGGTTTTGAGAAAAAAATTTATCCTCATTCAAGGTCAGGCTATTTTGATGATATCTGGCATGGTTCTGAAAAACCAATTTAAAACTACCTAACAATGGTGCACTTTTTGACTTGCGGTTTTGCATGTATTCACGCAAACAGATGCCCATATTCAAATCAAAATTTCACACAAAACGCCTTAGCTCATGCATCTCGAAGTGTTGAAAAATCAATGGTGAAATTTTTCCAAGTCGGGGTTCCCTCCGAGTTTGTGACTACTCAAACTAAATGAGAAACATGCCAGTATTATCGAACATTTCACATACGCGGCACGAGGCAGGCGATAGAGATCATCGAGGGATTATGATGGATCAATATTTAGAAGATGAATCAAAAGCAACAAAATCCCGCGCGCGAACGTTTTTTTCTACGCAGACGGATAGAGATCAAACAGTTCGGCAGATTATTTCGTCAGTGAAAGACTAGTGAGAGTCAAAAGAGCCGGCAGAAGGATTTGATTGTGTGACTGGACAGAGGAGAAAATGCCGAGGAAAATTTATTGATATACAGAAAGCAAATCATGATATTTTAGGACTACCAGACGGTCAAAATAGGCCCCTATTTTTCCTGACAAAGTCGGTAATTACATTTATCAATATCATCACGCTATCATCGAGCGACCAATTTAATCTAACTGACGAAATGGTTTTTGTGATATGGAAGATATATCAGTGTTAATCTTCCGTTTCTTTGGAGTTTTGGTCGGGACAGTTGCGAACGCAGCCCTTATGTTTTATATCATTTGTACTAGTCCACGTACGGTTATGGAAATATCTACATCAGAAGGACAAACCAGCAACTATTATCAGGATGTCAGAGCATATCCCTAGGTGGTTGGTGAGCAGGATGACACAGGGCACAGTATAAAGTTATCTCGGTAGCAATCCTGAATATTTTTACTTTACAAGGTTCATCGATTTTGTCGTTCGGGGCTTTGTGCTCACTAAAATTCCAAAGGTTTGGCTCTAAGCGAAACGATGTAAGATTATTTAACGTGGGCCACAGATAACAGTAATTCCAAATATTAAGTCTGATCAAATCTGATCGTCATTCTGTTCCGACGGAAAGTTACATTGTTTTTCTTTGCCTCAGCTTAATTTCATTGCAAGAGCAGATTTTGTGGAAGAGTGGACTGTTAGATTACTACAGCCATGGCGTTCAAAAGCGAATTTTATGTCACGTATTTTTGTCCCGGCAAACTTGATTTCATTCTGATACAATATTTCTGATTTGTATTCCTAACGTCGTAAAGCTTATCTCCAAAATTATGCTATGGCTTTTCAACGTGCTTGTCGAACTTTCCATTTCCAATGTTTTGTCCTAAGTACCCAGCTGTAAACACTTAGGCGAATTAGCAAATATTTTCTTGTTCGTCCGTGTTAATGCGCACGGACATGCTTTTTGCACAAAACATAAGAACACGTAATTTTACTGATCCGATTTCGGCCTTTCTTGCTTACTGGTTAATCTATACTAATCGTGCAGCACCTGTCTCTGGGCGGCAGTCATCAAGGTAGCTATTTTGTACCAATTTGTTACGCCTGTGTCATTTCCGCGTTACTCAAATATTGACTAACCAAGTCACAAATGTTCAGATGATTGCTATATAGTCACGTGACTCCTTCCTGGCTTATTCGGATCATACATGTGCATTAAGCGGAATTGAAAGCAACATGAAAGCGATGGGAGAAAAATTATGCTTTCAGTATCGCGGGAAAATTCATATGAACCAGTATTTTTTGTTTGAAGGTTCGCGAGGGATAACATAGGAAGAATTAGATTTAGTTCGTAAAATATTGAATTGGCTTATAGATTCCTCATAGTAGAACGAAAATATCTATTCCTTTATTAAGTCCTTTGCCACCGAGCAGCCTGATTTATGGATCGATATCGCCCGTTTCCGCCATCTTAAGCGTAGACAACCAAGTCACTCTGAAAAAAATATTTGTTCCGTTATCGGAAACTTTCCGAAGACAAGGCGGAATGACATACAACCAACCGAATCTTTCGGTACCTTTCGTGAAAAAGTTCGACCCAGAACAATGAAATTTGTCATGATGGCAAGTCTACCATTCTGGAGAAAGATCAAGGCTAAAAACTACGTTAAATCGAAACCGTCGGTTGGGGGAAAGTTGCTCATCGGGTCAAGATGCTGTTAGTCGCAACCTCGGCCAATCGCTTAAGATATAACTTGCTCAAAACCAGTGTGGTTTGTGCGGATAACGTGAGCACACCATGCGCACATGTTTTCAACCAAGTCGTGATTGGCCTTAACGTGATTGTTGCCAAATCTTGACATTTTTCCCTTGATACATTGTCATGTAATAGCGGCGACTTACTTCGATGAAACTTATTCATAATATTTCCCTACGGTCCGTACAGTTTTTGGAAGGGAGTTAGAAATCTCGGCTTGTCCGGGTTGGTGCAGTTTCCTGACTGATGGCAGGTAGTTCGGACAAGCAAAATGTCGGAAATTTGTCCTTCCAAGCAATGAAATAATGGACTTTAGGTACGGTTTTTAGTTAAATTTTAGATGCCTTTATCGAATTTGGCTGCGTTGAAAGGTGCGCCTTTTGAACTTGCCAATGACGAAGCAGCGGTCTTTACAGTATATCAAAAATTGCAGTTATAAAAATGAGATCACTACGGGAAGTTTGGTCTTCTGTTTATGCCCCTTTTTGTCGTCGTATTTACAGTGTCGATTTAAGGCCAGTATTTTCTACAAGAAGGATAGGCAGACCAACGAGCATCACGGGTCGACGGTGACCGATACCAGGACCATTTGAACAGTGCGTTCGAAGTCCACGTTTTATGTGGTACTAATGTTTACGCGTATCACTTGCAGAATACTCGCATATTTTGCCACCAATCCTCGATCGGCTGATTTGCAATACAACGCAGAAAGCAGATCAAGGCTAAATGTTCGAACCAAAAATTAGATGCACTTGGTTTGATGTACTAAAGGTCCATTTTATAATTTCTAGGGACACTTGAAGCAAAACAAATATTTGTTTTAACTTGATTAAACCAATGTGACTTTGAAAATCGTAGTCACGTCTGCCACCTCAGATCGTTTTTACTTACATATCCTTACATCCACAAGTGAAGCAGCAATAATGGCCAGTTGTATCAACTAACCCTAGCTTTTCCCGTAATCCCGTCTATCATGCCATTTTAGCTGGTTGTGCCATTTCTGTTCTGGTTTTCGTATGTCTTGTGAAAATTGTGGAATGTTCTTTTTCGATTGTCTACGGTTTGCACTTTCGAGCACTGCCGTGAACGCGCACGTTGAAGTACATGTACCAGTGCGACCTTCACCACATATATGGTCGTGCAGTTCGAATTGGGAGGAAACCCGTAATTTCTCCATATCCAAACAGAAATAGGTGTTGTTTTTATTACGCGCAAAATGCCCAAATGCACTGAGAATAGCAAGCTATGCAAGTGTTGGAGCTAACAACAGTGTGAACTGGCAGTCTTGAGCTTAAAATGTGAAGTGGCATGAAGCCACAAAATGGTCAGGTGTGTGATCGAGCCGTGTACGAACGAAGAACCCGGTGGTTGTAGGTATTTGAGCCTCTGATATATTGGTAACAGATACCTAATCATCTTGAACACTAACCGGTCGAACTGGGTGAATTCTAGAAATGTTCACCCTTAGAAACAAATAAAGGGAATTTTCAAGAGCATGTTACTGAAACGGAATTCAGTCAGTTGGTAAAATCTGACGATCTAACAGGAAAGTATGATGCGATAATGCAGTAATCGATAAGCATTTGCTTGCATCTTTTGTAAATGACTCATTTCTACAACGTTGAAAAAGAAACGAAAGAGCACGTGACTACTATCGGTGATACGTGTAAGTATGGTGTGGTAGAATCCCCGAAAACGTGTGACCACATTCGCAATTTCGCAGATCTTTTCCAGTCATCGTTTAAATGCTATTTAGTCATTATTCATTAAAACACATTTGACTCACGGCGCACGAACAAAGAAGTACCAGTGTAATTCAGAATCACGTGACATTTCGGTAAAAGCGGTGCTGTTGTTACGCAATACAAATGTTTCAACTTAGATGATCTAAGTAAAATTCCGTTGTTTAAATTACTATGCCATTCACTGAATTGAACTGGTTGTTTGTTAGTTTCTGTTTTATTATCTCTTGTTCTGTCTTCTGTTTGATTTGAAAATGAAGCTTCAGATAACATTTTCGAGGACAAGGTGGAGATCAACAGAGGGCAGCTAAGTAGTCGACCTGAACAGTTGTGACAAGGTTTGAACAATCGACCGTCGGACCGAAACATCACTGTGCTGAATGCTCGACTGTCGCCTGTCACAGATGTTCGCGGGATTTTAAACGAATGTGGTCCAGATGGTCATTTAACTGACACCTTGAACTTTGAATTCGGCAAATGTGTGCCGCCTCGGGAAGCTTCCATGGACAATTAAGGGCTCCCTAGTAGTGGATTGGTCGGTGTGAATGGAGTCGAACCAGAGGCACTTTATTTCCAACGCCTCATTTATGACTGATTAATCAACCAATTAGAAGATGTACATTTTTTCAAGAAATGCACGAGACCGTGTTTTCTCTTTGAGAACTTGTTACCATGACTAACTTTCAGTCGTTTCAGGGGAGTGTCAGCGACACACCCCGCTGGCGTTATTATCGTTCAAACCAGCAGATTTCTTTCTTTACACCGACAAACTCCACCGACGAATCATTGACAGTTCAACTGGTTTATTGCATACATCTGATCTTTGGAGAACTGATTGAAATGCCTACCGCCAATTTAATGTTCTTCGAATAAACGGTCGATAGGATGAAGTCTGTACTAATGTACTCTTCGATTCAAAAGATTTGAAGACACTTTGAAGCTAAAGATTGCAAAACAAACTCATTGGGGTCTCTAACATCCGATTACTCTGTTCTAATTCGTCAATAAACGAAAACTAGTTTCGTTTGACCTAGTGCACAATGTCAACTATTTGCATAATGTTGGCAAGACTACAATGCTCCATATTCGTCGGTGAATGGTATGAATTTTGGAGCAGCAATTCGTGAGACCACGTGACCTTAATGAGGATTGACGGGCCAAATGGCATAGCAATGTTTTTGAGTCATGTTTCCTAGCCACCCTGTTAACTAGTGACGGAATGAAAAAAACGCAGAGAACTAATTGGCATCTATCTAGACTGCAATACCAACCGGGGAAAAATGGCTCAATGTTTATCGATCGATCATTAAGGTGCCTGTCTTGCTGGATTCAGCAAGAAAAATTCAAGTCAACGATAAATAGTATTGATCTTTAGAAAGTGCATAAATGGAAGAAATGTCAAACTTTGGTGATAATCAATCGCCAACAGTTAGAATCTACAGCTAGACAGGCATTTGGTGAGGAAATATTTGGATAAAATGTCCGCTTACTGTCAATAATTTACCGCGTCACAATTCTCTCTAACGATATTTTGGTCTTAGTGACCGAGTGTTTTTTATCGTTTTACTAAATGAACAGTGTCTTCCTTAGAACATTTTAAGCCAATAGAGATTGTATGGCCAAATAAACGCATGTTTACAAAGAACGCAACGAATGATGTTTTCATCTAGTCTTTGTCGTTCGTTTGTGGAAATTTGAGCTAAATTTAAGTCCATCTGTCCTTGTGTTCCGTTATTCTAATTTGGAACGATTCCACTCAAAAAGCTGGTCAAGCAAAATGGTGATCATGTGCCATTCAGATTCAATAAATCTAGCTTAGATCGCTTCTTCTAAATTACATGCTAATATTAACCGTCGCTTGTTCTGAAGCGGCGATCCAAATGGATTTAACACCTTTATCAAGATTCGATTGGACCGTTTTCAGTAGACTGTCTGCGGCCGGATCGACTGACCTAGCTGAAATCAGTTTGGTCTGAGTAATTTGGCATCCGATCGCTCTCGGTATGAGACAGAACATGGGCATTTCGGATAATGCACAGTTGACGAAACAATTGAAAATAATGGTTTAAAAATTTTTAGAATTTTCGTTGGTCGTATTTTCCTTTTTGATTTTGTGAAGCAAATCGTTGGTTGCCGTCATTCGCATGGGTTAGATGTTTTAGACTAGACAAACATCACTGATTGGTTAGTGTAGAATGATTTCATATCATTAAACTCTACTCTCATTGGTGCTACGTGGTATCTCAGACCGAAAGGCTTCTACCGCTTTATCTCCACTATCATCTATCAAGGAGAAATAACACATTGTATCATACGACTCACCATCTTTCGTACTGTCCCAGTAACATGAACTAGCATTGTATAACCCGCCGCCGGTTTTCTGTACAATTGTGCAGTTGACTGGACGAGATTAGGATCCCGGTTGAGAACGTTTCCAGAGAGAATGTGTACTTACCAACATATTTGTACGGTTTTGATAGTTTCATTAACCGTTCCAACACGGTCTCGATGATCTCTTTGGCCCACTGGTGTGATTTTTCATGTTCATACGGATTTTGTCCAAGAACTGCTTCTACTGCCTATTTGTACGAATCAGTGGGATTGTTCAGATTGCTTTTCGAGCAAATTTCGTTTTCTTACCTTGTGAACAATATCTTCTACTTCTGAGTGTACAAATCGCAGCTAAAATAGAAAATATATTGGTTATTGATCGATTTGTATAATTCATCACAAAACAGAACCCTTTGGGTGAATGTGATCTGCTATCGACAGTGTATTGTGTGAAAGTAAGATCGTTATTTTTGGCCCGCTCGAAGAGAAATGCCAGATTGAAATAATCAGGTGATTTAAAAATAACACACGTATATGAAACGGAATAGAGGGAAGTGTTTTGAAAGCAGCAATCCACGGACTACACTAGCACGGCTTTGGCAAATGGCACTCCCCGTCATCGTGGGATGTGAACTTAGTGTTCTCCTTCGAGGATGCGGCCAATCTAGCCTCGGGAAAAATTCTGCTCGACGAATACGCACCAGCAATTTTTGTCATTATAGTGATACTGAATTGGTCTAAAAGTATGGCATACTCAAATGCTGAACGAATGTCATGCACGAATAATCCTCTTTTAGCTCTATTTTTCAAACTGATGACTCTAGCTGTCATCTAGCCATATTGTTTCGAACCATATTGTCGGTGCGATTTGCAGAGGCCTTGGTCACCGTAAGTCGTATTCACCGAAACCTTGGATGTGTGGGCCAAGCCATAGACGGTAACTATCAACCGGTCAGCTTAGTTCGTGGGCTACAATCTGTTTGGTATTCATTTAGTAGCAATCAAACAATTCATCTGTAACTGTCATGATGCACATGGTGTTGGTAGCCAGTCTCTTGCAAACGAGGGTATGTCTGTACGTGTGTGTGCACCCTACACCCGCATGATCACGACCTACCATGTTGCAGCGCGGGAGCATTCAGACCACATGGAAATTCTTTTCAAAAGCTCCAGTTTAGTTGGCCCCTGTGGTAGTATATACCAGTGACAATTTACGATTGTTTTTGCACACGTGGGCATCCAACATATAGTTTCGGTAATATTCGTCGTTTCCAGATGGTTCCGCATAAAATGTAAACAAAATTACTTTTTTAAATTGTTCATTCGGTCTTTCGAAGTACTGCTTATCCGCTACTGATAAAACTACTTTAGCTGATGTTTCTTTTTCCTTCCAAGCATGAAGAAGCTGCTTCCAATAGACCTGAACTTTTCAGCAAATGAAAAATACAACCTAGCCAAACCATGGTGAACTGTTTAACTGACTGTACTGTGGACTACTAAATACTTGTGAGGTCGGTTGTCATGAGTACTTGACACGTCGGCATTTGACTCAGTCCCACGGTCTCTTCTACTCTACAAACTGCAAACGTTTGGTTGTCTCAGTTCTTTATTAGCATGGCTGTCTGATAACTAACCGAACCCAGTGCACACGAATGGACAGTAAAGTTTCGAAACCGTTGATCAACAACCCAGGAGTGCTACAAGGTGCTGTTCTTTCACCGTTTCTCTTCTCTGCTTACATCAGCAATTTATTTATTAGCTCCCCTTGTTATCTGTTTGATTATGCTGATGATGTTGCCCTCCCTCAAGCCGTTTCGAACAACGATAATTTTCAAAGTTTTCCCAAAAACCCATCTTCTGTTCGCAATTTCTCTGCACGAGCTGGTTTAAATCTCAACACGTCGAAATGTATCGAATGTCTATTCTCTATCCCTCGGTCGGCCTACCCATTTGAAACATCTTCCATCAACTCAAAACCTCTGACCGGGGTTGATTCTGTGAAATATCTAGGGATTACTATTGATAAAATTCTGAAGTAGACTAATCACATTTCCACCTATGTAAAGAGTCTCCGACGGTTGTCATTTCAAATCCGGAAGCTTCGACAGCACAATTTGAAACAAAGCACCATCTCCCGATTTGTATACCAGTGTTTTTTCAATCCTTTACTGTTCTCCCGTCATTTTTCCAGGTTTTCTTGAAAAAGACTTGAAAATTCTTCGCCGGGGGCTGTCATTTATTAGCCATGTGTCCCTCATACTGCTAGCTGAAAATTGTCCTTTAATCTATGTGATGAATACTTATCGGCATGATAAATTCGCTCACGAAATTCTTTCTGACCCCACGCATCTCCTGCACGTTGATCTTTCAAAGTGTCGCTCTCACATTTCGACACCATCCGCCCTTCATTCCATACCCTCCAGAATCAACATATGTAGGAACTCCACGGTCCCATATTTAACACGAATTTTGACAAACCGTGACGAGTTTCAGCTGAATTCCTGAGCAGCCTATTCTAATGCGATATGATCAGTCCTGGATGAGTGCTTTTGTGTTCTTTACGAAGCGATGAGTGTAACTTTTTATTATTTTATTTATTAAATTCTTCTTCCCCTAATTTGTTTGTCAAACTCACAGTTTTTGACTGCAATGTGACAAGCAAAATCCTGTTAGAAAGTACAGTTACCATGTATAAATCAAAAGACGGACCATATGATTAGATAAAGTATTTCCCTGCAACTGTTAGTCTACCACACTTGTATATCAAGTAACAGGTCGAAAAGTTTTCCATAATGCTTGAGGTAATGTGTGCCGTTGTTGGTTACGTGGTCAAAATCGCATAGTTTCCTTTTCGAGTCCACAATCCTCGGCCAGACTCGCTACTTTTCCACACTTTACTGTTGACGGTTGGACAAGCAAGATACGTTAGGAATTTGCTGTTCATGCAGCATTCATATCCCCATGCCACTCCAGAGGACACAACAAATTAGTGAAATTATAGACCAAATATTGGGCTCAACTGTTCCTAGGGAAAGCGAAAATGTGTAAAATATTTTACTTGTCAGCTGCCTGAGAAATGCACTAACTAAGCAAAATAGGCACATTTTGTGCCCACTAGGTAACTGTGGAACATATACCAATTTGAAGACCGGTGTGCTTTGCCGAGTGTTTGTGGATTCCGGTTATCCGAGGAAAAAATCCGGAAGATTCTCATTCGAGTCACATTTGAGAAACTAAGAAAGGAGCGCACTAATATAGGGATGGTTGGACAGAAGTATATCGGGTACGTATAACTGAGAGGGCGGCAATAACCGCTTAACCGGTCGTGTGCTTCCGGGGAAATTTTGTCTATCTATCCATATGCGAAACATACTGAGAAGAAAAAATCGGAAGATGCTTTTAAAATGAAATCCTTTGAAAAACTACTCTACTTCGTGATATACCCGCCTAGACTTTTGGTGTAGACCGAAATAAAATGCACCATTGTGTAAAGTCACGGATTCTCCGAAACGATCTTTAGCGCGATTTTACAAAAATCGATAAATGATGTTCGTTTGCGTAGATTGTTTTCCTCAGTTAGCGCTTATTCGCGCGAAACTAGACTGAGATTCAATATCTGGATCGTGTAGCTATCTAGTCACGGCCTGGAGCTTATTGCTAGCACAATTGTCATCAGACTTTGCAAAACGCATTTGCCATTTTTTCTTTCGAATGAAGCATAGAATCAAAACTCCTGATTGTATTACACATGATATAAGTGGGAACATCGCAAACAAATTAACGGACTGTATTGTTGATATGCACGTCTAATGGCTGAATAAATGCAGACCACAAATTTTGTACTTTTGCGCTTTGGTCATTACTCAATGATTATTCAGCGCACCTAAGTAACTTTAGCTGGAAACATACTGCCGGGCAGATGAAATCTGCTCATCCAAATATTACGTACATTTAATATCGATTCTGTAGGCATTTTTCTCCAGTCCTCAGGGCTAGTTTAACAAAAACCTGGACGTGGTCCTTCTTTGAACATTCGAACCGACAGCTTGACTACGAACTGACAACAATACAATTTAAGTTCGGGATATATATACATATATAAGTTCTTTACGAGATACTGATAGGATCATTCCCGTCTGCCATACAATGGACTTCTAATTTTCATTTTCGCGCCAGGACACGTTCAACTTTCCTGTCCGTACCGTCGCCCATGATTATTTATTGGTGTTGGGTTCTTTCTTATTTAGCAGAGATTCTCATCAGTCACGGGTGCATCGTGATTGGCTTTCTGCACTGCCTCACGTAACTTTATTTTGTCTTGTTCTCATGTGTTGCTGCATGTATTTTGACGAGGCAAATAATACGTACATTCCCGACTGAAAGTAGGATATCTGTGCAGGCCAAAATCCACACAAAGACTAACCAGTCTAGCGAATCCACTTCAAGATTCTTTTTGAAGCGTCTCAATGGAGTGATGCACAATTTAGCTGCAAAAATAGTTTGCAAACACTTTTGTTTAGCTTAATCACGTCACCTTGAGGCTGTTTAGCTGTAAGTTCGAGACACGTGACTATGTCACCCAAACCCCCATGCACATCACAAGACTATATTTTGCCAGCCTTCAGGTAAGAACGGTTTGAAACTCAGGATTAGCTCCGTTAATTTCTCCAGAAGTGCGACGAAAGTACGGCGTAGACCGAACACTGGATGTCCCCCCAATCTCAATAGTCTCAAAGAAGCTTTAAGTTTTACCAGTTTACCAGCCACATTTAAATGGCAAAAAGGTATTCGAATTCGAGAACCCGAAAGCAGACCGATGCGTAAATTTTTGCGTTGGTGCAGACAACAGCGATCAAAGTAAAACTGAGATGAAATTTTATCAAGAATCGTTTTATCTTAAGCGCTGGGTAGATATCTGAAAAAGCGAGGCAGTGAATACGTGAGCTCAAACCAACGCAACACATGAAGATCAGTAAGCGGAAGTGTGTTTGCTTTTTGTCAAAGGACCTCACAATTAATTCGTGTAAATGAGACACATAACAGCATTTCAATAAACCAATCATTGTTACATAATGTGTGATTAATCACAAATGTGTTTCTAGTCACAGGCTAAATCAGATCATTGCGTTAACTGATATCCAGTTCTTCAGGGTACACATCGGTAAATCGGAACATCATTTAGCCTTACAAGTGGCATCTTCCAGTCAGATGTCATATTTCATCAAACCAGCCAACTACTCGTAAATTCCATGTACACAAAGCCTGACTGGTTTGTCCGGGACCCGTGTTGATTGGATGGTCAACAAGCCTATTGAACATGAGCCAATCGGGAATCTTCAGCAATTCTGACTCGCTGTCTACATAGATATACTGGCCTTAAGGGTCGACGAATGACCTTGTTCATACTGGAAAAGTTGTTTTCCGAAAACATCAACAGACTGGCGAATACATGCGATCGTAATGACTAGATCCAAGATCAGTATCTGGATCTCGAAGTATTGTAGCGCATCTGAACCCAAAGGAAACTTCACCGGGCAACAGGTAATTGCATCAGATAACCTATGGCGGTTTGTTTTTCATGTTTCGACGCATTTCGGTAAGAAACGTGATATTTAAGTTAGAGCAAGAACCCTGTTATTATCTGACAGTCAGCGGAGCACATGGAATAAGTAAAAATGCTTATGTATTTAGGGGAAAAGGTTCGATGGTAGGCGATAATCACACTTTAGCAAAGAAAACGTTTGCTTAAAACGAATCTGTTCTTTTGCATACAAATTGCTGCCAGTGATCGCCGCTTACTCCGAAAACTTATCGATATGGAACTATCCACGGCGCAAATTAGGCGGGACTGCGCATTGATTCGTTAAGTAAATAGATCGCTAACAGATAACGACAGCTAATTGTCTACAGGGCCATGATCATTATTTATTTTCTAATTTAATTGTTCCGATAATAAAAACGATTAACAGAGACTACTAAACAATTGGTAGTTGCTCAAAAATCAGTGAAAACCTAAAAGGCAACAACACGAGGTTTTTCTAGAAACTTCCTCAAACCAATCGCTTACCACAGAGGACATTTTTAACGCATCCATTGCTTGAGCAGTTCGGACATTTTCCGTCATAGTGAACAGTGAACTGGCAGTAAAATATGGCCAGATATCGGCAACACCTGCAGAATGGAATCGACTCTGTGTTAGACGGTCTTTGTGTAACGTTCGAACAATAGAATGTGAGAGTAGAAGTATAAAACAATAAAATAGTTCGTTCGAATTGACAATTCTCACACGAATGAAGGGAAGTGTAGGTCTGATAGCGTTGCTCGTTTGAAAATCTAACAAATCAATCAGTGATTACCATTTGAGTATACGTGAACAACTAGCCAATCAAATAACCAGCCGAATTCCTTCTACACTGTTCAAACATGTCTGCACCCACTCGATCACGTGTGTAAGCCCCACGAAGAGAATCACGTACTAGTATGATTGGCACGCGCAACTCTTTCTTTTACAAAACGTGAATTTATCATACTTCGCCAGCGACTAGTCAACACAGCAGGTATGTAATAATTATAATGCTCACTGCTTGTCGATCACTTAATCGATCCTCATGTGACCGTGTTATCTGATGCAAGCGTAACAGTAGATAACTGTATGAACGTTAACGTTGCATGGCTGGCGGGTCTGTGGAGGCAAATTTAACAACTTGTCGTTCCCATCTGCCTTAAGTATTGGCAAGCGAAATTTGAACAAAACGTGCATTGATCCAGCAAGCCTTTGCTACAGTGTGGAAATGATTTGAAAACGTTGCAAGGTTGCAATCAATAAATACCTTATTATGGCTGTCCATGTTCGCACCCACGAGATGAATCATAGTTGAATCACCGTTGAATTTATCGCACTCGTAGCTTAAGGCAAAAGTAGACAAAACAGACACTTGCCACGAATAGCCCAGTTTAGAAAACCGAACGGAGTTGTTTAAATAACAAACTGTGTTGTGAACATTGGCTATTCTATTGATTAATCAAATTAATTCAGGTTGTACCAATATATGCGAAAATGAC
Organism: Fasciolopsis buskii; assembly: GCA_008360955.1. Taxonomy (NCBI): domain Eukaryota; kingdom Metazoa; phylum Platyhelminthes; class Trematoda; order Plagiorchiida; family Fasciolidae; genus Fasciolopsis; species Fasciolopsis buskii. Next base: position 184,630 of record LUCM01004462.1, on the reverse strand, counting down.
TTTAGCTGGAACGGGAAATTTCCACATGAGTATCAACCGTCTGATTTGTTCACTACGTGGTTTTATTTTACTCATGATAATTTCATCTCGGGTTGTTCAGTAGCTGTCGCTAACGACCACTGCTAATCTGTATAAATCGCTAGGTAAATGCAGCTCTCATCCGTCGACCCTAGTCCACGAGATGAATGCAAACACAATTTGGCAAGCTGCTTTCAGTGTGCATAGGAATTAATTAGTAATCCCCTTTTTGGTACCTTTTCTGTTCTGTGGAAAACCAGGCACTTGCTAGGCATTCATCGACGCTAGGAAAGCATTTACCGCCAAATGTCACTGTCGAGATTCACTTGGCAACAAATTTACATTCGTATATTCGGTGAAGGTTGGTCGGGACCCACAACGATAAAGGTACTGTCACGTGACATTGATGATTAGCACGAGGGTCAAAATCTTGCTGACCGAACTCTTGCAGACCGGCCGAAGTTTGGAAATTGGAATACGGTTGGGCGAGGAAGGCCCAAATTATCTACCCTGCCCGGGATGGCCGACGAAGAGCCTCAATAGAAAAAGATCAGTTAGCAAAGCTAATCACTAAATGAAACTACTATTCCCCGAAGGTACTACTGTCTGAAAATTGAGCCTTTTGGATAAAATCGCTTGACTGGCTGCTAATGTTCTCGTATTTCCATCCTAGTGAAAGCAGTTGGGACTATTTGAAAAGAACGGTTTCATCAATGAAATACTTACTAATTATTCGTGGTTACGGAAGTGTTTTGATGAAATAATAGAAAAAGCTTTGCGTAACACTTGTCCCCCATCTAATGAGCAGTAAGTCAAGAACGGTTGAGGCTTGCATGCTGCCCAAAGGCGAAAATATGGGGCATTGGTCCATACACTACTGATTTACGCGTGAGAAATTAGTGTTCATCTTTGTCTCTTGCTCGGTTCTCATATTCGTCCCCTGGTAATGATGATCCTGTGTATGGTTGCAAAGGATCCTTGAAGTTTAGAGAGAAGATGCTTTCGCGCAATGTGCATCTGAATCCCCTGTACCTTATTGCTACGGCCCATTCATGCTGACTTTGATTTCTGATTGGCTGTGGTGTGGCCAACTAATCTCGACAGTTACAACGTACATAGTTAACAAACGCGTAACTATAATTTTACCGTTACCGTGGTGTACGTGTTCCTTTATTCTTAGTTAGATTTTGATCAACCTTCCCAGAAAAAGACGGTTCCATGTAAAATACTCCCACTTTACATATAGTTACTGTCCTACTTCAGTCATGCATTCGCGTATTTCGTGTCATTCTTGGATTTGTCTTTCCTAGGTTCCAGAATTCTGAGAATGCTATCAGTGAATTTTTGGTAGGAGATAGCCTAAATCACCCAATCCTAATTGTCGCACTTAACAAACATGGCCGTGGAAAAATACGTCAGTGGATTCTGTTTTGTTCTCACCCGAGTCCTTGCTGAAATGAAATGTTCCATTGTCTGAGGCTAAACGGGGATGGTCTTCTAAGTGACATATGATATCCGCCAACCAGGATTTATTGCATGCCAGTAAAGCAAAATCGTTACGGCCTTTCATAATCACGGCCAGGACGAAACCATTCTGTTCACTGCATGTTGTCCAGTGATGTTTGGACGTAAAAATCAAAGAAGGTGCATCTAGTGAATTATGTAATTATTTATGCCAACTAATCAGTGCAACCTGTCCTGGTTTCACAGAACGGGAATGATATCACATGTCTGGAGGCCAATAAACGAGGTAGGCGAATCAGGCGATGTCTTAGAATGTAAACCAATCAATATTAAAACTTTTTTTTTCTAACGTCAAAAATGAAAGGTACTTCTGTTCTTATGTTCATTCTTTCGTGCGCTGTCTTCTGTTCCTACAAAACGTGGTGAGAAAAAACGATTTGAGTGGACATCAGAAATCTTCCTTTTATAAACGCAAACTAATCGCTCATGTTGGCTTTCTCTGGTCATCGATCAGTAATCGACCAGTTCTTTGGTTATTTACGCCGATCACTACTAACCGGCCTTGTGGTACGTCTTTTTGGCTCGGTCCGTCCAATGACTTGATCAGTGCCCTGTAGACACACTTATGTTGAACTTTGACCAGGCTGACGGGCATGTCAGTTCATCGTCCAATACCGTTAATTTCAGACTTGGATAGGCATTCCTAATGCTGTATGCGATACCAACTCTGGTTAATAAACGTAGATTTCATTCAAGACAAAATCGGGTATTTTCATTGAAGTTGTCTGAAACGGGACAACAGCATCGACGGACTTGGCGTTAAAATGGACTGATGGCTTGAAATATGATGACAAATCACTGGGGCTACTGTGGGACCGTGTGTTTTCAATTAAGTGGTCTAAACAACTGAATTCAACAGTTGTCCTCATCTTGCTTGGACCCTACTAGTTTCGTGCGAGAAGGCAAGACTGATACCACTGTCTAATTATTGGGTTCGAACATGAGAAGTGTGGAAGTACAATAATTTGCGTTGAACACTTTGTGATATCCACCATTTTTGGACCTTCACTCGGCCAATAATCACTTGGATCTGGTCCAAATAAACAAGTGAACTTCTTTTCATTATTTCCAAAACATTCCAAGTTGCAGATCACAGGGCCGGTATTCTCAAAACCGACCATTTTCCAGTTACTTCTCCATGTTCGTCGAGATGATTATTACGAAATTTCTGAATGCATTTGTTCAGAAGGTCAAGGGGTCAATCAACATGCATGCTTTTTCTACGAATACAAGTCTAACTCATTTCGGAAATGTTTGGTGTTGCATTGCCCAGTGGGAACTGGTTCTGGCACGAAAGTACGCGCAAAATAATATTCCATAGTTTCTTGGCGATTAAGCGGGTTCGTTAGTCATAGCTGTCTGATGATTCGACAACATCAACTGAAGCCTATCAGCCACTAAACGATTAAAAGTTGTTCCTCATCCCCTCATCCAATACAAATGATCTCTGGTGGAGCGATTTTCCATTATGCACAGCCATTTGGCGATACAATTTGACCTTGGAATATTTTTGTGATCTATGTGGGACGATCATTACTCCAGTCAACAAGCCTACCTATATCTATCTTTCACTTTGCTCGAGTTAAACCACAAATTACACGTTAGGTTAGCGGAACGGTATTAGCACAAAAGTATGTAGGTGCGTGCACGTGCACACGTGACAGTCAGAAATTTGTACGCAGAAGCAGGCGTATAGTGATGATGAGCGACGGTACGCTTTATGGACATATTATTGACAAGCATTAGGCTTATCAGTCATGTGTTTAAAAACACAGGCACTGGGTGGGACATGAATAATTAACTTGCCGAAAGATTTTAGGCAAAAAACATACACTTGAAATGATGGTCAAGGTAAAACCAACGTCTTCTGGGTATGAAAAAATCATTGGAACAATCGGGCAATCTGCATGTACAGGGACATGGATGGGATTTCATAAAGACTCAAATCTCAGCAGATGGAAAGAAAGTCAATGATTCATTCATCCTCACTTTTGACCTAGTGAAGAATCATTCGATATCCGATGTGCTTAGTAGTAAGACGTTTTACCCGGATGCGAATCCGTAAATCATTGTTCACGACTGATGATAAGTCGTTGTTTTCACGTTTCGTTAAACATCAGTAGTATGACGAACTCCTCCGTGAATATATGTTTATATAGTGACAATACGAGCAAAGTTTGTTTAGGATGTTGCTCAAGATTTTGGGTTTCTGAGGTTCTGATCACTCAGATTGACGTTTATATATCAGACGTTTAATCACCAGCCGAATTGACACCGTCAGTGCCTGTGCACGGTATAAGGTGTTTCTCTGCATCCATAGATCCAACAATAACCTCGCCCGGTGAACTCGTCAACCACCTCGATCTGCTAACTAAACCCTCGTTTTACCATTTGAACTTCAACGACCTGATCTTTGACCAGACAGAAGTGACGTTTGGCTTGAGTGGTTTGATCTCTTCAATTGTGGACCGTTGTTGTCATTTCGAGTATGATAACATTTGAATTGTTGTCTTCGTTGTTTCCGTCTAATTAATTCAGATTCTCGCTTTCTTATCCGGTTCAACAATCTACTAGGCAGACCTCTGAAACCAATTATATGCGTGACAAACGCCAAACGGTTCTTT